>CANJKZ010000937.1:3345000-3902500 GCA_947471745.1 Closterium sp. Naga37s-1 | reverse complement strand
ATGGCCTCTTAAGCACTGATCGTCATTGCTCTCCGTGGAAACATCAACCCAGGTGGAAGACTGGATATAAAAGAGTTATACACCGTTGACACAGCTGCATACCTCGGGCAGTTATGAATCCTCGCCAATATTAGCAAGGAGCCGCTACAGAAGCTGCAGTCGCGTGCTTTCCTGATTCGCAGCAACACTTATCAAACCTCTCCGCAGGTGACATCCTTCGGATCTGGCCAATACAAGGAGTCGAAAGACCTGCATGCAGCGGGAACACCGGGGGAGACAGTGGGGCAAGAGAACTCAAATATGAAAATCACCCGACAATGTCTAAAATGTCCGGGTCATTAGACAACGTCTGGAGGCAACAATAATGAACCTCCCCTACAGGGACGGTCAAGAACCCTGTGGACTCCCCTCCGACGATCACAGCGGACGGGCAAATTACGAGAGGCTGGGCGATATGTGCGACTGGGAACGAGTACGTTGCGACAGCGGAAATCGCAACCCAGGACAGGCAATGCGAACCCCGTGAAGGGATCGCACGCCGTCGCGTGGGTTGCGAGCCGTTCGAACGACGCACTAGCAATTGTCGCAACTAGAATCATGGGATAAAACACCCGGCATGAAGCCTCCAGAACAGAGGTACGTCAGTAGCATCTCGAGATGAAGCGCAGAACGCACCTTCTAGACGATACGCCTTGTCATAAGGATAGAAACGACTGGATAGAAACGACTGGATAGAGACGTCCTTCAACCCCGCATATTCTTAGGCTCAACGTCCGTCAGCGCCGTCTTGTTGGCTGCTGCTCCCGCGTGCGTGGTCGCCCATCAGAGCAAGTTTCTGGTTAGACCAAACAGGAACAAAAACATGAAAGATGAGATCTTTGGTTGATGAGACTGCTTCCAAAACGAAAACGCACAGAAAAAACACATCATGAGATCAACATGCATTGACGATAGCCAACAATAATCAGTCCCATCAGTTCTCCAAGGTTGAGTCCTCAGTCGGCCGAAGGCCATCGGACGCAAATTACCACATCTACTTAAATTCATCATCTGGGACGTGTCAGACGGCATTGAATGCATCAAAGGAGACCAATCAGGAGCCCGACTGACACTACCGAGAGTGGAAAGCAAACAATGCGATGCACGTGAAGTGCAATGCGATGCGACGCGAAGTTGAGAATGGCGGAACTAGTGCTGGGGGCGGAAAGAGCAGGAAGAGAACGGTTCGATAAGGACATCGATGGATTATCCAAGGCGAAGGTTGCAACGCACGGCTCAGAACCACAGCTAAGGTTAATTGTACATTCCCCACGGTGAAATCGGAGGTCCAGAAACATAAGTCATCATAGCCGCGTTTAGTCAACCTGAACGGATTCCATAACTCATGAAAGAAAACGTTTTTCTTAAGGATGCATTGGAGATAGGAATTGGCTTACCAGCTCCCGTAATGTGATCGCTGGCAGCAAGAAAGGACCAGGTGTGCTGAAGGACATGGCGTAGCCATGAACTTAGGTGGTGAAACTAAATGATTCAACGAAGCATGTCCCTTCAAGAAAACTCCTTGATCCCCACTAGCATCACGTAATCTGAGCTTTATAAATTACACTCGACTCGATCCACCCGCCGGAAGTGAGAATGACGCAGAGGGGAACAAAAGAGCCAGCTGTTGATATTGGTGCTCTGGGGGTGAAGGGCTGTAATGGGACGTGATAGGGGTTTTTGCTGTATGTTTTGGGGATGCGCAAATGACCACCTCGATTGGAGGGCTGGTGGGAAGCAAAATCGATAAAGCTTTCAACAAATACATGAACTTCATACAATCCTGTAAATTTCTATGTCTCTTTGCCTAAGTGCAATGACGAAGCATAGAACAATTGACTGGCCGATGTCGCCACGTCGTCACGGTCAATCACTTCAGTTCTTCCTTATGCGTCTCATTTGACTTGTGCGGCAGGTAGGAGAGAAATTCGCGACTCGAAATGTTGACTCGCGCGCTTCGCACGTCACCCTCAAGCTGACACTCCCGACGTGAATCAATCCTCAATTGGTTGAGGGAGATTGGAAAAATTCGGCCGTTGGAGGAGAACAGAAACTGCAAGATCCCACCCCTACAAATAGCTTCGTCGATACATCCAAAGCCTCATGCAAACTCAAACTCCAAACCAGCGGTTTCCTCATTTTCCTCGCAGCGAACTTTGTTTTTCCTAGAAAGGGACTTAAGAAGAAACATACACGACCCAGCTTCTGTTTGTCCGTCATCTCCTGCCCATGGATATCCGGAGGAACTCAGCGAGCCTGATCATGCTGGCAGTAACCGCATTCGCGCTTCTCGCCTCCCACGCCGCAGCCGTCGTCATCCTCAACTTCGTCCCAGCTGAGTCCGCGTGCCACGTCACCCTCCAGGGCCTGCCAAGTGGCATCACGGCAGAGATCACTCCCAGCTCCGTCAACCTGATTGGTCAGATCAATCTGCGTGACTCGGCAGAAAACTCGTCAGCCACACGTGTGGTGACGTGGCAGGCAGCCACCGCGGGATCGCGCCCAGATGAAATCACAGCCGTCCTTTCAGCCGCAATGGGAGTTCCCCTCGCTACAATCAAGGTCTCCCAGCCAGTAGTGGAAATCTCAGGTAAGAGAAAAAAAAATCTGTATCAAATATCGCCTGGTCAATAGGGTGCGCAAACATTATCTCACCCAATTGTCACATTTCCCTTCTCCCCTCCTTTACCTCTTTCTCTGCACATGCCCCATTTCACTCCCCCCACAGGAGGTCAGTTCCAGCCTTCCCCAGATGGCACCTTCACGCTCACACCCAACCAGGTGGTTCTGCGCGCCAGTGCGCTCACAGGAAGCTTCCTCGGCTCCAACCTGGACCAGGCGAATGTGACTATAACAGCACCCCAGGACTCGGTGCCTGCAGTGAGCGGGCGCCTCACCAGCCGCCTCTCCCAGTACCGTGTGGTGCTGCAGGCATCGGTGTCCGTTCCTATCGGGTAAGCCACTGAGGGCACAAAACAATCACAAAAGCCCTCCGTAAGTGAGCGGGCGCCTCACCAGCCGCCTCTCCCAGTACCGCCTGGTGTGGTGCTGCAGGCATCGGTGTCTGTCCCTATTGGGTAAACCACTGCGGTCATTCAACGCTCGCAAAAGGCTCCTAGCCTTCCAAGCCACCACACCAGGCTACCTCCCTTTACCTCCCCATTTACTCACACCCCTGGCGTCCTCCCTCTCCCTCCCCCATCCCTCCACCCCCACTCTTCCCCACTCCACCCCCCCCCCCCCCTCCTGTTCTCCCGGCATATCAGCTCTGTCCTTGCCAACTCAGGAGCGAGTGACTCTGCAATCTCCGCAGCAGCAGACGCCCGCGCGTTGGTCGAGATCAAAGCTCTGGCTGTTGGCACTAGTGCATAATGCACTGACCTGTATAATTGCGCTAGTATAAGTGCAGATGGGCTGGTGCAATGCCCGCATCAGACCTATAGCTGCAGAAGGACTTGCAGTGGTGCTTGATAAGTCCGTTTTGTAATAATGATAGCATACCAGGGATGTACCGGTATGGGAGATTTAAAGGTTTGATAGAAGCAGCTTGTTCATTACACCATATTCAACCATTAATCCGATCTCAGAGGAAGCCAAGAAGCCTACATATAAATTAGTTGCTACACCTACACTGCAGCAAGCTAAGGAGCTCATAATTTACAAACAACCCATGGAGAGAACAGGACATACGACCTGACCTAGGTAGATTGCATAAGTGTTCCAGGCTGCAGGATACAGCTACACGCCCAGCCAGAAGATCCACGAGAAGAATCAATTTGCTCAATGCTCATGCAGCAAGGTCATAGTCCTCATGCATGAGTGGGTCGGCCCGAGCTGCAGTAGTGACCAGACCACAGAATCGTCTCGAGTTGAAATCTCATTGCACTCTCACACGCCCAGCCAGAACACCCAGGAGAAGAATCTGCTCAAGCCGAACGGCAGGTCATAGTCCTCGTGCATGAGAGGATCGGCCCGAGCCGCCTTACGTCCGGACCAGACGTAGAGGCCTCGTTCGGTGGCCGTGCCAGGTACAGTGTTGTCAAGGAAGAAAGCAGTCATGAAGGCGATGGCCATGGGGAGGGCGAGCAGCGAGTTGAGCACAAAGTTGAGCTGCGGGGGATGGGAAGGGAAGGGACGGAGGGGTTCGCAACAGCAGAGAGGGGACGGGAGAAGAGAAAGGAGATGCATATTAGACGGGAACCACGTAAAGGACTCGGGTGCTGCGTTGTGCCGTGCCCTGCTGTCCTCGGCACAGTGTTGTCGAGGAAGAAGGCAGTCGTGAAGGCGAGGGCCATGGGGAGGGCGAGGAGTGAGTTGAGCACAAAGTTGAGCTGCGAGCAGCAGGGAGGGGAGGGGAGAATAGAAGAGAGGAAGAGCGCGAGGCCTGTGATGAGCAGGTTGCGGGAGGAGCCCATCTCTGCCCAAGGCCACAGCGGATACACCAGCTACAGCGGCTACACCAGCTACAGCACTATGTGCAGACCAAGAACTTACCCCCGAGCTAGACGTGTTGATTGGCCCATGACCGGTCGAAGCCGTATACGTCTTGAAATAATCCGGGACGGACAGAGACAAGAAGAGCGCCAATCCAGTGATGAGGAGGTTGCGCGAGGAGCCCATCTCGGCGTAGCGCAGCGAGGAGAGGCCGAGCGATGCTGCCATGGCTGCCATTATGGTGAGGAGGCCGCCGACCATGACTGGTGGCATGGAGGCAAAGAGAGCTCCCACCTTGCCTGGTGGAATGGAGAAGAAGGACGAGCAGAAGGAGAGCACACGAGGAACAGAGTGAGTAAGCGATGCTGCCATGGCTGCCATTATGGTGAGGAGGGCCCCCACCATGACTGGCGGCATGGAAGGAAAAAGTGCTCCAGCTTTGCCTGGTGGAATGGAGAAGGACAGCGGAAGAAGAGGAGGGGTGGGCGGGAAGGGATGTATCAGCAGCATGGAGTGTGTGAGGGGGACTGCCAATCATGACTGGTGGTGTGGTGTGGAGGCACAAACACAACCCGACCCTGCCTGCCATCCCCACCCCTCCCACACACCTCCCACACACCTCCCACACACCTCCCGCACACCTCCCACACACCTCCCCCACACCCATTTTGAAGCACTACAGAACCATTCCCCTCGCCTTCCACCACCTCCCACTCGTCTTCCCCTATTAACACCCCGCAAGCCCCTTCCCTACAGTCCCGGTCCCACCATCACCGCTTCCCTCTCAATCCCCCTTCCCCCAAACCCCCACCTACCAAACAGCGAGAAGAAGACGAGGAACGCCGCCCCGACGATGATCGTAACGCGTGACCCCATTCTGGTAACCGCAACCAGGTGAATGTTCTCTGTGAGGGTGGTGGCGCCACCCCCCGTGCCCCACATCCCTGCCAGCACGCTCAGTGAGAGTGGTGGCAGCAGCAGCGCTCTGCCCCACACCCCCCTGCTAACATGCTCACATTATGCTCTCCATGCCAATGCCCTCCCCTCCCCCACACCCCCACCTACCAAACAGCGAGAAGAAGACGAGGAACGCCGCCCCGACGATGATGATAACGCGCGACCCCATTCTGGTAACCGCAACCAGGTGAATGTTCTCAGTGAGAGTGGTGGCGCCACCCCCCGTGCCCCACATCCCCGCCAGCACGCTCGCTATGCCCTCCATGCCTATTCCTCGCCCCACCACCCCGCCTGTCGGGGGCCGCACGGCTACCAGCAGGGAGGTTGCGTGGTAGTTGCTGACCTGAAAGGGCAGGAAAGGGAGGGACAGAGGGACAGATACGAGTTCCTTTTGGTGTTGATTGGTGTCAGCATGCGTGCGTAGGGGCGTGGAGCGGGGTGGTGGTGCCAGCATGCTGTTCCCCACCCACCCACCCACATGCATTCACCCATGGAACAACCCATCCCCAACGTACCGAGTCGATGGTTGAAATCAGGGCAGGCAGCAGCATGACACAGATAGACTCCCATCGGAATATCGGCATGCCGTGCTGCAACGGGTATGGGGGCGCCACCCACTTGAGCTTTCCGCCCAACCACCCACATCCATTCACCCACCCTAAACTTACCGAGTCGATGGTTGATATGAGTGCCGGCAGCAGCATGACACAGATGGACTCCGACTGAAAGATCGGCATGCCGTACTGACACGGGTACGGGGGCGCCACCCACTTGGCCCTGCTTGCTGTACCCACCCACCATCCTACCCACCCACGCATCCATACATCCCCAACGTACCGAGTCGATGGTCGAAATCAGGGCCGGCAGCAGCATGACGCAAATGGACTCCCATCGGAAGATGGGCATGCCGTACTGAAACGGGTACGGGGGAGCCACCCACTTGGCATCCGACAGAACACTGGAGGCGTCGGTGCGGCAGGAGTTCATGAGGACTTGCTTCTCGGCGCAGGGGGAGGAGGAGGGGTAGATGGCCGAGGGCGAGCAGTCGGGGTAGCTGTAGACGCCTGCTAGGGTGAGCACTAGGGCGTAGAGCCATGTGATTGCCAACCCTAGGGAGATCTGTGCGTGATGGAATGGGGCAGATGTGCAAGTGATGGGAGGTGGGCACAGCAGAAGAGGCAAGAATTAGGAGTCAGAAGGGGCACTGGAGGCGTCGGTTCGGCAGGAGGCCATGAGGACTTGCTTCTCGGCGCAGGGGGAGGAGGAGGGGTAGATGGCCGAGGGCGAGCAGTCGGGGTAGCTGTAGACGCCTGCTAGGGTGAGCACTAGGGCGTAGAGCCATGTGATTGCCAACCCTAGGGAGATCTGTGCGTGATGGAATGGGGCAGATGTGCAAGTGATGGGAGGTGGGCACAGCAGAAGAGGCAAGAATTAGGAGTCAGAAGGGGCACTGGAGGCGTCGGTTCGGCAGGAGGCCATGAGGACTTGCTTCTCGGCGCAGGGGGAGGAGGAGGGGTAGATGGCCGAGGGCGAGCAGTCGGGGTAGCTGTAGACGCCTGCTAGGGTGAGCACTAGGGCGTAGAGCCACGTTATGGCCAACCCTAGGGAGATCTGCGAGGGGTAAAGGAGGAGGGAAGGGGTAGGAGGGGTCATACGGGACGTTGTATGCACATGAGAAGGGTGCGCACGAGGGCATAGAGCCACGTGATGAACAGACAGCGGGAGATCTGGCGAGGGAAGGTCCATGGAGGTGATAGGTTAACACCCCAAGGAAGAAAAATCAGCGCGTACATCCTTACAGCGCGAAAGGATAAGCCTATTGAAAGGAAAGAAAGAGGAGGCACGTACATCGTTACAGCGCGAATCAGAAAGAGAACATAAAGCGAAAAGGGCAGGGTGGTGGTTGGGGAGCTTACGGCGTGGATTTGGAAGAACCCCGAGCCCCAGAACGACACTCGATGTCTATTTTTTTGGGGCGCCTCAAAACTAGGGCGGAAAGGGCAGGGTGGTGGGGTGAGGGGCTTACCGCGTGGATCTGGAAGAACCTTGAGCCCCAGAACGACACTCGGCGCAGGTACTGTTGAGAGGGGTGCAGCGCGGTGGAGAGGGAGGCAGAGGGGTGGAGAGTCAGGAGCGGATGGCAGTAACTTAGGGCACCGTCGGTGCTAGGATAACTAAAATCCTGTGTCAGATACCAGGGCGAATACAATGTTGCTGAGAGATATTCAGATATAATTTGATGTCACACAGCAGGCAAATCAGTGCTGCTATGATATTTAAGTGTAACTTGTGCCACATACCAGCGCAAATATGATGATCAGGATGAGCTCTGGTAGGCCGATGGCGACGCAGCGGCCAATGACAGGGAAGCCGTAGGCGAGGAATGAGAGACCGACGGCCATTATGGTTGGGGCTACTACCACTGGGTTGATCAGCCTGTAAAGGGGGAAGCACAAGGGAGGAAAAGGGGATGAAGAGGGGAGTGTGTGCGGTAAGGCGGATGACAGGGAAGCCGTAGGAGAGGAAGGAGAGACCCACGGCCATTATGGTTGGCGCCACCACCACAGGGTTGATCAGCCTGTGGAGGGGATGGGGGATGGGGGAGCGATGAATAAGAGGGGAGTGGTAAGGCGGATGACAGGGAAGCCGTAGGAGAGGAAGGAGAGACCCACGGCCATGATGGTGGGGGCTACCACCACTGGGTTGATCAGCCTGTGGAGGGGTGGGCAGAACAGAGGAGAAGAGGGGAGATGGAGGGGGAAGGGCAGGGTAAGGCAGTGACAGGGAAGCCGTGGGAGAGGAACGAGAGACCGACAGCCATTATGGTTGGGGCCACCACCACTGGGTTGATGAGCCTGTGGCGGGGAGAAAATGAAGAGTTGAGAAGAGAATTGGAGCGGTGGGGATGCGAGAAAGGAGATGAAGGGGGAGGGGCAGTATTGTGCGAGAGGAAGGAGAGGACAGCAGCCGTGATGGTTGGCGCCCACGACACAAGGTTGATCAGCCTTACTCTATGAGAAGCGACATGGAGTTAGAGAAGCCAACGACCAAGCAGCTTTTCTTTACCAAGACTAAAAAATAGCGCTGCTCACTCTATAAGGAACAACATGAAGCCTGCGAACAAGCGAGGGTGCTTACTCTATGAGGAGCGACATGAAGCCAGAGTAGCCGGCAACGACTTGCAGCAGCGAGGCCACGATCACTGCCCCCATCGTCTCCCGCATTGTCAATGAAAACCGCTGCAGTCACAGTGCATACAGTCACACCACACCCCATCCCAACGCATGCAATAGCAGTCCATGCAGTCACACCGCACACAACGCGTAGAATCACACCACACCCAGTCACAGCCCATACAGTCACATTTGGAAAAAGGAGCAGAATTTGTAAAATATGCGGAAAGGAAGTGGGGCGAAGTGTGAGAGAACGAGAGTGCTGTGGCGGGGGTGACCATATGGCACTTACGTGCGCCGTCCAGCAGCACCTGGAGGGATGCCCAAAGTCATCTCGCCTTAAACATTGTTGTACCTGGGAGGGATCGGCGCTGAGGTTTTGCGGCGAGTTGGCTACAATGATAGCCGGCGCGAGGTACACAAGGGACGACCCCTGCACGAGGGGAAGGACGCTCGCCTTGTTCCCGGGCACACGAGACGACTTGTTTTAAGGCACTTGGAAATTCCTACCTGGGAGGGATCGGCGCTGAGGTTTTGCGGCGAGTTGGCGATAATGATAGCCGGTGCCAAATACACGAGAGAGGAGCCCTGCACGAGGGGTAGCCGCGTGCCCAGCAGCACGTGGAGCGTGGTGGCGACGCCCGTTACCATCATCACCGACTGAATCACGGCCGCCTTGTCGAGCTGTGAAGGTGAAGGGGAAGCAGGGATAGTTGCTTTAATCACACATCACGTAACAAGTGGTTGCAACGGCCGTAACCATCATCACCGACTGAATCACGGCCGCCTTGTCGAGCTGCAGTCACGAACAGGAAGCAGGGCTGATTGAGAATATGAGCGGTAAGGGCCGCCGACGCGCGTACGTGGCATGCTGGCTAACTTGCCAAGCGTGACTCTCGCCAGCACTGGGAGCAGCGCAATAACTTTTGTACTTACGTCGGAGCCTCCCATAGCGGGTACAAGTATCATCGGGAACACAATCACGTTCGCTATAAGCGCGATTATGTGCTGTAACGCGTACGCCACCATCCACCCGGCCTCGGGTCGCTCCCGCATCTCATAATTCATCACGCCCGTCCGTTCCTCCATCCCCTCCTCTAAAGGCATATCGTCTACAATCACATCTTTATACATATCGTCATCTCCCCCCATATCCTCCCCCTCCGCGTACCCATATTCCCCCTCCGCCATCCGATATTCCCCCTCATACTCCCCACCGCTTCCCCCTCCTCCCCTTCCGGATACGGCGCCACCTGACTTCCGCCAACCTGGCTTCCGCCAACCCTTCCCCCGATAGCCGCGCCTACGAACGCCCCGCCAACCCAACCCGCCGCTGCCGCTCCGCCAGCCTTCCCTCCGTGTCGGCTGGACACCTCTTCCGACATTCGAGTGCTGCCCATTCCCGCGTCGCTCTCCTCAATAGACGAAACCCCCTCGTTCTCCGCTTCCGGTATAGTCGCAGAAGCGACCGCCTGGGGAGTTTTAGGTGACATGCTCCCGGCCCCGATACTGTCACTACTCGCTTCGCCCCGCTGCGCAACGGGGTAGCGGATTGAAAGCGCTTTCTCGAACGCGGATCGTCCGGGCGGTGGCGGAAGCTGCGGAGCGGAGACTTGTCCCCCGTTCCCCCCGTGCCCCCCGTGACTATCGTACCCGTCGTATCCCTCGTGCGCTGAGTGCCCTTCCCCCTGACCGTGAAACCCGCTCGCTTGGAAACTACTGCCGTCCGCGCTGCTCGCGCGGGACGGCGAAGCGGGTTCGCCTGGAGCGGGTGTGACTGTATTGGTGCCATCGGTGACGTCGACGACGCTGTCCCGGCGCGGTGACATGAAGCCGCTGACCAATCCCGTGCGCCGAGCCCACGAGCCTAGAGCCTGGCGGGGACAATAAAGACGAGGAGTTGACAGAAATACAGCGATGATTACAATGTAAACTTAAAAGCGCGAAATTATTGAGTGTATCAAGGCATGGAAACAGGTGAAATAAAATGCTGGAACGGAGGGAAGGTTCGTGGCTACAAATCCAAACTGTTGAGGCATCGAGCACTAGCTGCAAACTATTAAATTGAGCCGTCTCGTAATAACATCCGGCTAACAAATGAGTGCTAGAAGGCAACTCGTTCACACAGGGCTACAAAATGTCAGGGGATTGCCTACCTTGGGATTAAAGCCATGGTCTTGCGGAAGAGGATCCATGTTTGTGAGTTAACTGACAGACGCGAACGACGTAAAAAACGATTTGTCGAGTCTAGGTTCAAAAACTCGATTCGTCAATAAGTTATGGTCTATGTCCTGTGTGGGTCGACGCTAGGTCAGACTTCTCTTCACGTTTACGAGAACCAGACTCATGGGACAATGAGCTATTTACGCGGCTAACTCAAGGCCGTTAGTCAAGCAATAATTATACGTACTCCTAATAGCTTACTCTGGGACAGTCAGGTCACAACCGTAAACCGTATTCGGCTCTAATAATAAAATACTCGTGCGACTATCCAGCAGCATGGCACTCCCAACTGAAGGATCAGCTCAGCAGCAGCTAGAGAAACGAGCAAGTGCAGCGAGGAGATCGAGGAGAAAGCGAATGAACCTTTCAGCGCTGCCTCTCTGACATCTCATCTCATCCCAATGTCCTTCGCGCTTCGATGAGATGGAACTGCGCATCCTTCAGCTGTGCGGGACTTTTTATGGTTCCAGGGAAAACGGTGATTGGTGCGCAGGGAGATGTCCCCGAGACTGCCCCGCACGACACCGGGATTTGCGGATGAAGTTTGAAGCTTTTCGCAACCGCTGCCTGTGCAACCCCTTTCGTGCATCGTGAACCGTGCGAAACTCGATGCTCCACAATTTCTGCTCGCTTCGTGGACGTGAAGAGGGCACCCTTCATCCTTCTCAGTCTCGTCAAACTTCGCTGGCCCAGAGGTGGAGGAACAGTCTGGTAACAATCTCTGACAACCCAACCAAATCCCACCGAGTCGAGCCGCCGTGTCAGCGGGCCAGAGGACCTGACACCACGAAAAGCGATGTGTGAAAATCCGTCACAGTGGGCCGCACTTTCAGGCTGAGTGAGTGTAGAAATGGGCTTCAAGTCAACTAAATTGGAAAAGAACAAACAATGCAAACTAGGAGTTCCTAGCATCTCTACTAAGAGGTCCAAATTCCAACATTCCTAGGAGTATTAGAAATCAACGAATCTGATCTGGTTGTATCTTCACGACTATGTCACAACCGTCTACGCTCCTCGGCATCCCCCTCTGTCGATGCAGTTGCCTCCGCACTTTCCTTCAAACCAGCCTTCTCCTTCATCCGCCAAAACCTCTTCTGCACAACGAGCACCTGCTCCTCCTCCCCGTCAATAAACGTCCTCGATACAGGCCCCTTCAGTACAATCCACTTCACCGCCTTCAACCGCTTCTCCAGGCGCGCGATAACATCAGCACTATCCCGGAAGAGCAGAACACCCTTGGGGCGGAGGATCCGGTCGAGTTCGAGTAGCAAGCCCTCCAGGGAGCATTTGCGCTTGAGCACTTGCGACACCGCTCTCCATGCATGGACGAGGTCGTAGGTCCGGGGATACGTCGAAAAGGGCTCACACCTGACATTACATGTAAGAATCAAAGAACATGGAGAACAACAGAACATAATCAACAAGCGGCAGCGTTAAACTCCCTCAGAACTGAACAGAACACCGCCTGAGCCACCAGCACTGCTGCAAACCCCTTCATGTGCCTCCACCCCACCACCCCACCCCCATTCCGAGTGCCACTCACCAGCCATGGAAGACCCCGATGACCCCGATGAGCGATCAGCCATGGAAGACCCCGAGTGCCACTCATCACCATCGCCAGCCCTGCACTCTTCGGCCCCACCCCCCTTCCCCACCCCCTGGGGGAACCATGTTCATCACCCACACCGCCTGCCCCTGCGCTGCCAGCACCACAGCATAATCACCTTCATGTGCCAATGACCTTCCCACCCCACCACCCCCAAAGCCACTCACCAGTCGTGGTAAACTCCAATGAGCCCGCGGTCATACACCATTGCGAGCCCGGCACCGCTGACTTCCCCCTGCGGGGGCACCGTGTTCATCACCCACACCGCCTGCCCCTGCGCCGCCAGCACCACAATAATCCCCGTTCATGTGCCCATTATCCCCAACAACAGTGCCACTCACCAGTCGTGGAAGACCCCGATGAGCCCGCGGTCATACACCATCGCCAGCCCTGCACCGCTGGCCTCCCCCTGCGGGGGCACCGTGTTCATCACCCACACCGCCTGCCCCTGCGCCGCCAGCGCCGCTGCAAACCCGCCCATGTGCGCGTTGATGTCAATCACATTGCGCATGGGGAAGGCCGCCTTGGAGCCCTTGCTCTTGGAGGGTGCTTTGAGGGAGGAGGAGTCTGCAGGGCGAAGGAGGGCCTGCCCGCCCAGCAGGGTGTCGTAGTCTGCTACGATCTTCTCCCACGCTTCCTGCTCATGGGAGAGAAGTAGGTAGAGGGAGGGCAGGAACAATGGGTTGTCATATGGGCGTTGATGTCAATCACGTTGCGCATGGGGAAGGGCGCCTTGGAGCCCTTGCTCTTGGAGGGTGCTTTGTCTAGAGGACGCAGCAGGGCCTGCCCGCCCAGCAGGGTGTCATAGTCTGCTACTATCTTCTCCCACGCTTCCTGTCAAGGATGCAGCAGAAAGGGTGCGGGAGGGGTAGAGAACGGGCAGGCATGTACTGATGTGCGCGTTGATGTCAACCACATCGCACATGAGGAAGGGCGCTTGAAATTCCTTGGTTGGCCTTGGGGGCTGCGTTTGAAGAAGAAGACCCGCAGCGCCCACCACATAAAACCCATCATTTTTTAGGCGCCTCAAAAATCCCCCAGTGCCCGCCACATAAAACCCACCATGTAAGCAAACCATCATCTTGAAACCAATAAGGGTCACCACCAGCAGCAGCAGCAACTCACCGTGTGCCTCAAAGTCGCTCTTGGCAAGCCCAAGCAGGTCGATGCGCAGGGAGGGGGACACCAGTCGCTCCAGCCACATAGTTCTGCCCTTCCTTTTATTGCCACATGAACCCCCACCACCATTAGAATGCCCCAACAACTCACCGTGTCGGCCTCAAAGTCGCTCTTGGCCAGCCCAAGCAGGTCGATGCGCGGGGAGGGGGACACCAGTCGTTCCGGCCACATAAATGCGCCCTTCCTTTTATTGCCACATAAACCCCCCACCCCCCCATTAGAATGCCTCATCATCTCACCGTGTCGGCCTCAAAGTCGGACTTGGCCAGCCCAAGCAGGTCAATGCGCGGCGAGGGGGACACCAGGCGTTCCGGCCACGGCTGTATGAGCTTGTTCTTCTTGCCTGGAGGGAGTTGGCAGGGAGAGGGGGACGGGGGAGGGGGGAGGGGGGAGGGGGGAGGGGGGAGGGTTTGGGTGAGGTGTGGGGATGGAAGTGGATGCGCGCGTGACGATGTTGAGCACGCGTCCATGGGCATGTACCAGGCAAAGTTGGGCGACACCTGGACACATGCGCCATACACATTTGGGTTTGCACACATGCCGTTCTTTACCTCAAGACAAGAAAGCCCCCCTCTCACCTTTGGGCACCGTGTTCACGCATGCATTTATGGGAGTGTACCAGGCCGCGTTGGGGGACACCCGGATACATGCGCCATGCACGTGAATTTGATGTAAATTACTGCTACACAAGGAACCCCTCTCACCTTTGGGCACCGTGTTCACGCATGCGTCCATGGGCGTCTACCAGGCGGAATTGGGCGACACCCGGGCGCATGCCTCAGATGCGTGAAAGTGCTATGTGTGCCCTGTGGGAATCTTGACCCCAGGGCAGTTTCTCACCTTTCGGCACCGTGTTGACGCACGCGTCCATGGGAGTGTACCAGGCCGAGTTGGGGGACACCCGGGCGGCATCGCACAGGGGCGGCTCTACGTCTGCCGCCCGCTTCTTGATGCACAGATTCGTCTTTGGCTTCTTGAAGATGGCCGTCTGCCCGCTCTGCGCCTTCACCTTCCAACACATGCGCCTGGAAGAGGCGTGGCGAGGGGTGGAGAGGGGTGGAGAGGGAATAAAGGAGGAGCATGAGCATCAGTGTCCTGATTTTTGGTGCTGCCCGGCCTGCACCTTCACACTATAAACTCGAGCGTGCCCGTTCACAGCTTTTAACTCTACTTGCCATCTCACTGCCTTTTTCATCAACTCGGCATGCTCCTTCTAGTGCATTGCTCGAATCTCTCCATTACTTATTCAGTAAGCTCCACGCAATTTCACCCGTCCCCACTCACCCCATGAACGCCAGCATGTCCGTCCACAGCTTCTGGTTCTCCTCGTCCTCACACTGCCCGATGCTCTTTCTCAAACGGTCCTTTGTATTAATGCGGTGATTGGTACAAGCAAGACGGTCAACGGAGGAGAGCAGAAGATGCTCTTTCTCATGCATCGTTCATACATCCTCACCCCCCCCATCTCACCCCATGAACGCCAGCATGTCAGCCCAAAGCTTCTGGTTCTCCTCGTCCTCACACTGCATATCATAATGTTCTCTTGAATCATACTGACAGGCGCCCCCCGCAACTCACCCCATGAACGCCAGCATGTCCGTCCACAGCTTCTGGTTCTCCTCGTCCTCCCGATACACAGGTGGCGCAGACCACACCCAGTAGCCGCCCGGCCGAATGACACGGTCCAGCTCCAGCAGCAGCAGGCCGTCTGCAGAGCAGAAAGACAGGCGGGGAGGGTGCAACAGGGGGGGCAATTGGGCGCAGGGCGCAGGGGGTGTTTTGAAGCACATAGGTGGAGCGAGGAGCAAGGGGGCGTTATGAGATGCCTCAAGACACGTGGCACACAGGCGGTGCGGACCACACCCAGTAGCCTCCAGGCCGGATCACCCGATCCAACTCCAACAGGAATAGGCCGTCTGAAGGGCAGACAGGCAGGCCAGCAGGGAGGGGCAGCATTGGAGGTGTAGGCAGGTGGGCAACAAGGCGGTATCTATGAGGTGAGACAGCTCAAGGCATGCTCGAATGCGGCACCCACCTCTCTGCAGCCAGTCAACGCGGCAGCGGGAGCAGTGGGCCAGATCGAACGCCAGAGAAGGGAACGGCAGGCGCTGAGTGCCCATCACGCCTAAGAAGGCCGGCAGACCCCTCTCGAGCGCGAATTGGATCTGATTCTCGTGCACGTCGTTGGGAGCCACCGACATGGTCAGCACCGAGTGCATGTCGTTGGGTGCCACAGGTCTGATAACCTCAGCACTGGGTGTGTGATGTGATGTGGTGCTCACCTCTCTGCAGCCAGTCGATGCGGCAGCGGGAGCAGTGGGCCAGGTCGAACGCCAGTGAAGGGAAGGGCAAACGCTGTGTGCCCATCATGCTGAAGAACACAGGCGAGCCCCTCGTCGCACTCGCCTCCCTGAGTGTGATGTGGAGCTTACCTCTCTGCAGCCAGTCAATGCGGCAGCGGAAGCAGTGGGCCAGGTCGAACGCCAAGGAGGGGAACGGCAGCCTCTGTGTGCCCATCACGCCTAAGAAGGCAGGCAGACCCCTCTCCAGCGCAAATTGGATTTGATTCTCGTGCACGTCGTTGGGAGCCACCGACATGGTGAGGACTCACTGAGTGTGATGTGTGGTGATTACCTCTCTGCAGCCAGTCGATGCGGCAGCGGGAACAGTGAGCCAGGTCGAACGCCAAGGAAGGAAAAGGAAGACGCTGCGTGCCCATCACCCCCAGGAACGCAGGTAAGCCCCTTTCCAAGGCGAACTGGATCTGATTCTCGTGCACGTCGTTGGGAGCCACCGACATGGTCAGCACTGAGTGCTCCAGGAGGTGAAGTAGCCCAGCACAGACTTGTTACCATAGAGTGTGGGACGTACCTCTCTGCAGCCAGTCAATGCGGCAGCGGGAGCAGTGGGCCAGGTCGAACGCCAAGGAGGGGAACGGAAGGCGCTGGGTGCCCATCACCCCCAGGAACGCAGGCAGACCCCTCTCGAGCGCGAACTGGATCTGATTCTCGTGCACGTCGTTGGGAGCCACCGACATGGTCAGCACAGAGTGCTCCAGCAGGTACGCGCCGAACGACGCCACCCCGCACCCGATGTCCAGAACCGTCCGGATCTTGCCGCCCACTGAGAAGTTGCCGTTCTCGTCTCCCATCATCTGATTGAAAGGGTAGGGGAGATGCAGGGAGGGAGGGGGCGGGCAGGGGGGGAAATGGGGTGGTTGGGATGGGGTTATTTCTGGCATGGCGCTTGAGATTTTTCTACTACCAAGATGCCCATCACGTGATCAGCAGAGAAATGGAAGGAGAGAAGGCGAGAGAGGGAAGGAGGGCGTGCCTCCACCCCCCCCATGTACTCTTGGAAATCGCGAGATCACCCATTCACCCCTACTTCTCCCCTCCTCCTCCTCCTCCGCCCCTTCTCACCTTCCCAATGCGCTCAATGTATTTGTCTGCGCCCCCAGGGAAGTACGTGCAAGGTCACTAACATGCTCTCACAATCCTTCCCCCCCTCCCCTCCCCTCCCCTCCCCTCCCCTTCTCACCTTGCCAATGCGTTCAATGTATTTGTCTGCGCCCCCAGGGAAGTGAGTGCCGCCGCCCGGGAATCGGATGATTTCGCCGTCCACCACCATCCAGTGCTGATCCGATTTCTCCGTTGCCAGCAGAGTGTGGGGCACGTTGGCCCGCCACACCTCGTCCCTGCTGCGCGGCCAGGGGATGGAGGTCTGGAGAAGGGAGAGAGGGGAGAGATGGGGAGAGGGAGGGGGGTGTTTAGATCTCTCTGTTGCCAGCAGCGTGTGCGGCACATCTGCAAGCCACACGTCGTCCCGGCTGCACGGGATGGAAATCTGGGGGCGGAGAGAAGAGCGGGGAAAGCACACACGTCCACTCGAAATCCTGCACCTGCCACTGTCGCTCACCTTGTTCACTGCACCTGCCACTTATGTCCTGCACTTCCCATGCACCCACCTTGACCCTGTGCCACCCTGGCACTCTGCACCCCCCACCGTCTCTCACCTTGTAGCCAGGAGGCTGCGGCACGAGGCGGGTCGTCAGAGGGTCGTCTCTCACCTTGGTGCTCAGCTTCAGCTTCAGGCGCTCCCTCCCCGACCACACCCCCCTGCTCCCCTGTTTTCCCGCAGCCCTGCCCCCCTGCACCCGTGCCTGCTTCTCACCTTGTAACCAGGAGGTTGGGGCACGAGGCAGTGCGGCATGATGTCATCCGAGGGGCAGTGGCGCTCGTAGTGTTCCATCACCTTGGTGTTCAGCTTCAGCTTCATGCGCTTGTTCATTGCTGGGCTCAGGCACGGCACTATCTCTGACAGCTCAGGGTCGCACGCCTGGGTGGTGGTTGGGGGCGGGAACGTGCAGAAGGGCAGGAACAGGAACAGTGTGAAAGAGTGAAGGAGTGAGGTGAAGGAGGCCTTGGTGCGGGCCTCAGTTGAGCTTCAGCTTCATGCGCTTGTTCATTGCGGGGCTGAGGCACAGTACTATCTCTGACAGCTCAGGGTGACACGCCTGGAACGGGTGAGAGGGAGGGGCGGGGAAAGGAAAAAACTGAGTGATGGCGCTGGGAGGGGGAACAGGTCCGTATCAGCTTCAGGCGCTTGTTCACGGTGGGACTCACCACACGGTGACACACGAAATCTAGTTTTGAGGCGCCTCAGAACTAGCTTCAGCTTCAGGCGCTTGTTCACAGCGGGACTCACACTCACAGTGACACACGAAACAGCAGCCAGCCCGAAAGCTCAGGTCTAAAAGAGTAATCTCAACAGCAAGCACGCTCACCTCGTATTTCCCAACCACTGTCTCTGCAGTGCCACCACCCTCCTCCTCCCCATCCTGCTCAGCCCCATCCGCGCTCTCTCCCCTCAGCTTCTTGCTCTTCGTCTTTCCCTTCTTGCTCGCCTTTCCACTCTTCTTGCTGCCCTTCCCCTCCTCCTCCTCACTCTCTTCTCCGCCTTCCTCCGACCCTTCCTCCTCTCCCTCCTCGCTTCCCTTCTTCGCCTTCCTCTTTGCCCCACCTTTGCTTCCGCTCACCCCCTCCTCCTCCTCTCCCCCCTCCCCCTCACCAGCATCAGCTTCCTCTTCCTCCTTTCCACTCTTCTTCACTTTCCTCTTTGCCGTCCCTGTCTCCTCTTCCTCCTCCCCACTCTCCTTCCCACCATCCTCACTCTTTCCTCCTCCTTCCCCTTCCTCCTCCTCCTCACCCACCTCCTTCGCATTCTTCTTCTTCCCCTTCGCACCCTTCACTCCAGCCTTCCCTGCTTCAGCTGCCACAGTATCCTCCTCAACCTCCGCATCAGCTGTGCTCTCTACCTCTTTCTCCCCCTTCCCATCATCCCCCTCCTCATCCTTCCCCCCCTTCCCACCAACAGCCTCCTCTTCCGCATCCTCTCCCTCCTCCTTCCTCGCCTTCTTCGCCCCTTTCACCTTTTTGCTCGGCTTCACGTCCCCCTCCTCCCCGTCCTCCTCCCCTTCCTCGCTCTTTTTCTCACCCTCCTCTTCCTCCTCACTTTCCTTTGCTACTGCCCTCTTCTTTGCTCCCTTCTTGCTCACACTCTCCTCCTCCTCTTCCACTTCACTCTCGGACCCCTTCTCCTCCTCCTCTCCCTCTTCCTCACTCGCTTTCACCTTCTTCGCTTTCTTGCTTTTCGGCTTTTCCTCGTCTTCCTCGCTCTCATCTCCCTTCCCTCCCTTCCCCACCGTTTCCCCATCACTCCCCTCCTCTTCCTCTTCGCTCGTTTTCGCCTTTTTCGCCTTCTTCGCAATCGGGGAGGCCTCTTCCTCCTCTTCCGCGTCCTCCTCGCCTTTGCCCTTCTTCTTCTTGCCTCCAGCGCTCTCTTCCTCCTCCTCCTCACTACCACCCTCCTCCTCCGCCTCCTCCTTCCCCTTACCCTTCTTCGGCTTACTCTCCTCCTCGTCCTCCTCGTTCTCCTCTCCATCCTTTCCTTTACCCTTCACCCCCTTCTTCTTCATGCCAACCTCTTCCTCCTCGCCCTCTTCCGCTTCCTTAGCCTCAGAACCCTTCGTACCACTCCCGTCTTCCTCGTCCCCCTCCTCCGCCTCGTCCTTTTTCTTCGCCTTCTTCCCACCTGCAATCCTCCCTCCCTTCGCCTCCCCAACCGCACTCTCCTCATCCTTCTCCTCCGCATCAGAACCCTTCCCTTCCACCCCACTCTCCTCCTCTTCTCCTTCTTTCTCTTTCTCCGCACCACCCTTCTCCTCCTCACCCTTCTCGGCCTTCTCTTCTTCCTCTCCTACCTTCGCCCCTCCCACCCCTTCAGAACCTCCAACCCCATCACCATCAGCATCAGCAGCAGCTGCCGCGTCAGCCGCCGCCGCCGCCGCTGCCTTCGCATCGCCACCAGTGCGGCTATGCAACAAACCTTCCTCCTCCTGACCATCCGCGCCCTCCGAATCCCCCTCCTGCGCGGCAGCGTCCTGCGCGTCTCTCTCTTTTTCCGCCTGCGTGCGCATATCCCCCCCGCCCGCCCCCCGCAGGCCCTCTTGCGCGGCTGATTCGCTGCCCTCCTCCTCGTCCGCGGCTCTTCCGGGAGGTTCCATGTCCGAGTCTGCCGGCTCCCTGCAAGCAACGAAACAGCCAACGGAACAAGTCAAACGACGAATAGCGAGGTCGACACAGGGAACATGCTTGGGAAGTTTGATCGGAAGGTAGGATCTGCAAGCGACAAACACAGAAAGCGAGCCTGGAGGGTAAGAGGATCAGGAAACGAGAAAGCGTAGCCAACAGACTAAGGGGATCCGGAGAAGAGCAAGCGTTCCCGGCGCCTTTCACTAGAGGCACATTCAGGCTGAGCTGACTAAAAACCCGAATCTCCTGCTCCTCCGGCTCATCTAGGTGCACTTTAAGTAAACTCTGAACAGATCCGTAGAAGCAACGACGTACCCGGCGCCCTTCACTGGAGGCAGATTCGGGCTAAGATCACTAGAATTACGAATCGCCTGCTCTTCCGGCTCACGTAGGCGTATTTTGAGTGAACTTATAACGGATCGGGAGAAGCAAACACGTACCCGGCGCCCTTCACTGGAGGCAGATTCAGGCTGAGCTTGCTGGAATCCCGAATCTGGTGCTCCGCCGGCTCATCTCCCAGCGCATCTGACGTGTTGGGGCCTCCAAGACCGTCTCCTGCCCGATCCTGATCCTCCTCCTGAACGGAAAGGCCAGCACATGGAAACGCATTACAAATCTAGACCGTGCTGGGACCTCCAAGGCCGTCTCTTGCCCGATCCTGATCCTGAACGGAAAGCCCAGCATACAAGAATGTGTTAAATTTTGGACTGATGCGTATCAGAACCGCGGACAGAGAAGTGCATTGTGAAACGATTCGTGTCTTGATATGGGAAAAGAACTACAGCAAGGGATTTTATTTTTCTGAATTCGTAGATGCCAAGCTGGTAGTCGGACGAAAGATCGACACGGTGCCGAATTGACTCCTGATCCATAATGTATGGCTTAAGGTGGAGTCCTGATCGGCACGTGTTTGATCGAATCCACGACCAAAAGGTCTCGGTTGGAATCTTGATCAGGAAACACCTTGAAGAGTAACGGATTGCGAGAATAAAACAGGATTGAACAATGGGAGGGAATATATCAAAAAGGCGACAAGGACGAATGATTCATTCGATAGGGAGCAGACGGCACAAATGAAGTCAATTCAGTACCACGGACGATGTGGGGATCGAGGTGACTTGAGTCGACTAAAAAATCACCTCGTTACAATGTCACACGATCAGGCGATTAGGAAATAGAGGAAACTGTTTCAAGAATAGAGCGATCGTACCACGGACGATGTGGGAATCGGTCCCGGCTTGAAGCCACTGAAGAGGTACGCCGCGACGAGCAGGAATAGGACGAAGGCGAAACAGAATGCCGCCAGAGTCCGTCGGCCAGCCTGCTGGTGCTGCTGCTGGTGATGGTAATCGAATCGCCTCGCCATCGCGTGGCGACGGATTCAGGAACACGGGAAACGATACTAAAAACTGTACCGCATAAACGGTGGAGCCTTCATCAATCAACGGCAATCGGAGATGCAGTGCCGCACTAATCTGCAGGCTTGTAGGGGATAAGTGAGGGAAAGTAAGTAGGGAATGTGCTTAGACTGCAGAATCAGGCTATGGATCTGGATGATCCAGGTGACTGTTGGTGGTGATGATGGGATCAGTGGGTAGCTAAGAAGGTGTTCCGCACGGTTCATTATTTTTCTAGAAGGTGTATACATCGGTGATGAAATCTGACACAAGGCGTGATTGACGACAACCGTGCTTGAGCGCGACACCACGGTGGTGAATTTGCTGTTCCTGGAGAACTCCCAGGTGGTTTGTGCAGTGGGCTGGGAATAGATGTCCAGATCTGAATCCGACGGTTGAAGCGCACTGGAGTGTTTTCCTTGTTCCGAATTCGCGCGCAGATCTCCATGGTGCCTCTTCTTGTTGTGTGCCGCGCGGAGCCTGTCTAGCTCCAGCCGCCACTTTGCGCCATGCGCGCGGGGCGGATCGATGATCCGCCCGCATGAATAACTGCGGGCGGGGTTTGCTGGTTTGTCAGGTGCGGGGCGGGTGCTATTGGGGCACTGTACTGTACAAAGAGTCATGTCGCACGAAGCTTTGTTACAGTACAGTACACCACAGTTGTAAGCGAACACTTTTTCTGACAGAATGTGATTCCAACGAGCGAAACTCTGACGACATTCGGCTGCCACGCACCCTTGATTTCTCCACGTGATACTCAAACAGCCAATCGAAACTCACCTTTGGTGCCAAAATCCATCCTCGCTACCAGGCAGCACCGAGCAGCACCAGGCAGCAACACGAGATACGTTCCAAGGATATCGATGGCTTCAGTGGTCTATGCTACAGAGATATTGATTTCTGGTGTTGTGATAAAGCCGCCTAACTCCTCAGTCCTAGGAATTGCCGAAAGTACTACTGACTCAGCAGCATGGCTCCTCATGGTGACGACGCGCACCATTCTTGCGGAATTCCCGCCGTAGAAGGCGCTCCTAGTTCCACGTATCCGATGGTGTCAGTTGACGAGGCTCAGAAGCTTGTTCTCGAGCACGCGAAACCTCTTCCAGCGGTTACGGCTTCGCTGAACAATTCGTTAGGAAGTGTACTCGCGAAAGATGTCATTGCTCCCGAGCCGATGCCGCCGTTTCCCGCCTCAATCAAGGCAAGATAAGGCAATTGAATTTGAATTTCCATCCCATGCTCAATCTTGGCGTCACTGAATTGCTCTGCTGTTTCCTTCTTGATGAGAGCTCTAATGCCAAAGCGAAAGCGAAACTGATCATGGGGTTTTTTATAAACCCGACAAAATTTCTTGTGGAATTCACTATGATACATTTCGTAACAAATCCTTTAACGCAATTCTTCAGAAATAGAGTTTCCGCTCATAAGCATGGCCACAATGTGGTGGCACTGGAGGAGCCAGGCATTGAAAAGGCCAGTCAAACACCTTGTGTCGACGCGAAGTGCGTCTCCTTCTAAATCCTCCCTTTCTGACGCCCGGCTGGCGATGCTGAGGTGGAATTCGGCGCAAGGTGAAGCTTGAGTCGATCTTAAATGGATCTCCTTCGTCAGATCTTCTTTGTAATCACAGGATGGCTTTGTTGCGGTGGCATGGGACGGTCCAGATGGATATGGTTCAATTCTGAATGCATCTGTCTCTTGGTAATCTGTGTGTTGTTTTTCTTGACAATTCCCCATTCATGATGCCAGGATGGCTATGCAGTGGTGGCAGCGGACGGGTCAAGCAATTACAAGCAATCCAAACTCGATTGTGATTGCATCCCCATGTTGGTTTCTCCCTTTCATGATGTCAGGATGGCTACGCTGTGGTGGCATCGGACGGTCCGGGCGAGTACCCCATCATTGCTGAAGCACGTGCCGGGGATGATGCAGCCAATGTGGTGGTGACACCTGGCACCGTCGCTTACATCACCACGGGAGGTACGCACTTTCCATAATGGATGTATTTTCCATGAGGTATGTATTCTGCATCGCCAATCTGCTCCATTTTGAACTCTTTCGCCCACTCTCTCCCCCTTCTCTAGGTTGGTTCCCCAGGGTGCGGATGCGGTGATTCAAGAGGAGGCATGGTGCCTGTTGATTCCTCCAGCGGCCACATCATGATTAATCTATATCGTTTACACCTTCTTTTCTCCCTCCCACTCCCCTCTCTCGCCCCCCCCTCAGGCCTGGTTCCCCAGGGTGCAGATGCTGTGATTCAAGTGGAGGATACGCTGCCTGCTGACTCCTCCAGTGGTCAGAGGCGTGTGACTATAGTGAAGGGCGCTACAGTGGGGCAAGACATCCGCCCTGTGGTGCGTGCATGGGAATTGCTCCCTCTGAATTGGAATCTGGAAATTGGAGATATACGGAAGTTAAGCCTGGCGGATTGACATTCCTGCCTTGGGTTCTCCCTGCTGCGCCCTTGCATTCACACGGCCACACGAATGCGAGCGCGTGTACACCACACACACATTTTGCCCCCCATGTCTTTCTACATTGTACCTTAGCCGATCCCCTCTGCTCTCATCCTGTCGCTTTCCAGGGCTCGGATCTGGCAGCGGGCACGGTGGTGCTGCAGGCAGGGGAGCGGCTTGGGCCAGCGGAGATAGGGCTGCTGGCAACCGTGGGAGCAGCACACGTGAATGTGAGTGCCGTTTCTTGCTTGCCTTGCATGTTCATTTGGCTTCACTTTCTTATCTTGCAATGTGCTGGAGCCTGGAGGCGTGTGTTGAAGTAGATCTCTCATGATAGGTGCAGGCAAATGGCCGGCTTACCACCCTGCTTCTCGTCACCCCGTCCTACACCCCCTCAGGTGCACAGCCAGCCGTTGGTGGCAGTCCTCTCCAGAGGCCACGAGGTCATGGACCCTGCTGCACGCCGTCACTCCTTTCTTGTTCCCCCTCCACGCCCCTCAGGTGCACCGACAGCCGTTGGTAGCAGTCCTCTCCATGGGAGACGAGCTCATAGACCCTGCACAGAATGCCAGCGCCACTCTCCCTCCCTCTCTCCCTTCTCGCCCGCCCTTTTATCCCCCCTCTACCCACCCTCAGGTGCACCGGCAGCCTCTAGTGGCAGTTCTCTCAACAGGAGACGAGCTCATAGACCCTTTACAGAATGCCAGCGCCACTCTCCCTCGCGGCATGGTGAGTCGCCCCGCACAGCGGCATGGTGAGTCGCCCCGCATCGCGCATGGCACACATGAGAACTGGATCATCCTAGCTCAGAAACCCCACGTGGCGTTCGCTCATATCATACATGCCCCCCACCCACCCTGCAACCACTCACCATCTCCTCTCATTGTCGTGGCTTTCCAGGATAGCAGCCCACAGTGTGTCATCACGTGTCTTGTGTCATTCCCTCCCTGATTTTGCACCTTCTGTTCTTAAAACGAATTTTCCATGAGTCACCCTGCTGTGCAGATAAGGGACGCCAACCGCTCCATGCTGTTGGCTGCTGTGCGACAACACTTAGGAGCAGCCTCGGGATCAGCAGCTGCAGCATCGTCCGCAGAAGCATCAGCAAGTTGCCCAGCCCCTATGGATCTGGGGATAGCAGCGGACACGGAGGAGGCCGTGGCAGCAGCGTTTCAGAGAGCACTAGCAGCGGGGGCGGATGTGGTGGTGGCGTCTGGAGGGGTGTCCATGGGCGATAGGGACTTTGTCAAGCCACTTCTTGAAAGACTGGGCAACGTGCACTTTGGGCGGGTGAGTGGCTGGTAATGAGTGCTGGCAGGAGGGGGAGTGAGGGCACTGGCAGCGGGGGCGGATGTGGTGGTGGCGTCTGGAGGAGTGTCAATGGGCGACAGGGACTTCGTCAAGCCGCTACTTGAGAGGCTCGGGACTGTGCACTTTGGGCGGGTGAGTGCTTGTTGTGGAGGGGTGAATGGGGCTCTGGGTGAGTGATGGTGAGAGCGCTGGCAGCGAGGGCGGATGTGGTGGTGGCGTCTGGAGGAGTGTCAATGGGCGACAGGGACTTCGTCAAGCCGCTACTTGAGAGGCTCGGGACTGTGCACTTTGGGCGGGTGAGTGCTTGTTGTGGGGGGGTGAATGGGGCTCTGGGTGAGTGATGGTGAGAGCGCTGGCAGCGAGGGCGGATGTGGTGGTGGCGTCTGGAGGAGTGTCAATGGGCGACAGGGACTTCGTCAAGCCGCTACTTGAGAGGCTGGGCACCGTGCATTTTGGCCGGGTGAGTGGGTGCTGCTTTTGTGGGTGAGTGGGTGCTGTTTTGCTGGGTGAGTGACGGTTTGAGTGCTGGCAGAGGGGACAATGACTGTGTTGGCAGCGGGGGCGGATGTGGTGGTGGCGTCTGGAAGGGTGTCCATGGGCGATAGGACTTTGTCAAGCCGTTACTTGAGAGGCTTGAGACCGTGCATTTCGGGCGGGTGAGTGAATGACTGGTTTGAGGGCTGGCAGGTGGGGCAGTGAGAGCGTTGGCAGCGAAGGCGGATGTGGTGGTGATTTCTGAGGCGTCTCAAGAATCGTCTGGAGGAGTGTCCATGGGCGATAGGGACTTCGTCAAGCCGCTGCTGGAGAGGCTTGGGACCGTGCACTTTGGGCGGGTGAGTGGGTGCTCTTTTGCCTGGTGAGTGGGTGGTTTGAGGGCTGGCAGGGAGCAGTGAGGGCACTGGCAGCGAGGGCGGATGTGGTGGTGGCGTCTGGAGGAGTGTCAATGGGCGACAGGGACTTCGTCAAGCCGCTACTTGAGAGGCTCGGGACTGTGCACTTTGGGCGGGTGAGTGCTTGTTGTGGAGGGGTGAATGGGGCTCTGGGTGAGTGATGGTGAGAGCGCTGGCAGCGAGGGCGGATGTGGTGGTGGCGTCTGGAGGGGTGTCCATGGGCGATAGGGACTTTGTCAAGCCGCTGCTTGAGAGGCTTGGTACCGTGCACTTTGGGCGGGTGAGTGGGTGCTTCTTACACCCCTCCTCCATCTCGTCCCTCCCTTGTTATCCTTTCTCCTCTCCCTCCTTCCCTACCCATTTGCCGTTCCCTCCTCATTCCCCCCTCCCTCCCCTCCTTTCATTCCTTCCCTTTCCGTTCTATCTTCAGGTCCACATGAAGCCAGGAAAACCGCTCACTTTTGCAACCATTGAAACCCCCTCAGATAAGACGGATGACGCCGCCCAGCAGCACCGAACGATAGTTTTCGGGCTGCCCGGGAATCCGGTCAGCTGCATGGTGTGCTTCAACCTGTTTGTGCTGCCCGCTGTACGGCAGATGGGGGGGTGGCGCCATCCCCTGCTGCATAGGTAAGGCGCGGAATGGGGGAGGGAGGGAGGGGGGGGGTGGTGGGAGGGGAAGGAGGCGAGGGGGAGAGTAATGGGGTAGGAGGGAGGGAAACGACTCTTGAGACGTCTCAAAAGTCGTTGAACCTGTTTGTGCTGCTGGGCATTCGGCCTTTTCACCGCATTGCACCCATCCCATCCCCCCATCCCCCAAAGTATAATCTTCTTTCCTCCCATCCCCCAGGGTGCAGGCTCACATCTCCTCATCCCTCCGTGTGGACCCTGAGCGGCCAGAGTACCACCGCGCATCCCTCCGCTGGGAACCCAACATGCCTGCATTCAATCACCGCACTGCACCGCATTCCATACCTCTTTCCGTCCTCCCCTCCTCCCCCCATCCCCCAGGGTGCAGGCCCACATCTCCTCTGCTCTCCGTGTGGACCCTGAGCGGCCAGAGTACCACCGAGCATCCCTCCGCTGGGAACCCAACATGCCTGCAGCCCTCGCCTCATCTGCTGCTGCTCTCACCACTGCTACTGCTACTGCCACTACTGCTTCTGCTACTCCTGCTCCTCCTTCCTCCACCGCTTTCTCTGGGTTCATAGCGGACAGCACGGGCAGGCAGATCAGCAGTCGCCTGCTCTCCATGCGCTCAGCGCACTGTCTTCTGGAGCTACCCCAGGCTCACGGCTCCCTCCCTGCAGGCTCGCTGGTCTCCGCGCTGCTGCTGCCTGATGCTGCTGCATGCCTGGCTGTCCCTGGGATGGCAGTGGGGAGGACAGGAGGAGGGGAGGCTGTGAGAGGGGGAGGGGAGGGAGAGGAGGGGGAGAAGCATGGATGTGGGTGCAGCCATGGGCATGGGCGTGGGCATGGGCAAGGGCATGGGCGTACGCAAAACGCTGGTGCTGCTTCCGCTCCTGCTTATACTACTGCTGCTGCCTCTTCTGCCGCTCCTGCTGCCTCCACTGTGGGTGCGGGTGTGCGAGTGGCAATCCTGACTGTCAGTGACACAGTGGCGGCAGGACTAGCAGCAGACGCCAGGTGAGTGAGAACGCAACACAAAGTTCCTTTATCCCGTTCCCTTTGCCCTAACCACATTGCACCCCCTCACATCCTCAACCTTCCAGTCCAGGTCAACACAGCCTCCTTCCTCCCGCTTCTCTCAGTGGCCCCAGGGCAGTCCAGGCAGTGCATTCGCTGCTGCCAGCAGCAGCAGTGGTGGCAACAGCACTGGTGCCAAATTACCAACTCCATACGCCATTCATCCCTTGTCTCCCTCACATCACCCCCCTTTCTTCTCACCCAGTGGGCCCAGGGCAGTGCAGGCAGTGCAGTCGCTGCTGCCAGCAGCAGCAGTGGTGGCGACAGCTGTCGTTCCAGATGACCCAGACAAGATAGCAGCGCAGGTTAAGGCGTGGGCAGATGGGGACAAGATTGACGCATCAACTGATGGGAGCACTGCTGCTGGTGGTACTGGTGGTGATGGTGGTGGTGGTGCTGCTGTTATTGGAGCAGTGGATGTGATTATAACGACAGGGGGCACGGGGTTCTCCCCTAGGGATGTCACTCCTGAGGCCTGTGCGCCACTCTTCCACCGCTCTGCACCGGGACTCACCCATGCCATGCTGCAGGAGAGCCTCAGGGTAGGCTTTTTTATATACTTCGTTTCTCTTTCTTTTCTTTAAGAGAGGAAGGGCAGGGAAGTTCGGGCTTGACAACATATAAGGTGACAAGTCCTTTCCCTGTGTCATTCTTTTCCGTCTCTCACGGGCCCTTGTTTGTTCTATCCACTGCTTTTCTTCTCTCGTTTCTCCCCTGCAGATCACGCCCTTTGCCATGCTCTCGCGCATGGCTGCTGGCATCAGAGGCTCCACTCTGGTGAGAAGATATTTTTTGGTGCATGAGCGCATGATGCACAGCGAAACGGAATGGTTGCGTGGATGGTACATGATGCATGTGCATGGCTGCTGGCATGAGAGGCTCCACCCTTGTGAGATGGCATGTATCATGCATGGGTGCATGGGTGCATGATGCACAGTGACATGGAATGGGTGGGTGGATGGCACATGCATTACTGCATAGCTGCAGGCATTGGGGCTCTAATATGGTGAGATGACATGCCATGCATGGGTGCATCGGCTCATGACATGCATGGGTGCATGGGTTCATGATATGCATGGGTGCATGGGTTCATGATATGCATGGGTGCTTGGGTGCATGAGATGCATGGGTGCATAACGTGCATGGGTGCATGAACCTCAACGTAGTTTCTCTGAGTGCCTGGCTGCTCTCGTGCATTCACTGTCTCCGCAATCACTTCTTTTGACACCACCCACTCACCATCCCCCCCTCAGATCCTCAACCTGCCAGGCAATCCCAACGCGGTGTCAGAATGCCTGGCTGCGCTCATGCCGGCTCTACCGCATGGCTTGAAGCAGCTGAAAGGAGACAAGCGGGAGAAGCACCCGCGCCACACGCCCCACCCAAGCAAAGCGAAGTGATGGCTTGTGGGCTATCTCGTACAGCCATATTATTAACATGATGTTGGAGTGCCCCATCACTGTTCACATGCCGGCTCACCGCACGGCTTGAGGCAGCTGAAAGATGACAAGCGGGAGACGCACCCCCGCCATCTACCCCACCCTGGCAAAACGAAATGATTGGTACTTTAGTCAACGTGTTCTTGGAGTGTTCGGCTCTGCCCTATGGGCTGACTGAAACACATAAGGGGACACGTGGGGGATGCACCCCCCCACCTTGTTCCTAACTTTAGAAATGAGTTGCATGTAAACGCAATGGCATGCAAGACTACGTCTTTACGCCAATTGTACCAGTTGATAATATTGAACGGAGCTGGTTTTTATGGTGTAGGGAGTTCAGTTCCTCCCTTGACAAACATGTCATTTTTTTAGAGAATGTTTTTTCCAATGTTTTTAACCCCAGCACTCCCTAACGCGGGGCAGCCAATGTCGCATCGTGTAACCACATTGGGGGGCGCGAATTTTCCAGCTTTGTTTGCACCCTGCTATTTTACAGTTTCCCGTTAGCGCTTCGCCTACATCTCACCTTCCGAACTGGGATGCTCGTTGCGATGCGGGCCGTTTCAACGGGTTGGGTATAGCAAGTGCAAGAGAAGCTATACATTATCCACAGGAAGGGTATACCGAGTGAGCGTATAGAGTACGCGCTGCATTGCGGGTTCGGGAATACCGCGCGGGTGTGGTATAGCGTTAGTAAGTGGGTGCCGTGCCGTTGCGGGTGTGATTGAGTATAGAGTACACTGCGCCGTTCCGCATTGCCCCGCCGTCACCCAGCCGTTCCGCATTGCCCCGTCGGTACCGCTTTGTCCCGCCGGACCGCTTTGCCCCGTCAGTACCCCGCCAATCCGCGGGAATAAATAAACGCCGGTGTGATACTGTACCTGTAGTAAGGGGGCGCCGTTGCGGGTGTGCCTGCGCCGTTCCGCATTGCCCCGTCGTAGAGTAGGGTGCTGGAGAAGGTTGGAAATGGACTTGCGGGTTACAGTATTAGATGCCATGCGCCTTGTAACGCGTAATGGCGGGTCATCCGGAGGCGCAAGTTTGCCGGACGGCCCGCCGCCTTTTCGGTGCTACTCCCCGCGGATTCTGCATGTTTTCGCGCAGCGGAGAAATGACGCTGCAGTTCCACCTGTTCCCGCGCAACGGCGCGATGACGTGGCGGTTCTGCCCGTTCTCGCGCAGGGAAATGACGCGGAGCTTTTGCTTGATACCGCGCAAGCGGAAGGGGTTCCGCGGGTCGGGGGAGAAGCGGTTAAGGATGAGCAGGGGGAAGGGGGGAAGAAGCGGGATGTGGCGGAAGCAGGGGGATGCCGCGGGGAGGGCGGCGGGGCAGGTGGCGGGGAGGGTGGCGGGGCGAGGCTATGGGGCGGTGAGACTGAGGGAGTGATGATGGGGGTGCTTGGCGGTGGGATGGGGGATGGTCGCATGGGGGTTTGCGGGATAGAGGGAGGAAGAGGATGCGCGGAAGGGTTACACGCGGGGGGGAAAGAGGTGGTTGAAGGGCAAGATGTGGGGGAGGGGGGAGAGGTGGGGGAGGGGGGAGAGGTGGGGGAGGGGGAAGAGGTGGGGGAGGGGGGAGAGGTGGGGGAGGGGGGAGAGGTCGGGGAGGGGGAAGAGGTGAATGAAGATGGGGATGGGGAGGAGTATGAAGTGGTGTGTGTGGGGGAGTGTGTAGGAGAGTGTGGGTTGGAGTGTGTGTGGGAGTGTGGGAGGGAGAGTGAGGGGGAGCGTGGGAGAGAGTGTGAGGAAGAAGAGGAGGAGGATGATGATGTGGTGGAAATTCCAATAGGGGACAATAGGTGGCGGGATATTAACGAGTTATCTGGTGAAAGTGGGAAGGAGAAGGAAGAGTTGACGAGGGAGGAAAGGGAAGAGGGAAAAGGGAGAGAGAAGGGGAAAAGAACGGTGGAGAAGGAGAGAGGGGAGGGGAAGAAGAAGCAGAGGGAGGAGGAGAGGGAGAGGGAGGAAGAGAGAGGGGAGGCGGGGCGTGAGAAGCGCTATGTGTGCAAAGAGTGTGGGAAGGCTTTTGGTCGGTGGGCAACGTTAGGCAAGCACCTGGGCACCTACTTGAAGCACCGTTCAAAGCAGGTGCGTTTTCCTCACTCACTCGCCCACTCGTGTGCTCATTCACTCACGCAGTCACCCACCCTCTCCCTCCCCTCCCCCCCCTCCCCTTCACTCACTCCCTCACGCTCTCCTTCCCTCACACACATTAGTGCCGGCTCCTTCCCTCCCCTCTTGCCGCCTGCCCCTCTTGCCGCCTGCTCCGTTGCCCGTTCTGCAGCAAAGGCCGCGTGTGGGTTGCCTCAAGGCCTTCAACTCACTTTTGCCACTAACGGCCTGCCCCTCTGCCCACGATTGCGCCCCGTCTTCCCCTCTTACCGCCTGCCCCTTTGCCCATTCTGCAGCAGCGCTCGTTCGTGTGCCCGCGTGTGGGTTGCCACAAGGCCTTCGCCAATGATTGCCGTCTGACGAGGCACCTTCATGTGCACAAACCCAATCCTCGGGTGAGCTCCCTTTTGCTTTTTAGTAGGTGCCTCAAATGTCTTTTGAGGCGCCTCAAAAGGTGCCTCAAATGCCACCTCGTTCGTCATGAATTACAAGCTAACGAGGCACCTTCGTGTGCACAGACCCAATGCTCGGGTGAGCTTTCCTTGCTCCCCTTGCTCCCCTTGCTCCCCTTGCTCCCCTTGCTCCCCTTGCTCCTCTTGCTCCTCTTGCCCCTCTTGCCCCTCTTGCCCCTCTTGCCCCTCTTGCCCCTCTTGCCCCTCTTGCCCCTCTTGCCCCTCTTGCCCCTCTTGCCCCTCTTGCCCCTCTTGCCCCTCTTGCCCCTCTTGCCCCTCTTGCCCCTCTTGCCCCTCTTGCCCCTCTTGCCCCTCTTGCCCCTCTTGCCCCTCTTGCCCCTCTTGCCCCTCTTGCCCCTCTTGCCCCTCTTGCCCCTCTTGCCCCTCTTGCCCCTCTTGCCCCTCTTGCCCCTCTTGCCCCTCTTGCCCCTCTTGCCCCTCTTGCCCCTCTTGCCCCTCTTGCCCCTCTTGCCCCTCTTGCCCCTCTTGCCCCTCTTGCCCCTCTTGCCCCTCTTGCTCCTCTTGCCCTCTTGCCCCTCTTGCCCCTCTTGCCCCTCTTGCCCCTCTTGCCCCTCTTGCCCCTCTTGCCCCTCTTGCCCCTCTTGCCCCTCTTGCCCCTCTTGCCCCTCTTGCCCCTCTTGCCCCTCTTGCCCCTCTTGCCCCTCTTGCCCCTCTTGCCCCTCTTGCCCCTCTTGCCCCTCTTGCCCCTCTTGCCCCTCTTGCCCCTCTTGCCCCTCTTGCCCCTCTTGCCCCTCTTGCCCCTCTTGCCCCTCTTGCCCCTCTTGCCCCTCTTGCCCCTCTTGCCCCTCTTGCCCCTCTTGCCCCTCTTGCCCCTCTTGCCCCTCTTGCCCCTCTTGCCCCTCTTGCCCCTCTTGCCCCTCTTGCCCCTCTTGCCCCTCTTGCCCCTCTTGCCCCTCTTGCCCCTCTTGCCCCTCTTGCTCCTCTTGCACCCCTTGCACCTCTTGCTCCTCTTGCTCATCTTGCTTCTCACACTAGTGCCGGCTCTAGTACGCTGGAACTTGTTATCTCATTGCGCCTCATGCCCCCTCCATTCTGCTCTGCAGCGGAGGTCGTTTGTATGTCCGCACACCAATTGCCAAAAGGCGTTCGCTGATCAATACCGGCTAACGAGGCACCTTCTAGTGCACCAACCCAACGCCCCTCGGGTGAGATTTCCTGGTTCTCACCCCCTTCATTTTCCCGCATTCTCCCCGCATCACCAGCTCCTGTGCCCTCATAACCTTGGTGTGACATGTCAGGACGGAACACTTGCAGCTTCATTTATCCTCTCCCTGTTTTCTTCCCCCCACCACCCCCGCGATCTCCAGCTCCCGTGCCCGCACCATCCGCACTGCACCCGAGCATTCAAGCACCAAGACGCCCTGGTGTGCCATGTAAGGACGGAACACTTGCGGCTTGATTTATCCCCTCCCTGTTTTCTTCCCCATCCGCCGTATCCCGGGTGATCACCACACCAGCTCCCGTGCCCTCATCATCCGCACTGCACCCGAGCATTCAAGCACCAAGACGCCCTGGTGTGCCATGTAAGGACGGAGGAATCGCAGCTCAATCGAGGGTTCCTGTATTTTCTCTCCCTGTTCTCTTCCCCAACTGCAACCCCCAATCACCAGCTCCCATGCCCTCATCATCCGCACTGCTCCCGAACATTCAAGCACTGAGACGCCCTGGTGTGCCATGTGAGGACGGAGGATTTGCAGCTCAATCGATGGTTCTTGTATTTCCTTCCTCTCCCTGCTGCCTTCCCCACCCCCACCCAACCAATCACCAGCTCCTGTGCCCTCATAACCCCCATTGTCCCCGATCATTCAAGCACCGAGATGCCCTGGTGTGCCATGTACGGATCGAACACTGCGGGGAATGGGGGAGAGGGGAGAGGCTGCAGCATGCTTTGGGGCAGCACTGGGAGGAGGGGGGAAGTGGGAAGAAGCTGAAGCATGTAAGAACGGAACACTGCGAGGAAGAGGGGACTAGCGGCGGGGTGATTGGTGTTTCGCGCGGGGAGAGGAAGACTAGGGGCAGCTTGATCAACGCTGGGATAAGCAATGAGCTGAGGATGTGGGGAAAGAAGGGGAGGAGAGCGCGTAAGGGAGCGGTGGGGAGGTGTGGAGGGAAGGAGGCTGATGCTGTGAGTGGGGAAGCGGGAGAGAAGGGGGAGGAGAGGGACGAGGAGGGAAGGAGGGGGGAGGAAGGGGGCGAGGAGGGAGAGAGAGGGGAGGAGAGGAACGAAGCAGAGGGAGAGAGAGGGGAGGAAAGGGAAGGAAAGCGGACGGGCGAGGAGAGGGGCGAGGAGAGGGGCGAGGTACGGAAAGGGGAGGAGACGGATGGAGAGGCAAGGAGGAGGGAGGAGGGGGATGAAGGGGGAAGGGGGGGGACAGAGCAGGGAGCAGCAGAGCAGGGAGCAGCAAATCAGGAAGCAGCAACTCAATCACTGCGTGCGAAGGAGGGCAGCATAACAGGAGCAGCGGTGCAAATTCACGGGAAGAGCAGAGATGGTGGAGGAGGGAGGGCGGCAGAGCAAGGAGCAGCAGAGCAGGAAGCAGCAACTCAATCCCTGCGTGTGAAGGAGGGCAGCATAATAGGAGCAGCGGTGAAAATTCACGGGGAGAGCAGTGATGGTGGAGGAGGGAGGGCGGCAGAGCAGAAAGCAGCAACTCACTCCCTGTGTGTGAAGGAGGGCAGCATAATAGGAGCAGCGGTGAAAATTCACGGGGAGAGCAGTGATGGTGGAGGAGGGAGGGCGGCAGAGGTGAGGCTAACAACCCAGTCCTTCGTGTGTGAGGAGTGTGACAAAGGGTTACAGTTTTTTTTCTAGAAAGACTATCGTCTTTTGCTTCAGACTTCCTTTCCTACTGCTGCTCTTCTTTATGGCAGGTACTGATCCGTGCAGAGGTGAGGCCAGCAACCCAGTCCTTCGTGTGTGAGGAGTGTGACAGGGCGTTTTTTTCGGGGGGAAACGTTAACAAAACAATGCTCAATCCCTCACTCCCTCTCTCTGTCACTCCCTCACGTCCTCCCTCCCTCCCTCCTCTTCAGCTGCAGAGGCCGGTCGTTCGTGGTGCTTCTCTCCTCTTCAACCTGCATGTGTTTCCAGAAGACTACCAGTTACAGAGGCACCTGATCGCTCCTGCCCATCTGCAGAGGTCGTTCGTGTGCCCACATGCTGACTGCAACAAGGCGTTTGCATCAGATTGCCATTTACAGAGGCACTTGATTGTGCACAACCCATATGCTCCTCGGGTGGGTTGCCCTTGCTCTCTCCCTCCCTCCCACCCCCCCATTTTCTTCCCCTTTCGAGAATCAACCTTCTGCCTTTCCCTTTCCCACCATCCTCTTCCCTTGTTCCTTCTCATTTCCTCTTCCTCTTGCCCTTCCTCTTCCCCTTCTTCTTCTCCTATTCCTCTTCCCCTTCCCCTTCCTCTTCCCCTTCCCCGTCCTCTTCCCCTTCCTCTTCCTCTTCCTCTTGGCAATCCTCTCGCTCTGTCCTCCTCATTGCCTTCTTGTTGCAGGCGTTTTTAAAGATTATTAAAATTACAAACCCCCCCCCCAAAACAAGAAAGTCTTCCCTGTATGAGCTGTTTTTCTCCTTCTCCCCATCCCATGCTCTCTCCATCCCTCTCCCTGCCCCCCAATCTCCAGCATCCATGCCCTCATCCCCACTGCCCTCGGGCATTCACGCGTCGAGATCACATGGTGCGTCATGCAAGAGCGCTGCATAGGGGGAGTGGGTGTGGGTTAAAGAGTGCGCGTTGGGAGAAGCGGGGGAAGAGGGCGCATGGGGAAACGGTGGGGAGGCATGGAGGCGAGAATAAGGTCGATGATGTGAGGGGGGAAGAGGGAAAGAAGCGGGAGGAGAAGAACGAACAGGGAAGTTGGGAGGAGGAGCGGGAAGAAGAGGGAGAGAGAGGGGAGGAGAGGGACAAGGAGGATAGGAGGGTGGAGGAGAGGGGCGAGGAGGAAAAAAAGGGGCAGGAGAGGAACGAAGAGGAAAGAAGGGGGCAGGAGAGGGACGAGGAGGAGAGGATGGAGGAGGAAAGGAACGAAGAGGCTTTCAGAGAGGAAGGGGGGCATGGAGGGGCGAAGGAAATGACTGATGTGCGGGGGGAAGAGGGAAGGAGGGGGGAGGAGAGGGACGAAGAGGGAAGGAGGGGGGAGGAGAGGGACGAAGAGGGAAGGAGGGGGGAGGAGAGGGACGAAGAGGGAAGGAGGGGGGAGGAGAGGGACGAAGAGGGAAGGAGGGGGGAGGAGAGGGACGAAGAGGGAAGGAGGGGGGAGGAGAGGGACGAAGAGGGAAGGAGGGGGGAGGAGAGGGACGAAGAGGGAAGGAGGGGGGAGGAGAGGGACGAAGAGGGAAGGAGGGGGGAGGAGAGGGACGAAGAGGGAAGGAGGGGGGAGGAGAGGGACGAAGAGGGAAGGAGGGGGGAGGAGAGGGACGAAGAGGGAAGGAGGGGGGAGGAGAGGGACGAAGAGGGAAGGAGGGGGGAGGAGAGGGACGAAGAGGGAAGGAGGGGGGAGGAGAGGGACGAAGAGGGAAGGAGGGGGGAGGAGAGGGAAGAGGAGGGAAGGAGGGGGGAGGAGAGGGACGAAGAGGGAAGGAGGGGGGAGGAGAGGGACGAAGAGGGAAGGAGGGGGGAGGAGAGGGACGAAGAGGGAAGGAGGGGGGAGGAGAGGGACGAAGAGGGAAGGAGGGGGGAGGAGAGGGAAGAGGAGGGAAGGAGGGGGGAGGAGAGGGACGAAGAGGGAAGGAGGGGGGAGGAGAGGGACGAAGAGGGAAGGAGGGGGGAGGAGAGGGACGAAGAGGGAAGGAGGGGGGAGGAGAGGGACGAAGAGGGAAGGAGGGGGGAGGAGAGGGACGAAGAGGGAAGGAGGGGGGAGGAGAGGGAAGAGGAGGGAAGGAGGGGGGAGGAGAGGGACGAAGAGGGAAGGAGGGGGGGAGGAGAGGGACGAAGAGGGAAGGAGGGGGAGGAGAGGGACGAAGAGGGAAGGAGGGGGGAGGAGAGGGACGAAGAGGGAAGGAGGGGGGGAGGAGAGGGACGAAGAGGGAAGGAGGGGGGAGGAGAGGGACGAAGAGGGAAGGAGGGGGGAGGAGAGGGACGAAGAGGGAAGGAGGGGGGAGGAGAGGGACGAAGAGGGAAGGAGGGGGGAGGAGAGGGACGAAGAGGGAAGGAGGGGGGAGGAGAGGGACGAAGAGGGAAGGAGGGGGAGGAGAGGGACGAAGAGGGAAGGAGGGGGGAGGAGAGGGACGAAGAGGGAAGGAGGGGGGAGGAGAGGGACGAAGAGGGAAGGAGGGGGGAGGAGAGGGACGAAGAGGGAAGGAGGGGGGAGGAGAGGGACGAAGAGGGAAGGAGGGGGGAGGAGAGGGACGAAGAGGGAAGGAGGGGGGAGGAGAGGGACGAAGAGGGGAAGGAGGGGGGAGGAGAGGGACGAAGAGGGAAGGAGGGGGGAGGAGAGGGACGAAGAGGGAAGGAGGGGGGAGGAGAGGGAAGAGGAGGGAAGGAGGGGGGAGGAGAGGACGAAGAGGGAAGGAGGGGGGAGGAGAGGGACGAAGAGGGAAGGAGGGGGGAGGAGAGGGACGAAGAGGGAAGGAGGGGGGAGGAGAGGGACGAAGAGGGAAGGAGGGGGGGAGGAGAGGGAAGAGGAGGGAAGGAGGGGGGAGGAGAGGGACGAAGAGGGAAGGAGGGGGGAGGAGAGGGACGAAGAGGGAAGGAGGGGGGAGGAGAGGGACGAAGAGGGAAGGAGGGGGAGGAGAGGGACGAAGAGGGAAGGAGGGGGGAGGAGAGGGACGAAGAGGGAAGGAGGGGGGAGGAGAGGGAAGAGGAGGGAAGGAGGGGGGAGGAGAGGGACGAAGAGGGAAGGAGGGGGGAGGAGAGGGACGAAGAGGGAAGGAGGGGGGAGGAGAGGGACGAAGAGGGAAGGAGGGGGGAGGAGAGGGACGAAGAGGGAAGGAGGGGGGAGGAGAGGGACGAAGAGGGAAGGAGGGGGGAGGAGAGGGACGAAGAGGGAAGGAGGGGGGAGGAGAGGGACGAAGAGGGAAGGAGGGGGGAGGAGAGGGACGAAGAGGGAAGGAGGGGGGAGGAGAGGGACGAAGAGGGAAGGAGGGGGGAGGAGAGGGACGAAGAGGGAAGGAGGGGGGAGGAGAGGGACGAAGAGGGAAGGAGGGGGGAGGAGAGGGACGAAGAGGGAAGGAGGGGGGAGGAGAGGGACGAAGAGGGAAGGAGGGGGAGGAGAGGGACGAAGAGGGAAGGAGGGGGGAGGAGAGGGACGAAGAGGGAAGGAGGGGGAGGAGAGGGAAGGAAGAGGGACGAAGAGGGAAGGAGGGGGAGGAGAGGGACGAAGAGGGAAGGAGGGGGGAGGAGAGGGACGAAGAGGGAAGGAGGGGGAGGAGAGGGACGAAGGGAAGGAGGGGGGAGGAGAGGGACGAAGAGGGAAGGAGGGGGGAGGAGAGGGAAGAGGAGGGAAGGAGGGGGGAGGAGAGGGACGAAGAGGGAAGGAGGGGGGAGGAGAGGGACGAAGAGGGAAGGAGGGGGAGGAGAGGGACGAAGAGGGAAGGAGGGGGGAGGAGAGGGACGAAGAGGGAAGGAGGGGGGAGGAGAGGGAAGAGGAGGGAAGGAGGGGGGAGGAGAGGGACGAAGAGGGAAGGAGGGGGGAGGAGAGGGACGAAGAGGGAAGGAGGGGGAGGAGAGGGACGAAGAGGGAAGGAGGGGGGAGGAGAGGGACGAAGAGGGAAGGAGGGGGGAGGAGAGGGACGAAGAGGGAAGGAGGGGGGGAGGAGAGGGAAGAGGAGGGAAGGAGGGGGGAGGAGAGGGACGAAGAGGGAAGGAGGGGGGAGGAGAGGGACGAAGAGGGAAGGAGGGGGGAGGAGAGGGACGAAGAGGGAAGGAGGGGGGAGGAGAGGGACGAAGAGGGAAGGAGGGGGGAGGAGAGGGACGAAGAGGGAAGGAGGGGGGAGGAGAGGGACGAAGAGGGAAGGAGGGGGGAGGAGAGGGACGAAGAGGGAAGGAGGGGGGAGGAGAGGGACGAAGAGGGAAGGAGGGGGAGGAGAGGGACGAAGAGGGAAGGAGGGGGAGGAGAGGGACGAAGAGGGAAGGAGGGGGGAGGAGAGGGACGAAGAGGGAAGGAGGGGGGGAGGAGAGGGACGAGGGAAGGGAAGGGAAGGAGGGGGGAGGAGAGGGACGAAGAGGGAAGGAGGGGGAGGAGAGGGACGAAGAGGGAAGGAGGGGGGAGGAGAGGGACGAAGAGGGAAGGAGGGGGGAGGAGAGGGACGAAGAGGGAAGGAGGGGGGAGGAGAGGGACGAAGAGGGAAGGAGGGGGGAGGAGAGGGACGAAGAGGGAAGGAGGGGGGAGGAGAGGGACGAAGAGGGAAGGAGGGGGGGAGGAGAGGGACGAAGAGGGAAGGAGGGGGGAGGAGAGGGACGAAGAGGGAAGGAGGGGGGAGGAGAGGGACGAAGAGGGAAGGAGGGGGGAGGAGAGGGACGAAGAGGGAAGGAGGGGGAGGAGAGGACGAAGAGGGAAGGAGGGGGGAGGAGAGGGACGAAGAGGGAAGGAGGGGGGAGGAGAGGACGAAGAGGGAAGGAGGGGGAGGAGAGGGACGAAGAGGGAAGGAGGGGGAGGAGAGGGACGAAGAGGGAAGGAGGGGGGAGGAGAGGGACGAAGAGGGAAGGAGGGGGGAGGAGAGGGACGAAGAGGGAAGGAGGGGGGAGGAGAGGGACGAAGAGGGAAGGAGGGGGGAGGAGAGGGACGAAGAGGGAAGGAGGGGGAGGAGAGGGACGAAGAGGGAAGGAGGGGGGAGGAGAGGGACGAAGAGGGAAGGAGGGGGGAGGAGAGGGACGAAGAGGGAAGGAGGGGGAGGAGAGGGACGAAGAGGGAAGGAGGGGGGAGGAGAGGGACGAAGAGGGAAGGAGGGGGGAGGAGAGGGACGAAGAGGGAAGGAGGGGGGAGGAGAGGGACGAAGAGGGAAGGAGGGGGGAGGAGAGGGACGAAGAGGGAAGGAGGGGGGAGGAGAGGGACGAAGAGGGAAGGAGGGGGGAGGAGAGGGACGAAGAGGGAAGGAGGGGGGAGGAGAGGGACGAAGAGGGAAGGAGGGGGGAGGAGAGGGACGAAGAGGGAAGGAGGGGGAGGGAGAGGGACGAAGAGGGAAGGAGGGGGGAGGAGAGGGACGAAGAGGGAAGGAGGGGGGAGGAGAGGGACGAAGAGGGAAGGAGGGGGGAGGAGAGGGACGAAGAGGGAAGGAGGGGGGAGGAGAGGGACGAAGAGGGAAGAGGGGGGAGGAGAGGGACGAAGAGGGAAGGAGGGGGGAGGAGAGGGACGAAGAGGGAAGGAGGGGGAGGAGAGGGACGAAGAGGGAAGGAGGGGGGAGGAGAGGGACGAAGGAGGGAAGGAGGGGGGAGGAGAGGGACGAAGAGGAAGGAGGGGGGAGGAGAGGGACGAAGAGGAAGGAGGGGGAGGAGAGGGACGAAGAGGGAAGGAGGGGGGAGGAGAGGACGAAGAGGGAAGGAGGGGGGAGGAGAGGGACGAAGAGGGAAGGAGGGGGGAGGAGAGGGGACGAAGAGGGAAGGAGGGGGGGGAGAGGGACGAAGAGGGAAGGAGGGGGAGGAGAGGGACGAAGAGGGAAGGAGGGGGGAGGAGAGGGACGAAGAGGGAAGGAGGGGGGAGGAGAGGGACGAAGAGGGAAGGAGGGGGGAGGAGAGGGACGAAGAGGGAAGGAGGGGGGAGGAGAGGGACGAAGAGGGAATGAGGGGGGAGGAGATGGACGAAGAGGGAATGAGTAGGGAGGAGAGGGACGAAGAGGGAATGAGTAGGGAGGAGAGGGACGAAGAGGGAATGAGTAGGGAGGAGAGGGACGAAGAGGGAATGAGTAGGGAGGAGAGGGACGAAGAGGGAATGAGTAGGGAGGAGAGGGACGAAGAGGGAATGAGTAGGGAGGAGAGGGACGAAGAGGGAATGAGTAGGGAGGAGAGGGACGAAGAGGGAATGAGTAGGGAGGAGAGGACGAAGAGGGAATGAGTAGGGAGGAGAGGGACGAAGAGGGAATGAGTAGGGAGGAGAGGGACGAAGAGGGAATGAGTAGGGAGGAGAGGGACGAAGAGGGAATGAGTAGGGAGGAGAGGGACGAAGAGGGAATGAGTAGGGAGGAGAGGGACGAAGAGGGAATGAGTAGGGAGGAGAGGGACGAAGAGGGAATGAGTAGGGAGGAGAGGGACGAAGAGGGAAGGAGTAGGGAGGAGAGGGACGAAGAGGAATGAGTAGGGAGGAGAGGGACGAAGAGGGAATGAGTAGGGAGGAGAGGGACGAAGAGGGAATGAGTAGGGAGGAGAGGGACGAAGAGGGAATGAGTAGGGAGGAGAGGGACGAAGAGGGAATGAGTAGGGAGGAGAGGGACGAAGAGGGAAGGAGTAGGAGGAGAGGGACGAAGAGGGAATGAGTAGGGAGGAGAGGGACGAAGAGGGAATGAGTAGGGAGGAGAGGGACGAAGAGGAAGGAGGGGGAGGAGAGGACGAAGAGGGAAGGAGGGGGGAGGAGAGGGACGAAGAGGGAAGGAGGGGGAGGAGAGGGACGAAGAGGGAAGGAGGGGGGAGGAGAGGGACGAAGAGGGAAGGAGGGGGAGGAGAGGGACGAAGAGGGAAGGAGGGGGAGGAGAGGGACGAAGAGGGAATGAGTAGGGAGGAGAGGGACGAAGGGAGAGGAATGAGTAGGGAGGAGAGGGACGAAGAGGGAATGAGTAGGGAGGAGAGGGACGAAGAGGGAATGAGTAGGGAGGAGAGGGACGAAGAGGGAATGAGTAGGGAGGAGAGGGACGAAGAGGGAATGAGTAGGGAGGAGAGGGACGAAGATGGGAATGAGTAGGGAGGAGAGGGACGAAGAGGGAATGAGTAGGGAGGAGAGGGACGAAGAGGAATGAGTAGGGAGGAGAGGGACGAAGAGGAATGAGTCGGGAGGAGAGGACGAAGAGGGAATGAGTAGGGAGGAGAGGGACGAAGAGGGAAGGAGTAGGGAGGAGAGGACGAAGAGGGAAGGAGGGGGGAGGAGAGGGACGAAGAGGAAGGAGGGGGGAGGAGAGGGACGAAGAGGGAAGGAGGGGGGAGGAGAGGACGAAGAGGGAAGGAGGGGGGAGGAGAGGGACGAAGAGGGAAGGAGGGGGGAGGAGAGGGACGAAGAGGGAATGAGTAGGGAGGAGAGGGACGAAGAGGGAATGAGTAGGGAGGAGAGGGACGAAGAGGGAATGAGTAGGGAGGAGAGGGACGAAGAGGGAATGAGTAGGGAGGAGAGGGACGAAGAGGGAAGGAGTAGGGAGGAGAGGGACGAAGAGGGAAGGAGTAGGGAGGAGAGGACGAAGAGGGAAGGAGGGGGAGGAGAGGGACGAAGAGGGAAGGAGGGGGAGGAGAGGGACGAAGAGGGAAGGAGGGGGGAGGAGAGGGACGAAGAGGGAAGGCGGGGGGAGGGGGAGAGGGACGAAGAGGGAAGGAGGGGGAGGGAGAGGGACGAAGAGGGAAGGAGGGGGGAGGAGAGGGACGAAGAGGGAAGGAGGGGGGAGGAGAGGGACGAAGAGGGAAGGAGGGGGAGGAGAGGGACGAAGAGGGAAGGAGGGGGGGAGGAGAGGGACGAAGAGGGAAGGAGGGGGAGGAGAGGGACGAAGAGGGAAGGAGGGGGAGGAGAGGACGAAGAGGAAGGAGGGGGGAGGAGAGGGACGAAGAGGGAAGGAGGGGGAGGAGAGGGACGAAGAGGGAATGAGGGGGGAGGAGAGGGACGAAGAGGGAATGAGTAGGGAGGAGAGGGACGAAGAGGGAATGAGTAGGGAGGAGAGGGACGAAGAGGGAATGAGTAGGGAGAGAGAGGGACGAAGAGGGAATGAGTAGGGAGGAGAGGGACGAAGAGGGAATGAGTAGGGAGGAGAGGGACGAAGAGGGAATGAGTAGGGAGGAGAGGGACGAAGAGGGAATGAGTAGGGAGGAGAGGGACGAAGAGGGAAGGAGTAGGGAGGAGAGGGACGAAGAGGGAATGAGTAGGGAGGAGAGGGACGAAGAGGGAATGAGAGGGAGGAGAGGGACGAAGAGGGAATGAGTAGGGAGGAGAGGGACGAAGAGGGAAGGAGTAGGGAGGAGAGGGACGAAGAGGGAATGAGTAGGGAGGAGAGGGACGAAGAGGGAATGAGTAGGGAGGAGAGGGACGAAGAGGGAAGGAGGGGGGAGGAGAGGGACGAAGAGGGAAGAGGGGGAGGAGAGGGGACGAAGAGGGAAGGAGGGGGAGGAGAGGGACGAAGAGGGAAGGAGGGGGGAGGAGAGGGACGAAGAGGGAAGGAGGGGGGGAGGGGACGAAGAGGGAAGGAGGGGGAGGAGAGGGACGAAGAGGGAAGGAGGGGGGAGGAGAGGGACGAAGAGGGAAGGAGGGGGGAGGAGAGGGACGAAGAGGGAAGGAGGGGGGAGGAGAGGGACGAAGAGGGAAGGAGTGGGGAGGAGAGGGACGAAGAGGGAAGGAGGGGGAGGAGAGGGACGAAGAGGGAAGGAGGAGGGGGGAGGAGGAGAGGACGAAGAGGGAAGGAGGGGGGAGGAGAGGGACGAAGAGGGAAGGAGGGGGGAGGAGAGGGACGAAGAGGGAGTGAGGAGGGGGAGGAGAGGGACGAAGAGGGAAGGAGGGGGGAGGAGAGGGACGAAGAGGGAATGAGGGGGAGGAGAGGGACGAAGAGGGAATGAGTAGGGAGGAGAGGGACGAAGAGGGAATGAGTAGGGAGGAGAGGGACGAAGAGGGAATGAGTAGGGAGGAGAGGGACGAAGAGGGAATGAGTAGGGAGGAGAGGGACGAAGAGGGAATGAGTAGGGAGGAGAGGGACGAAGAGGGAATGAGTAGGGAGGAGAGGGACGAAGAGGGAATGAGTAGGGAGAGAGAGGGACGAAGAGGGAATGAGTAGGAGGAGAGGGACGAAGAGGGAATGAGTAGGGAGGAGAGGGACGAAGAGGGAATGAGTAGGGAGGAGAGGGACGAAGAGGGAATGAGTAGGGAGGAGAGAGGACGAGAGAGGGAATGAAGTAGGGGGAGAGGGGACGAAGAGGGAATGAGTAGGGAGGAGAGGGACGAAGAGGGAATGAGTAGGGAGGAGAGGGACGAAGAGGGAAGGAGTAGGGAGGAGAGGGACGAAGAGGGAAGGAGGGGGGAGGAGAGGGACGAAGAGGGAAGGAGGGGGAGGAGAGGGACGAAGAGGGAAGGAGGGGGAGGAGAGGGACGAAGAGGGAAGGAGGGGGGAGGAGAGGGACGAAGAGGGAAGGAGGGGGGAGGAGAGGGACGAAGAGGGAGGAGGGGGGAGGAGAGGGACGAAGAGGGAATGAGTAGGGAGGAGAGGGACGAAGAGGGAATGAGTAGGGAGGAGAGGGACGAAGAGGGAATGAGTAGGGAGGAGAGGACGAAGGGAATGAGTAGGGAGGAGAGGGACGAAGAGGGAAGAGTAGGGAGGAGAGGGACGAGAGGGAAGGAGGGGGGAGGGAGAGGGACGAAGAGGGAAGGAGGGGGGGAGGAGAGGGACGAAGAGGGAAGAGGGGGAGGAGAGGGACGAAGAGGGAAGGAGGGGGGGAGGAGAGGGACGAAGAGGGAAGGAGGGGGGAGGAGAGGACGAGAGGAAGGGGAGGATGAGGGGGAGGAGAGGGACGAAAGAGGGAAGGAGGGGGGGAGGAGAGGGACGAAGAGGGGAAGGAGGGGGAGGAGAGGGACGAAGAGGGAAGGAGGGGGGAGGAGAGGGACGAAGAGGGAAGGAGGGGGAGGAGAGGGACGAAGAGGGAAGGAGTAGGGAGGAGAGGGACGAAGAGGGAAGGAGGGGGGAGGAGAGGGACGAAGGAGGGAAGAGGGGGAGGAGAGGGACGAAGAGGGAACGAGGGGGAGGGAGGAGAGGGACGAAGAGGGAATGAGTAGGGAGGAGAGGGACGAAGAGGGAATGAGTAGGAGGAGAGGGACGAAAGGGAATGAGTAGGGAGGAGAGGGACGAAGAGGGAATGAGTAGGGAGGAGAGGGACGAAGAGGGAATGAGTAGGGAGGAGAGGGACGAAGAGGGAATGAGTAGGGAGGAGAGGGACGAAGAGGGAATGAGTAGGGAGGAGAGGGACGAAGAGGGAATGAGTAGGGAGGAGAGGGACGAAGAGGGAATGAGTAGGGAGGAGAGGGACGAAGAGGGAATGAGTAGGGAGGAGAGGGACGAAGAGGGAATGAGTAGGGAGGAGAGGGACGAAGAGGGAAGGAGTAGGGAGGAGAGGGACGAAGAGGGAATGAGTAGGGAGGAGAGGGACGAAGAGGGAATGAGTAGGGAGGAGAGGGACGAAGAGGGAAGGAGGGGGGAGGAGAGGGACGAAGAGGGAAGGAGGGGGGAGGAGAGGGACGAAGAGGGAAGGAGGGGGAGGAGAGGGACGAAGAGGGAAGGAGTAGGGAGGAGAGGGACGAAGAGGGAAGGAGTAGGGAGGAGAGGGACGAAGAGGGAAGGAGGGGGAGGAGAGGGACGAAGAGGGAATGAGTAGGGAGGAGAGGGACGAAGAGGAATGAGTAGGGAGGAGAGGGACGAAGAGGGAAGGAGTAGGGAGGAGAGGGACGAAGAGGGAATGAGTAGGGAGGAGAGGGACGAAGAGGGAATGAGTAGGGAGGAGAGGGACGAAGAGGGAATGAGTAGGGAGGAGAGGGGACGAAGAGGGAATGAGTAGGAGGAGAGGGACGAAGAGGGAATGAGTAGGGAGGAGAGGGACGAAGAGGGAATGAGTAGGGAGGAGAGGGACGAAGAGGGAAGGAGTAGGGAGGAGAGGGACGAAGAGGGAATGAGTAGGGAGGAGAGGGACGAAGAGGGAAGGAGTAGGGAGGAGAGGGAACGAAGAGGGAAGGAGGGGGAGGAGAGGGACGAAGAGGGAATGAGGGGGGAGGAGAGGGACGAAGAGGGAAGAGGGGGAGGAGAGGGACGAAGAGGGAAAGGAGGGAGGGGGGAGGAGAGGGACGAAGAGGGAAGGAGGGGGAGGAGAGGGACGAAGAGGGAGGAGGGGGGAGGAGAGGGACGAAGAGGGAATGAGTAGGGAGGAGAGGGACGAAGAGGGAAGGAGTAGGGAGGAGAGGGACGAAGAGGGAATGAGTAGGGAGGAGAGGACGAAGAGGGAATGAGTAGGGAGGAGAGGGACGAAGAGGGAATGAGTAGGGAGGAGAGGGACGAAGAGGGAATGAGTAGGGAGGAGAGGGACGAAGAGGGAATGAGTAGGAGAGGAGAGGGACGAAGAGGGAATGAGTAGGGAGGAGAGGGACGAGAGGGAAGGAATGAGTAGGGAGGAGAGGGACGAAGAGGGAAGGAGTAGGGAGGAGAGGGACGAAGAGGGAATGAGGTAGGGAGGAGAGGGACGAAGAGGGAATGAGGGGGAGGAGAGGGACGAAGAGGGAAGGAGGGGAGGAGAGGGACGAAGAGGGAAGGAGTAGGGAGGAGAGGGACGAAGAGGGAATGAGTAGGGAGGAGAGGGACGAAAAGAGGGAATGAGTAGGGAGGAGAGGGACGAAGAGGGAATGAGTAGGGAGGAGAGGGACGAAGAGGGAATGAGTAGGGAGGAGAGGGACGAAGAGGGAATGAGTAGGAGGAGAGGGACGAAGAGGGAATGAGTAGGGAGGAGAGGGACGAAGAGGGAATGAGTAGGGAGGAGAGGGACGAAGAGGGAATGAGTAGGGAGGAGAGGGACGAAGAGGGAATGAGTAGGGAGGAGAGGGACGAAGAGGGAATGAGTAGGGAGGAGAGGGACGAAGAGGGAATGAGTAGGGAGGAGAGGGACGAAGAGGGAATGAGTAGGGAGGAGAGGGACGAAGAGGGAATGAGTAGGGAGGAGAGGACGAAGAGGGAATGAGTAGGGAGGAGAGGGACGAAGAGGGAAGGAGTAGGGAGGAGAGGGACGAAGAGGGAATGAGGGGGGAGGAGAGGGACGAAGAGGGAATGAGTAGGGAGGAGAGGGACGAAGAGGGAATGAGTAGGGAGGAGAGGGACGAAGAGGGAATGAGTAGGGAGGAGAGGGACGAAGAGGGAATGAGTAGGGAGGAGAGGGACGAAGAGGGAATGAGTAGGGAGGAGAGGGACGAAGAGGAATGAGTAGGGAGGAGAGGGACGAAGAGGGAATGAGTAGGGAGGAGAGGGACGAAGAGGGAATGAGTAGGGAGGAGAGGGACGAAGAGGGAATGAGTAGGGAGGAGAGGGACGAAGAGGGAATGAGTAGGGAGGAGAGGGACGAAGAGGGAATGAGTAGGGAGGAGAGGGACGAAGAGGGAATGAGTAGGGAGGAGAGGGACGAAGAGGGAATGAGTAGGGAGGAGAGGACGAAGAGGGAATGAGTAGGGAGGAGAGGGACGAAGAGGGAATGAGTAGGGAGGAGAGGGACGAAGAGGGAAGGAGTAGGGAGGAAGGGACGAAGAGGGAAAGAGAGGAGATGACGAAGTAGGGAGGAAGAGGGACGAAGAGGGAAGGAGTAGGGAGGAGAGGGACGAAGAGGGAATGAGTAGGGAGGAGAGGGACGAAGAGGGAAGGAGTAGGGAGGAGAGGGACGAAGAGGGAATGAGTAGGGAGGAGAGGGACGAAGAGGGAATGAGTAGGGAGGAGAGGGACGAAGAGGGAAGGAGTAGGGAGGAGAGGGACGAAGAGGGATGAGTAGGGAGGAGAGGGACGAAGAGGGAAGGAGTAGGGAGGAGAGGGACGAAGAGGGAGAAGGAGGGAGGGAGGAGAGGGACGAAGAGGGAAGGGAGGGGGGAGGAGAGGGACGAAGAGGGAAGGAGGGGGAGGAGAGGACGAAGAGGGAAGGAGTAGGGAGGAGAGGGACGAAGAGGGAATGAGTAGGGAGGAGAGGGACGAAGAGGGAAGGAGGAGGGAGGAGAGGGACGAAGAGGGAATGAGTAGGGAGGAGAGGACGAAGAGGGAATGAGTAGGGAGGAGAGGGACGAAGAGGGAATGAGTAGGGAGGAGAGGGACGAAGAGGGAATGAGTAGGGAGGAGAGGGACGAAGAGGGAATGAGTAGGGAGGAGAGGGACGAAGAGGGAATGAGTAGGGAGGAGAGGGACGAAGAGGGAATGAGTAGGGAGGAGAGGGACGAAGAGGGAATGAGTAGGGAGGAGAGGGACGAAGAGGGAAGGAGTAGGGAGGAGAGGGACGAAGAGGGAATGAGTAGGGAGGAGAGGGACGAAGAGGGAATGAGTAGGGAGGAGAGGGACGAAGAGGGAATGAGTAGGGAGGAGAGGGACGAAGAGGGAATGAGTAGGGAGGAGAGGGACGAAGAGGGAATGAGTAGGGAGGAGAGGGACGAAGAGGGAAGGAGTAGGGAGGAGAGGGACGAAGAGGGAATGAGTAGGGAGGAGAGGGACGAAGAGGGAATGAGTAGGGAGGAGAGGGACGAAGAGGGAATGAGTAGGGAGGAGAGGGACGAAGAGGGAATGAGTAGGGAGGAGAGGGACGAAGAGGGAATGAGTAGGGAGGAGAGGGACGAAGAGGGAATGAGTAGGGAGGAGAGGGACGAAGAGGGAATGAGTAGGGAGGAGAGGGACGAAGAGGGAATGAGTAGGGAGGAGAGGGACGAAGAGGGAATGAGTAGGGAGGAGAGGGACGAAGAGGGAAGGAGTAGGGAGGAGAGGGACGAAGAGGGAATGAGTAGGGAGGAGAGGGACGAAGAGGGAATGAGTAGGGAGGAGAGGGACGAAGAGGGAATGAGTAGGGAGGAGAGGGACGAAGAGGGAATGAGTAGGGAGGAGAGGGACGAAGAGGGAATGAGTAGGGAGGAGGGGGGGGGGGGGAGGAGAGGGACGAAGAGGGAATGAGTAGGGAGGAGAGGGACGAAGAGGGAAGGAGTAGGGAGGAGAGGGACGAAGAGGAATGAGTAGGGAGGAGAGGGACGAAGAGGGAATGAGTAGGGAGGAGAGGGACGAAGAGGGAATGAGTAGGGAGGAGAGGGACGAAGAGGGAATGAGTAGGGAGGAGAGGGACGAAGAGGGAATGAGTAGGGAGGAGAGGGACGAAGAGGGAATGAGTAGGGAGGAGAGGGACGAAGAGGGAATGAGTAGGGGAGGAGAGGGACGAAGAGGGAATGAGTAGGGAGGAGAGGGACGAAGAGGGAAGGAGTAGGGAGGAGAGGGACGAAGAGGGAATGAGTAGGGAGGAGAGGACGAAGAGGGAATGAGTAGGGAGGAGAGGGACGAAGAGGGAATGAGTAGGGAGGAGAGGGACGAAGAGGGAAGGAGTAGGGAGGAGAGGGACGAAGAGGGAATGAGTAGGGAGGAGAGGGACGAAGAGGGAAGGAGTAGGGAGGAGAGGGACGAAGAGGGAAGGAGTAGGGAGGAGAGGGACGAAGAGGGAATGAGTAGGGAGGAGAGGGACGAAGAGGGAATGAGTAGGGAGGAGGAGAGGGACGAAGAGGGAAGGAGTAGGGAGGAGAGGGACGAAGAGGGAATGAGTAGGGAGGAGAGGGACGAAGAGGGAAGAGTAGGGAGGAGAGGGACGAAGAGGGAAGGAGTAGGGAGGAGAGGGACGAAGAGGGAATGAGTAGGGAGGAGAGGGACGAAGAGGGAAGGAGTAGGGAGGAGAGGGACGAAGAGGGAATGAGTAGGGAGGAGAGGGGGGAAGGGGTGGGGGGGGGGGGGTGAAGGGGGCGAAGAGGGAATGAGTAGGGAGGAGAGGGACGAAGAGGGAATGAGTAGGGAGGAGAGGGACGAAGAGGGAATGAGTAGGGAGGAGAGGGACGAAGAGGGAATGAGTAGGGAGGAGAGGGACGAAAGGGGAATGAGTAGGGAGGAGAGGGACGAAGAGGGAATGAGTAGGGAGGAGAGGGACGAAGAGGGAATGAGTAGGGAGGAGAGGGACGAAGAGGGAATGAGTAGGGAGGAGAGGGACGAAGAGGGAAGGAGTAGGGAGGAGAGGGGACGAAGAGGGAATGAGTAGGGGAGAGGGGACGAAGAGGGAATGAGTAGGGAGGAGAGGGACGAAGAGGGAATGAGTAGGGAGGAGAGGGACGAAGAGGGAATGAGTAGGGAGGAGAGGGACGAAGAGGGAATGAGTAGGGAGGAGAGGGACGAAGGGAATGAGTAGGGAGGAGAGGGACGAAGAGGGAATGAGTAGGGAGGAGAGGGACGAAGAGGGAAGGAGTAGGGAGGAGAGGGACGAAGAGGGAATGAGTAGGGAGGAGAGGGACGAAGAGGGAATGAGTAGGGAGGAGAGGGACGAAGAGGGAAGGAGTAGGGAGGAGAGGGACGAAGAGGGAATGAGTAGGGAGGAGAGGGACGAAGAGGGAATGAGTAGGGAGGAGAGGGACGAAGAGGGAATGAGTAGGGAGGAGAGGGACGAAGAGGGAATGAGTAGGGAGGAGAGGGACGAAGAGGGAATGAGTAGGGAGGAGAGGGACGAAGAGGGAATGAGTAGGGAGGAGAGGGACGAAGAGGGAAGGAGTAGGGAGGAGAGGGACGAAGAGGGAATGAGTAGGGAGGAGAGGGACGAAGAGGGAATGAGTAGGGAGGAGAGGGACGAAGAGGGAATGAGTAGGGAGGAGAGGGACGAAGAGGGAATGAGTAGGGAGGAGAGGGACGAAGAGGGAAGGAGTAGGGAGGAGAGGACGAAGAGGGAATGAGTAGGGAGGAGAGGGACGAAGAGGGAATGAGTAGGGAGGAGAGGGACGAAGAGGGAATGAGTAGGGAGGAGAGGGACGAAGAGGGAATGAGTAGGGAGGAGAGGGACGAAGAGGGAATGGAGTAGGGAGGAGAGGGACGAAGGGGAATGAGTAGGGAGGAGAGGGACGAAGAGGGAATGAGTAGGGAGGAGAGGGACGAAGAGGGAATGAGTAGGGAGGAGAGGGACGAAGAGGGAATGAGTAGGGAGGAGAGGGACGAAGAGGGAATGAGTAGGGAGGAGAGGGACGAAGAGGGAATGAGTAGGGAGGAGAGGGACGAAGAGGGAATGAGTAGGGAGGAGAGGGACGAAGAGGGAATGAGTAGGGAGGAGAGGGACGAAGAGGGAAGGAGTAGGGAGGAGAGGGACGAAGAGGGAATGAGTAGGGAGGAGAGGGACGAAGAGGGAATGAGTAGGGAGGAGAGGGACGAAGAGGGAATGAGTAGGGAGGAGAGGGACGAAGAGGGAAGGAGTAGGGAGGAGAGGGACGAAGAGGGAATGAGTAGGGAGGAGAGGGACGAAGAGGGAATGAGTAGGAGGAGAGGGACGAAGAGGGAATGAGTAGGGAGGAGAGGGACGAAGAGGGAATGAGTAGGGAGGAGAGGGACGAAGAGGGAATGAGTAGGGAGGAGAGGGACGAAGAGGGAAGGAGTAGGGAGGAGAGGGACGAAGAGGGAATGAGTAGGGAGAGGAGAGGGACGAAGAGGGAATGAGTAGGGAGGAGAGGGACGAAGAGGGAAGGAGTAGGGAGGAGAGGGACGAAGAGGGAATGAGTAGGGAGGAGAGGGACGAAGAGGGAATGAGTAGGGAGGAGAGGGACGAAGAGGGAATGAGTAGGGAGGAGAGGGACGAAGAGGGAATGAGTAGGGAGGAGAGGGACGAAGAGGGAATGAGTAGGGAGGAGAGGGACGAAGAGGGAATGAGTAGGGAGGAGAGGGACGAAGAGGGAATGAGTAGGAGGAGAGGGACGTAAGAGGAATGAGTAGGGAGGAGAGGGACGAAGAGGGAATGAGTAGGGAGGAGAGGGACGAAGAGGGAATGAGTAGGGAGGAGAGGGACGAAGAGGAATGAGTAGGGAGGAGAGGGACGAAGAGGGAATGAGTAGGGAGGAGAGGACGAAGAGGGAATGAGTAGGGAGGAGAGGGACGAAGAGGGAATGAGTAGGGAGGAGAGGGACGAAGAGGGAATGAGTAGGGAGGAGAGGGACGAAGAGGAAGAGTAGGGAGGAGAGGGACGAAGAGGGAATGAGTAGGGAGGAGAGGACGAAGAGGGAAGGAGTAGGGAGGAGAGGGACGAAGAGGGAATGAGTAGGGAGGAGAGGGACGAAGAGGGAATGAGTAGGGAGGAGAGGGACGAAGAGGGAATGAGTAGGGAGGAGAGGGACGAAGAGGGAATGAGTAGGGAGGAGAGGGACGAAGAGGGAAGAGTAGGGAGGAGAGGGACGAAGAGGGAATGAGTAGGGAGGAGAGGGACGAAGAGGGAAGGAGTAGGGAGGAGAGGGACGAAGAGGGAATGAGTAGGGAGGAGAGGGACGAAGAGGGAATGAGTAGGGAGGAGAGGGACGAAGAGGAAGGAGTAGGGAGGAGAGGGACGAAGAGGGAATGAGTAGGGAGGAGAGGGACGAAGAGGGAATGAGTAGGGAGGAGAGGGACGAAGAGGGAATGAGTAGGGAGGAGAGGGGACGAAGAGGGAATGAGTAGGGAGGAGAGGGACGAAGAGGGAATGAGTAGGAGGAGAGGGACGAAGAGGGAAGGAGTAGGGAGGAGAGGGACGAAGAGGGAATGAGTAGGGAGGAGAGGGACGAAGAGGGAATGAGTAGGAGGAGAGGGACGAAGAGGGAATGAGTAGGAGGAGAGGGACGAGAGGGAATGGTAGGGAGGGAGGACGAAGAGGAATGAGTAGGGAGGAGAGGGACGAAGAGGAAGGAGTAGGGAGGAGAGGGACGAAGAGGGAATGAGTAGGGAGGAGAGGAAGGACGAAGGGAGGACGAGGAGAGGACGAAGAGGGAAGGAGTAGGGAGGAGAGGGGACGAAGAGGGAATGAGTAGGGAGGAGAGGGACGAAGAGGGAATGAGTATGGTCTAGGGAGAGGGACGAAGAGGGAAGGAGTAGGGAAGGAGAGGGACGAAGAGGGAATGAGTATGGAGGAGAGGGACGAAGAGGGAATTGAGTAGGGAGGAGAGGGACGAAGAGGGAAGAGTAGGGAGGAGAGGGACGAAGAGGGAAGAGTAGGGAGGAGAGGGACGGAAGAGGGAATGAGTAGGGAGGAGAGGGACGAAGAGGGAAGGAGTAGGGAGGCGAGGGACGAAAGAGGGAATGAGTAGGAGGAGAGGGACGAAGAGGGAATGAGTAGGGAGGAGAGGGACGAAGAGGGAATGAGTAGGGAGGAGAGGGACGAAGAGGGAATGAGTAGGGAGGAGAGGGACGAAGAGGGAATGAGTAGGGAGGAGAGGGACGAAGAGGGAAGGAGTAGGGAGGAGAGGGACGAAGAGGGAATGAGTAGGGAGGAGAGGGACGAAGAGGGAATGAGTAGGGAGGAGAGGGACGAAGAGGGAATGAGTAGGGAGGAGAGGGACGAAGAGGGAATGAGTAGGGAGGAGAGGGACAGAAGAGGAATGAGTAGGAGGAGAGGGACGAAGAGGGAATGAGTAGGGAGGAGAGGGACGAAGAAGGGAAGGAGTAGGGAGGAGAGGGACGAAGAGGGAATGAGTAGGGAGGAGAGGACGAAGAGGGAATGAGTAGGGAGGAGAGGGACGAAGAGGGAATGAGTAGGGAGGAGAGGGACGAAGAGGGAATGAGTAGGGAGGAGAGGGACGAAGAGGGAATGAGTAGGGAGGAGAGGGACGAAGAGGGAATGAGTAGGAGGAGAGGGACGAAGAGGGAATGAGTAGGGAGGAGAGGGACGAAGAGGGAATGAGTAGGGAGGAGAGGGACGAAGAGGGAATGAGTAGGGAGGAGAGGACGAAGAGGGAATGAGTAGGGAGGAGAGGGACGAAGAGGGAATGAGTAGGGAGGAGAGGGACGAAGAGGGAATGAGTAGGGAGGAGAGGGACGAAGAGGGAATGAGTAGGGAGGAGAGGGACGAAGAGGGAATGAGTAGGGAGGAGAGGGACGAAGAGGGAATGAGTAGGGAGGAGAGGGACGAAGAGGGAAGGAGTAGGGAGGAGAGGGACGAAGAGGAATGAGTAGGGAGGAGAGGGACGAAGAGGGAATGAGTAGGGAGGAGAGGGACGAAGAGGGAATGGAGTAGGGAGGAGAGGGACGAAGAGGGAATGGAGTAGGGAGGAGAGGGACGAAGAGGGAATGGAGTAGGGAGGAGAGGGTACGAAGAGGGAATGAGTAGGGAGGAGAGGGACGAAGAGGGAATGAGTAGGGAGGAGAGGGGACGAAGAGGGAAGGAAGTAGGGAGGAGAGGGACGAAGAGGGAATGAGTAGGAGGAGAGGGACGAAGAGGGAAGAGTAGGGAGGAGAGGGACGAAGAGGGAATGAGTAGGAGGAGAGGGACGAAGAGGGAATGAGTAGGGAGGGAGAGGGGACGAAGAGGGAAGGAGTAGGGAGGAGAGGGACGAAGAGGGAATGAGTAGGGAGGAGAGGGACGAAGAGGAATGAGTAGGGAGGAGAGGGACGAAGAGGGAATGAGTAGGGAGGAGAGGGACGAAGAGGGAAGGAGTAGGGAGGAGAGGGACGAAGAGGGAATGAGTAGGGAGGAGAGGGACGAAGAGGGAATGAGTAGGGAGGAGAGGGACGAAGAGGGAATGAGTAGGGAGGAGAGGACGAAGAGGGAAGGAGTAGGGAGGAGAGGGACGAAGAGGGAATGAGTAGGGAGGAGAGGGACGAAGAGGGAAGGAGTAGGGAGGAGAGGGGACGAAGAGGGAATGAGTAGGGAGGAGAGGGACGAAGAGGGAATGAGTGTAGGAGGAGAGGGACGAAGAGGGAATGAGTAGGGAGGAGAGGGACGAAGAGGGAATGAGTAGGGAGGAGGAGGGACGAAGAGGGAATGAGTAGGGAGGGAGAGGGACGAAGAGGGAATGAGTAGGGAGGAGAGGGACGAAGAGGGAATGAGTAGGGAGGAGAGGGACGAAGAGGGAATGAGTAGGGAGGAGAGGGACGAGGAAAGGGGAATGAGTAGGGAGGAGAGGGACGAAGAGGGAATGAGTAGGGAGGAGAGGGACGAAGAGGGAATGATAGGGAGGGAGGAGAGGGACGAAGAGGAATGAGTAGGGAGGGGAGAGGACGAAGAGGGAATGAGTAGGGAGGAGAGGGACGAAGAGGGAATGAGTAGGGGGAGAGGGACGAAGAGGGGGGGGGTAGGGGAGGAGAAGAAGAAGTAGGAAGGAGTAGGGAGGAGAGGAGAAGCGGGAATGAGTAGGGAGGAGAGGGACGAAGAGGGAATGAGTAGGGAGGAGAGGGGACGAAGAGGAATGAGTAGGGAGGAGAGGGACGAAGAGGGAATGAGTAGGGAGGAGAGGGACGAAGAGGGAAGGAGTAGGGAGGAGAGGGACGAAGAGGGAATGAGTAGGGAGGAGAGGGACGAAGAGGGAATGAGTAGGGAGGAGAGGGACGAAGAGGGAATGAGTAGGGAGGAGAGGGACGAAGAGGGAATGAGTAGGGAGGAGAGGACGAAGAGGGAATGAGTAGGAGGAGAGGGACGAAGAGGGAATGAGTAGGGAGGAGAGGGACGAAGAGGGAATGAGTAGGGAGGAGAGGGACGAAGAGGGAATGAGTAGGGAGGAGAGGGACGAAGAAGGGAATGAGTAGGAGGAGAGGACGAAGAGGGAATGAGTAGGGAGGAGAGGGACGAAGAGGGAATGAGTAGGGAGGAGAGGGACGAAGAGGGAAGGAGTAGGGAGGAGAGGACGAAGAGGGAATGAGTAGGGAGGAGAGGGACGAAGAGGGAATGAGTAGGGAGGAGAGGACGAAGAGGAAGAGTAGGGAGGAGAGGGACGAAGAGGGAATGAGTAGGGAGGAGAGGGACGAAGAGGGAATGAGTAGGGAGGAGAGGGACGAAGAGGGAATGAGTAGGAGGGAGAGGGACGAAGAGGGAATGAGTAGGAGGAGAGGGACGAAGAGGGAAGAGTAGGGAGGAGAGGGACGAAGAGGGAATGAGTAGGGAGGAGAGGGACGAAGAGGGAATGAGTAGGGAGGAGAGGGACGAAGAGGGAATGAGTAGGGAGGAGAGGGACGAAGAGGGAATGAGTAGGGAGGAGAGGGACGAAGAGGGAATGGAGTAGGGAGGAGAGGGACGAAGAGGGAATGAGTAGGGAGGAGAGGGACGAAGAGGGAATGAGTAGGGAGGAGAGGGACGAAGAGGGAAGGAGTAGGGAGGAGAGGGACGAAGAGGGAATGAGTAGGGAGGAGAGGGACGAAGAGGGAAGGAGTAGGGAGGAGAGGGACGAAGAGGGAATGAGTAGGGAGGAGAGGGACGAAGAGGGAATGAGTAGGGAGGAGAGGGACGAAGAGGGAAGGAGTTAGGGAGGAGAGGGACGAAGAGGGAATGAGTAGGGAGGAGAGGGACGAAGAGGGAATGAGTAGGGAGGAGAGGGACGAAGAGGGAAGGAGTAGGGAGGAGAGGGACGAAGAGGGAATGAGTAGGGAGGAGAGGGACGAAGAGGGAATGAGTAGGGAGGAGAGGGACGAAGAGGGAAGGAGTAGGGAGGAGAGGGACGAAGAGGGAATGAGTAGGGAGGAGAGGGACGAAGAGGAATGAGTAGGGAGGAGATGGACGAAGAGGGAAGGAGTAGGGAGGAGATGGGACGAAGAGGGAATGAGTAGGGATTGGAGAGGGACGAAGAGGAATGAGTAGGGAGGAGAGGGACGAAGAGGGAAGGAGTAGGGAGGGGAGAGGGACGAAGAGGGAATGAGTAGGGAGGAGAGGGACGAAGATGGGAATGAGTAGGGAGGAGAGGGACGAGAGGGAATGGAGTAGGGAGGAGAGGGACGAAGAGGGAATGAGTAGGGAGGAGAGGGACGAAGAGGGAATGAGTAGGGAGGAGAGGGACGAAGAGGGAAGGAGTAGGGAGGAGAGGGACGAAGAGGAATAGAGTAGGGAGGAGAGGGACGAAGAGGGAAAGAGTAGGGAGGAGAGGGACGAAGAGGGAATGAGTAGGGAGGAGAGGGACGAAGAGGAATGAGTAGGGAGGAGAGGGACGAAGAGGGAATGTAGGGAGGAGAGGGACGAAGAGGGAATGATTAGGAGGAGCGGACGAAGAGGGAAGGAGTAGGGAGGAGAGGGACGAAGAGGGAATGAGTAGGGAGGAGAGGGACGAAGAGGGAATGAGTAGGGAGGAGAGGGACGAAGAGGGAATGAGTAGGGAGGAGAGGGACGAAGAGGGAATGAGTAGGGAGGAGAGGGAACGAAGAGGGAAGAGTAGGGAGGAGAGGGACGAAGATGGGAATGAGTAGGGAGGAGAGGGACGAAGAGGGAATGAGTAGGGAGGAGAGGGACGAAGAGGGAAGGAGTAGGGAGGAGAGGGACGAAGAGGGAAGGAGTAGGGAGGAGAGGGACGAAGATGGGAATGAGTAGGGAGGAGAGGGACGAAGAGGGAATGAGTAGGGAGGAGAGGGACGAAGAGGGAATGAGTAGGGAGGAGAGGGACGAAGAGGGAATGAGTAGGGAGGAGAGGGACGAAGAGGGGAATGAGTAGGGAGGAGAGGGACGAAGAGGGAATGATTAGGGAGGAGAGGGACGAAGAGGGAATGAGTAGGAGGAGAGGGACGAAGAGGGAAGGAGTAGGGAGGAGAGGGACGAAGAGGGAATGAGTAGGGAGGAGAGGGACGAAGAGGGAATGAGTAGAGGGACGAAGGAATGAGTAGGAGGACGAAGAGGGAATGAGTAGGGAGGAGAGGGACGAAGAGGGAATGAGTAGGGAGGAGAGGGACGAAGAGGGAATGAGTAGGGAGGAGAGGGACGAAGAGGGAATGAGTAGGGAGGAGAGGGACGAAGAGGGAAGAGTAGGGAGGAGAGGGACGAAGAGGGAATGGAGTAGGGAGGAGAGGGACGAAGAGGGAATGAGTAGGGAGGAGAGGGACGAAGAGGGAATGAGTAGGAGGAGAGGGACGAAGAGGGAATGAGTAGGGAGGAGAGGGACGAAGAGGGAATGAGTAGGGAGGAGAGGGACGAAGAGGGAATGAGTAGGGAGGAGAGGGACGAAGAGGGAATGAGTAGGGAGGAGAGGGACGAAGAGGGAATGAGTAGGGAGGAGAGGGACGAAGAGGGAAGGAGTAGGGAGGAGAGGGACGAAGAGGGAAGGAGTAGGGAGGAGAGGGACGAAAGAGGGAATGAGTAGGGAGGAGAGGGACGAAGAGGGAATGAGTAGGGAGGAGAGGGACGAAGAGGGAATGAGTAGGGAGGAGAGGGACCGAAGAGGGAATGAGTAGGGAGGAGAGGGACGAAGAGGGAATGAGTAGGGAGGAGAGGGACGAAGAGGGAATGAGTAGGGAGGAGAGGGACGAAGAGGGATGAGTAGGGAGGAGAGGACGAAGAGGGAATGAGTAGGGAGGAGAGGGACGAAGAGGGAATGAGTAGGGAGGAGAGGGACGAAGAGGGAATGAGTAGGGAGGAGAGGGACGAAGAGGGAATGAGTAGGGAGGAGAGGGACGAAGAGGGAATGAGTAGGGAGGAGAGGGACGAAGAGGGCATGAGTAGGGAGGAGAGGGACGAAGAGGGAATGAGTAGGGAGGAGAGGGACGAAGAGGGAATGAGTAGGGAGGAGAGGGACGAAGAGGGAATGAGTAGGGAGGAGAGGGACGAAGAGGGAATGAGTAGGGAGGAGAGGGACGAAGAGGGAATGAGTAGGGAGGAGAGGGACGAAGAGGGAATGAGTAGGGAGGAGAGGGACGAAGAGGGAATGAGTAGGGAGGAGAGGGACGAAGAGGGAATGAGTAGGGAGGAGAGGGACGAAGAGGGAATGAGTAGGGAGGAGAGGGACGAAGAGGAATGAGTAGGGAGGAGAGGGGACGAAGAGGGAATGAGTAGGGAGGAGAGGGACGAAGAGGGAATGAGTAGGGAGGAGAGGGACGAAGAGGGAATGAGTAGGGAGGAGAGGGACGAAGAGGGAATGAGTAGGGAGGAGAGGGACGAAGAGGGAATGAGTAGGGAGGAGAGGGACGAAGAGGGAATGAGTAGGAGGAGAGGGACGAAGAGGGAATGAGTAGGGAGGAGAGGGACGAAGAGGGAATGAGTAGGGAGGAGAGGGACGAAGAGGGAATGAGTAGGGAGGAGAGGGACGAAGAGGGAATGAGTAGGGAGGAGAGGACGAAGAGGAATGAGTAGGAGGAGAGGACGAAGAGGGAATGAGTAGGGAGGAGAGGGACGAAGAGGGAAGGAGTAGGGAGGAGAGGGACGAAGAGGGAATGAGTAGGGAGGAGAGGGACGAAGAGGGAATGAGTAGGAGGAGAGGGACGAAGAGGAATGAGTAGGGAGGAGAGGGACGAAGAGGAATGAGTAGGGAGGAGAGGGACGAAGAGGGAATGAGTAGGGAGGAGAGGGACGAAGAGGGAATGAGTAGGGAGGAGAGGGACGAAGAGGGAATGAGTAGGGAGGAGAGGGACGAAGAGGGAATGAGTAGGGAGGAGAGGGACGAAGAGGGAATGAGTAGGGAGGAGAGGGACGAAGAGGGAATGAGTAGGGAGGAGAGGGACGAAGAGGGGAATGAGTAGGGAGGAGAGGGACGAAGAGGGAATGAGTAGGGAGGAGAGGGACGAAGAGGGAATGAGTAGGGAGGAGAGGGACGAAGAGGGAATGAGTAGGGAGGAGAGGGACGAAGAGGGAATGAGTAGGGAGGAGAGGGACGAAGAGGGAATGAGTAGGGAGGAGAGGGACGAAGAGGGAATGAGTAGGGAGGAGAGGGACGAAGAGGGAATGAGTAGGGAGGAGAGGGACGAAGAGGGAATGAGTAGGAGGAGAGGGACGAAGAGGGAATGAGTAGGGAGGAGAGGACGAGAGGGAATGAGTAGGGAGGAGGGACGAAGAGGGAAGGAGTAGGAGGAGAGGGACGAAGAGGGAATGAGTAGGGAGGAGAGGGACGAAGAGGGAATGAGTAGGGAGGAGAGGGACGAAGAGGGAATGAGTAGGGAGGAGAGGGACGAAGAGGGAATGAGTAGGGAGGAGAGGGACGAAGAGGGAATGAGTAGGGAGGAGAGGGACGAAGAGGGAATGAGTAGGGAGGAGAGGGACGAAGAGGGAATGAGTAGGGAGGAGAGGGACGAAGAGGGAATGAGTAGGGAGGAGAGGGACGAAGAGGGAATGGAGTAGGGAGGAGAGGGACGAAGAGGGAATGAGTAGGGAGGAGAGGGACGAAGAGGGAATGAGTAGGGAGGAGAGGGACGAAGAGGGAATGAGTAGGGAGGAGAGGGACGAAGAGGGAATGAGTAGGGAGGAGAGGGACGAAGAGGGAATGAGTAGGGAGGAGAGGGACGAAGAGGAATGAGTAGGGAGGAGAGGGACGAAGAGGGAATGAGTAGGGAGGAGAGGGACGAAGAGGAATGAGTAGGGAGGAGAGGGACGAAGAGGGAATGAGTAGGGAGGAGAGGGACGAAGAGGGAATGAGTAGGGAGGAGAGGGACGAAGAGGGAATGAGTAGGGAGGAGAGGGACGAAGAGGGAATGAGTAGGGAGGAGAGGGACGAAGAGGGAATGAGTAGGGAAGGAGAGGGACGAAGAGGGAATGAGTAGGGAGGAGAGGGACGAAGAGGGAATGAGTAGGGAGGAGAGGACGAAGAGGGAATGAGTAGGGAGGAGAGGGACGAAGAGGGAATGAGTAGGGAGGAGAGGGACGAAGAGGGAATGAGTAGGGAGGAGAGGGACGAAGAGGGAATGAGTAGGGAGGAGAGGGACGAAGAGGGAATGAGTAGGGAGGAGAGGGACGAAGAGGGAATGAGTAGGGAGGAGAGGGACGAAGAGGGAATGAGTAGGGAGGAGAGGGACGAAGAGGGAATGAGTAGGGAGGAGAGGGGACGAAGAGGGAATGAGTAGGGAGGAGAGGGACGAAGAGGGAATGAGTAGGGAGGAGAGGGACGAAGAGTGAATGAGTAGGGAGGAGAGGGACGAAGAGGGAATGAGTAGGGAGGAGAGGGACGAAGAGGGAATGAGTAGGGAGGAGAGGGACGAAGAGGGAATGAGTAGGGAGGAGAGGGACGAAGAGGGAATGAGTAGGGAGGAGAGGGACGAAGAGGGAATGAGTAGGGAGGAGAGGGGACGAAGAGGGAATGAGTAGGGAGGAGAGGGACGAAGAGGGAATGAGTAGGGAGGAGAGGGACGAAGAGGGAATGAGTAGGGAGGAGAGGGACGAAGAGGGAATGAGTAGGGAGGAGAGGGACGAAGAGGGAATGAGTAGGGAGGAGAGGGACGAAGAGGGAATGAGTAGGGAGGAGAGGGACGAAGAGGGAATGAGTAGGGAGGAGAGGGACGAAAGAGGAATGAGTAGGGAGGAGAGGGACGAAGAGGAATGAGTAGGGAGGAGAGGGACGAAGAGGGAATGAGTAGGGAGGAGAGGGACGAAGAGGGAATGAGTAGGGAGGAGAGGGACGAAGAGGGAATGAGTAGGGAGGAGAGGGACGAAGAGGGAATGAGTAGGGAGGAGAGGGACGAAGAGGGAATGAGTAGGGAGGAGAGGGACGAAGAGGGAATGAGTAGGGAGGAGAGGGACGAAGAGGGAATGAGTAGGGAGGAGAGGGACGAAGAGGGAATGAGTAGGGAGGAGAGGGACGAAGAGGGAATGAGTAGGGAGGAGAGGGACGAAGAGGGAATGAGTAGGGAGGAGAGGGACGAAGAGGGAATGAGTAGGGAGGAGAGGGACGAAGAGGGAATGAGTAGGGAGGAGAGGGACGAAGAGGGAATGAGTAGGGAGGAGAGGGACGAAGAGGGAATGAGTAGGGAGGAGAGGGACGAAGAGGAATGAGTAGGGAGGAGAGGGACGAAGAGGGAATGAGTAGGGAGGAGAGGGACGAAGAGGGAATGAGTAGGGAGGAGAGGGACGAAGAGGGAATGAGTAGGGAGGAGAGGGACGAAGAGGGAATGAGTAGGGAGGAGAGGGACGAAGAGGGAATGAGTAGGGAGGAGAGGGACGAAGAGGGAATGAGTAGGGAGGAGAGGGACGAAGAGGGAATGAGTAGGGAGGAGAGGGACGAAGAGGGAATGAGTAGGGAGGAGAGGGACGAAGAGGGAATGAGTAGGGAGGAGAGGGACGAAGAGGGAATGAGTAGGGAGGAGAGGGACGAAGAGGGAATGAGTAGGGAGGAGAGGGACGAAGAGGGAATGAGTAGGGAGGAGAGGGACGAAGAGGGAATGAGTAGGGAGGAGAGGGACGAAGAGGGAATGAGTAGGGAGGAGAGGGACGAAGAGGGAATGAGTAGGGAGGAGAGGGACGAAGAGGGAATGAGTAGGGAGGAGAGGGACGAAGAGGGAATGAGTAGGAGGAGAGGGACGAAGAGGGAATGAGTAGGAGGAGAGGGACGAAGAGGGAATGAGTAGGGAGGAGAGGGACGAAGAGGGAATGAGTAGGGAGGAGAGGGACGAAGAGGGAATGAGTAGGGAGGAGAGGGACGAAGAGGGAATGAGTAGGGAGGAGAGGGACGAAGAGGGAATGAGTAGGGAGGAGAGGGACGAAGAGGGAATGAGTAGGGAGGAGAGGGACGAAGAGGGAATGAGTAGGGAGGAGAGGGACGAAGAGGGAATGAGTAGGGAGGAGAGGGACGAAGAGGGAATGAGTAGGGAGGAGAGGGACGAAGAGGGAATGAGTAGGGAGGAGAGGGACGAAGAGGGAATGAGTAGGGAGGAGAGGGACGAAGAGGGAATGAGTAGGGAGGAGAGGGACGAAGAGGGAATGAGTAGGGAGGAGAGGGACGAAGAGGGAATGAGTAGGGAGGAGAGGGACGAAGAGGGAATGAGTAGGGAGGAGAGGGACGAAGAGGGAATGAGTAGGGAGGAGAGGGACGAAGAGGGAATGAGTAGGGAGGGAGAGGGACGAAGAGGGAATGAGTAGGGAGGAGAGGGACGAAGAGGGAATGAGTAGGGAGGAGAGGGACGAAGAGGGAATGAGTAGGGAGGAGAGGGACGAAGAGGGAATGAGTAGGGAGGAGAGGGACGAAGAGGGAATGAGTAGGGAGGAGAGGAACAAAAAGGGAAGGAGCGGGGAGGAGAGGAACGAAGAGGAGGGAGCACCTCTTTTCCTCCCTCCCAGAGAGAGCAGCGTGGGCAAGGTAGTGATGATTCAGCTTCAGTGGGAGGGCAGCTATGGTGGTAAAGGGGTGGGGACAGAAGAGGGCAGTGCGGAGAGGGGAGTGATGCAGCTTCAAGGCGTGGGTAGTGATTGTGGAGGGGGGAAGGGGAAGGAGGTGGGGGAAGATAGGGGGGTGGGGGACTGTTGGCGATTAGTGGGTGACGGGGCGGAAGGGATTTGTGGGGGAGGCGAGGATTATTGGAGGGGACAGGAAGAGGGAGGAGGAGAAACAGAGGAAGGGAGGAGTAAGGGAGAGGGAAGAGTGGGAGGGCAGAGGGTAGAGGAAAACGGAGGAGGGGTGAGGGCAGAGGAAAGGCGAGGAGGGGAGAGGGAAGAGGAAAGGGGAGGAGGGAAGGGGTACGAGGAAGTGCGAATAGAGGAGGAAGAGGGAGGAGGAGGGGGTGAGAGGGAAAGGGAAGGCATGGATGGAAGGGAGGAGGAAGAGGGAGGAGGATGCAGGAAAAAACACCTGAAAAGTCACCTGAGGCAGCAGAAGAGATACCTGGGCACGAAGGTGCGTGATTTTGTGGGGAGGACGGGTCGTCCATACAAGCTGAAGAAACACCTGAAGGCAACAGAGAAGGAGCACCTGAGGAGGCGAAAGGAGATGCTCCTGAAGGATGAAGAGATACACTTAAAGTGGCAAGAAGAACACCTGAAGCAACAGAAGGATCTCCTGAGACAGCAGGGGGATTACCTGAAGCAACAGATTGAGCAGCAGGAGTTCAACCTGAAACAGAGGGAGATGCTCTTGAAGGAGGAAGAGTTTCACCTGAGACACCTGGAGGAACACCTGAAGCAACGGAATGAACACCTGATGCAGCAGGGTGATTGCATAAGGGAACAGAAGGAGCAGCAAGAGTTACACGTCAGGCAGCAGGAGGAGCACCTGAAACAACAGAACGAGACCCTGAACCATCAGGAAATCCACCTGAAGCGTAAGAGGGAAAATCTGGAGCTTCAGGTGAGACGCACGCGGATGCGGTGGGATCGCCTGATTAGTTGCTCTGTAAAACCTCGTGATTTGCGAAGAAAAGTGGTGGTGAGTGGTTCGGTGAGGGGGAGGACGGTGGAGGATGGTGGAGTTAGAGGAAGAGCGGTTGCGGCGAGTGGTGTGGAGGGAGGGAGAGTGGTGGAGGATGGAGGGAGAGGAGTATGCGTGGTTAAGGATGAGATAGAGGCAGTGGGGTGGTGAGGGATGGAGAGAGAGGCAGTGGGGTGGTGAGAGTTGGAGAGAGGGGAGGGGGGGTGGTGAGGAATGGAGGGACAAAGAGAGATTGTGGTGAAGCATGGAGAGAGGACGATGGTGAAGAGAGGGACAGGAGGCAGGGCGGTGAGTGATGAAGTGATGGGAGGGGGCGAAGGATGAAGAGAGGGGGAGGTGGGGTTGGGGGTACAACTGACAGAGGGAGAACAAGGGGACAAGCGGGGGAAGCACCTCTGCCTCACGCCCTACCATAGCATAACCAAATAATGACTCATGAGCTAAATTGCCTTAGTTCAATCTCAACATGGCCTTAGAAACCCCTATCACTTCCCTCATGCTGGCTCTACCGCATGGGTGGAACAGCTGAAAGGGGAAATGATGAGGGAGAAGCAACCCCCCCTCAGCGTGTCTCACCCACCCCAGCCTAGTACAGTATAACCAGTGGATGACTTTTGAGCTGGCATATATAGCTAGAAGTTGTGGTCTTAAAAAAACATGTTATCGCACTACTGCGTTTGCTTTCCCCTAATGGCTTGGGGCTGTGTGTAAGAAACGAGCGAGAGAATTATTCTCATTATGTGTTTAATTTGATATGCGCTTTAGTAAATTTGACTTGTGTGTGGATGTCGTAACTGCTTACACGTAAAAATTGTCACATAAAATCGCATTTCAAATTAAATGTTCGAGCCAGTTGAGTATGGTATGTGATGCAGCTCACTTCCCCCACCTCCTTGTACAAGAATTGTGTTTTACCTCCATAGTGATGCATTACAGGTGTTGTTCACGAGCAGTACTAATTGCGAGGCAACTAATGTCGCAGCTGTCAAGGCTCAACTCGTATTGCAGTCAACCATGCATTCCATGCGGCAAATTCTTTCCACCAATCAGTGAGCTCGCTTACATTTGCGAATAAGCGCTTTTTATTTGCGTGAGGTGCCTTAGCCACTACCATGGATAGCGCGTGAGGCGACAGAGGAGATGACAAGAAACGCTCGTTGCGACTGAGACACGTGGCTGTTTTCGGAAGTGGGCGAGCTCAATGATTGGTATTCGAGAGATAAGTGCCTAAAAAATTCCCTTCCGCGCCTAGCTATTACGAAAGGAGAGGCGCGAAGTTTGCTGCGAACGCATTTTGCCCCATCTCGTTTCCGTCGACATTCAAATGTCGCCCTGTCTCTTTACCTTGCCAGTAAATAGAGTATACTACACTGCGCGGGGCCGGGTATAGAGCTAGGAGGCGAGTAGACTGCACGGGTGTGATATTAACGGGCGTCACGCGCGCTGCGCTATCGGTGACACGCGCAATCGCGGGGGAACAGTTTCACGTCTACTAGGGTGGTAGAAGGTGACTCGTGAGTCGAGCTCGTAAGTTGACGTTACTAGTTGGCTAAGAAGTCACCTTGACAATAGGTTCCGGTCTAGAAGGGTGATAGAGAGAGGGATGGGATCATCCCTGCAACGGAGAATGAAAGCGGCGCGGAATGATTATTTGATGGATGCGAGGAACGGCATCCGCGTCGCAACGGGTATTATTGAGGCGCCTCGCACCTCAACGGGTATCCGCGTGACTCTTGGGCGTGCGAATCCGCCGGACGGCCCGCCGTCGCTACGGCGGTACACCCGGCGGCTTCCGTCTCCTCTTGCGCAGGGGAATGCTGCGGAAGTTCTGCCCCTTGCGTCTCGTCTGGCGCAGCGGAATGGCGCGGAGGTTTCGCCTATTCGCACGCCGCGGCGGGATGACGAGTCGGTTCCGCTCGTTCCGCCCGTCCCCGCGGGGGGGGCTGACGCGGAGGTTCTTCTTGAAGCCGCGAGAGCGGAAGGGGTTTCGCTGGTCGGGGGGAAAGCGGGTAAAGATTGGGAGGGGGAAGTGGGAAAGGGGAGGAGTGCGGCGGGAGCAGGGGGTATGCGGCGTGGGGGTTGGCGGGGAGGGGCAACGCGGTGATGGGGGGAGAAATGCATCGGAGAGAGGAATAAGGGCGGGTGATGGTGGTGGGTTGGGGGATGGCAGAGTGAGGTTTCGCGGGTCAGAGGGCCTAAGGGAATGGGCTAGAGGTTTAAATGCAGGGAGGGGAGATGGGGATGGGGGCGAGGTGGATTGGGTGGAAGAGGATGAGGAGGATGAGGAGGAGAATGAAGAGGAGGAGGATGAAGAGGGGGGGGATGAAGAGGGGGGGAATGAAGAGGAGGATGAGGAGCATGTTTGCAGAGTGACAATGGGGGAGAACGAGAGGGCGGAGGGGAAGGACCAAAAGAAGAACGCGAGGATGGAGGAGGAAGGACATTTGAAGTCCTACGCGTGTGAGGAGTGTGGAAAGGCTTTTCCTACACGGCAGAGGTTAAGCAATCACAAGGCCACCCACTCGAAAAAGGTGTGCTTCCCTCACTCCTCACTCACTCACTCACTCACTCACTCACTCGCTCACTCACCTGCTCATTCACTCACTCCCTCATTCACTCGCTCACTCACTCGCCCACTCATTCACTCACTCGCTCGCTTGCTCACTCACTCTCACTCGCTCGCTGACTCACTCACTCCCTCTCACTCCCTCGCTCACTCACTCAGTCACTCGCTCCCTCCCTCCCTCCCTCCCTCCCTCCCTCCCTCCCTCCCTCCCTCCCTCCCTCCCTCCCTCCCTCCCTCCCTCCCTCCCTCCTTCGCTCCCTCGCTCACTCATTCACTCCCTCACTCTCACACTCCACAGCCGCACGTCTCAGGTGCCTCTATCCGTTTCCATTCCATCATCGTTTTCTAATCAACTCAAAACATAGCCTTAAGTACCTGTTGTTCTCTCCTCCCCTCCCCTCGTCCCCTCTTTCCCTGCCTCTCACTGCAGTTTGTGTGCCCGCATGAACATTGTGAAAGGGCGTTCTCATTCCCATACCTGCTAGAGAGGCACCTCCGCGTTCACAACCCCGATGCTCTCCAAGTGAGGCAGCTTCAAGTGAGCTCTCTTCGCCTCCTCTGCCCCCCTTCCCCGCTTTCCCCCAACCCCCGCTCTCCCTCCCCCCTTTTTTTCCCTTCCCCCCTTCCTGCAATTCGTGTTACTGCTATTGTTTTTCCATCCCTTACCCCCCCTTCCACTGCATCAGTTTGTGTGTCCGCATGAAAATTGCCAAAAAGCATTTTCAGTCTCATTCACAGTCCCAATGCTCTCCGGGTAAGCTACCCTCCCTCTCTTCCCCTCCCTCTACCCTTCTTTTCCCTATTCTCCCTTCCTCCTTGCCTCCCCCCCTCTTTTCCTTCCTCCTCTTTCTCTCCCCTCATTCCCTCCACGTCTTCCCCTCCTTTCCTCGTTCCGTGCTGTTCGTATTTCAATCTCCCATTCCAATCCTCCCCTCTTCATCCGTCGTGCCTCACCCGCCTCTCTCTTACATGTCACACAGCTTCACAGGTCTTTAATTGAGGTGCCTCATAGCTAGCCTTGCCCCACTCCCCTTCTTACACTACACACAAATTCACAAGTCTTTATTTGAGTGCCTTATAGCTAGTCTTGCCTCCCTCGGCTCTCTTACAGTACACACAACTTCACACGAGCGTCATTGCGGTCTAATAGGTGCGACTTGCCTCTTAAAACTCAACTATGATCGACTCCTTACTCCTCTTCCCGTTCGCTTCCCCAACCCCCGCCCCCCCCCCAATCACCAGCACCCATGCTCTCATCCCCACTGCCCTCGAACCTTCAAGCGTCGAGGCGACATGCTAAGGCATACACGGAAACAGCATGGGGAGGAGGGGGAGAGTGGGGTCGCGGTAAAGAGAGGGAAGGAAAGGGACGAGGAGGAAAGGAGGGAGGAGGAGAGGAGGGAAGAGGTGAGGAGGGAGGAGGAGAGGAAGGAAGCAGCAAGGAGGGAGGAGAGGAGGGAAAATTTGAGGAAGGAAATGGCGAGGAGGGAGGAGGAAAGGAGGGAAGAGGCGAGGAGGGAGGAGGAGAGGAGGGAAGAGGCGAGGAAGGAGGAGGAGAGGAAGGAAGCGGCGAGGAGGGAGGAGGAGAGGAGGGAAAAGGTGAGGAGGGAGGAGGTGAGGAAGAGGTGGGAGGAAAAGAGGAAGGAAGCGGCGAGGAGGGAGGAGGAGAGGAAACAAGCCGCAAAGAGGGAGGAGGAGAGGAAGGAAGCGGCAAGGAGGGAGGAGAGGAAGGAAGCGGCGAGAAGGGAGGAGGAGAGGAAGGAAGTGGCGAGGAGGGAGGAGGAGAGGAAAGAAGAGGCGAGGAGGGAGGAGGAGAGGAAGGCAGAGGCGAGGAGGGAGGAGGAGAGGAAGGACGCGGCAAGGAGGGAGGAGGAGAGGAAGCAAGCCGCAAGGAGGGAGGAGGAGAGGAAACAAGGCGGAAAGAGGGAGGAGGAGAGGAAGGAAGCGGCAAGGAGGGAGGAAGAGAGGAAGCAAGCCGCAAGGAGGGAGGAGGAGAGGAAAGAAGCCGCAAAGAGGGAGGAGGAGAGGAAGCAAGCGGCGAGGAGGGAGGAGGACAGGAAGGAAGCCGCAAAGAGGGAGGAGGAGAGGAAAGAAGCCGCAAAGAGGGAGGAGGAGAGGAAGGAAGTGGCGAGGAGGGAGGAGGAGAGGAAGGAAGCGGCGAGGAGGGAGGAGGAGAGGAAGTTAGTGGCTCTTAGGGAGGAAGTTGAGAAGAAAATGACTGCTGCTACAGGGGAAGAGGGAAGGAGAGGGGTGGAGAGGGAAGGAAAGGGGAGAAGAGGGGAGGAGAGGGATGACGAGGAGGGCGGCACAGGAGGTGCAGTGATAATGGATGGTAGCGCGGTAGGAGGAGGGATGGGGGGAGAGGCGAGAGAAACTCAGTCCTTACTTGGCTATACGGGCAGCATAAGAAGGCTAGTGATGCCGCTTCATGGGAAGGGCAGCAGTGGTGGGGAAGGGAGGGGGACAGCGGAAGGAGAAGCGGAATCCCTTGGTGGAAATGGCGGTTGTGTGGGGAAGGCAGTGGTGCAGGTGCAAGGGGAGGGTAGTGTTGGTAGAGGTGGGAGAAAGGAGCGAGAAGAGGAGAGAGAAGAAGAGAGAGAAGAGGAGGGAGAAGAAGAGAGACTAGAAGGGGGAGAGGAGGAGGAAAAAGAGGATGCAGGAGAGGAGGAAGAGGAGGGAGAGAAGGAGGGAGAAGTGGGGGGAGAGGAGGAGGTAGAAGAGGAGGAAGAACCCTCTCCTCTCTGGCCTAGGGGCGATGTGTTTGTGGGGAGAGGGGAGGTGATTGAGTGTGACGGAGAGGAGGATGATGCTGCAGCTGGGCAAGAGGAGCACATAAGCTTTCAGGAAGGGCGGAAGAGGAAAAGGCATGGAGGAGGAGGTGTTGAGAGGGAAGGGGTTGGTTGCGGGAAAATCAACCTGAAATGCCACCCGAAGGAGCAGAAGAGGTATCTGGCTAGGAAAGTGCATCGTTTTGTAGGGAGGAGAGGCCGCCGAGACAACCTGAGGAAACACCTGAAGGCAACAGAGAAGGAGCACCTAAGGCAGGAGGACATTCTCTTGAAGGAGGAGGATCACCTGAGGCAACAGGCAGAACACTTGAAGCAACAGAAAGAACATCTGGAGCAGAAAGAATACTTTCTGAAGCAGCAGAAGGAGGAGCAGGAGGCGCACGTGAAACAGAAAGAGTTGCTTCTGATAGAACAAAAGGAACAGCAGGAGACGCACAGGGGGCAGCAGGAGGCGCTCCTGAGGCAGCAGGAGGAGCAGTTGAAGCAGAAAGAGTTGTTCCTGAGGGAACAGAAGGAGCAGCAAGAGGCGCACTTGAAGCAGAAAGAGTTGCTGCTGAGGGAACAGAATGAGCAGCAGGAGACGCACAGGGGGCAGCAGGAGGAGCTGCTGAGGCAGCAGGAAGAGCACCTGAAGCAGCAGAGCGAGCACCTGAGCGATCAGAAAAACCTCCTGAAGCGCAAAAGGCAGCACCAGGAGCTTCAGGGGAGACACACTCGGATTCGTAAAGATCGCTGCTTTTTACGTCCTTGTGGTTTGAGGAGAGAAGTCGGGTGAGGGGGCGTGGTGAAGTTTGAGGAGAGGATGGGGATTGTATTCCAGGATTCGGAGGGATCGTTGCTCTTCACGACCTTGTGGTTTGAGAAGAGAGGTTGGGGTGAGGGGTGGGGAGGGAGGGAGGGTGGTGGAGGGTGGAGGGAGATGAGAGGGCGTGGTGAATGTTGAGGAGAGAAGGTAAGAGGGGTGGTGAGGTGAGGGATGGAGAACGGGGAAGAGGGGTGGTGAGGGGAAGAAGAGGAGGGGGAGAAGGCAGAGGGGGAGGAGGGGGAGGAGGGGGAGGAGGGGGAGGAGGGGGAGGAGGGGGAGGAAGGGGAGTGTGTGAAGGATGAGGTTGGAGAGAGGATGGCGATAATAGTTTTAGAGGATGGGGCAGGGTTGTCGGGGAGTGAATGTTAAGGAGAAAACAGTTGATGCATGTGCTGAATAACAGATGCACTACCTAGAGAAGGAGGTGCTGGAATTGATTTCACGATGTTTTAGGCACAGATACGATGTTTTAGGCACAGATACGATGTTTTAGGCACAAACACGATGTTTTAGGCACAGATACGATGTTTTAGGCACATACACGGTGTTTTAGGCACAGACACGATGTTTTTGGCACAGACACGATGTTTTAGGCACAGACACGATGTTTTAGGCACAGACACAATGTTTTAGGCCCAGACACGATGTTTTTGGCACAAACACGATGTTTTAGGCACAGACACGATGTTTTAGGCATAGACACGATGTTTTAAACACAGGCACAATGTTTTAGGCATAGACACGATGTTTTAGGCACCGACACGATGTTTTTGGCACAGACACGATGTTTTAGGCACAGACACAATGTTTTAGGCATAGACACGATGTTTTAGGCACAGAAACGATGTTTTAGGCACAGACACGATGTTTTTGGCACAGACACGATGTTTTTGGCACAGACACGATGTTTTTGGCACAGACACGATGTTTTTGGCACATACACGATGTTTTTGGCACAGACACGATTTTCTCGGCACCGATACGATGTATTAGGCACCGATCTTCCCCCCACTACCTCACTCCCTCCCTCCCTCCATACCCTCTTCCCAAATCCCACTTGCCCCAGTGGCCCCAGGGCAGTGCAGGCCGTGCAGTCGCTGCTGCCAGCAGTAGCAGTGGTGGCAACAGCAGTGGTGCTAGATCACTAACGCCATACCCCCTTCGTCCCGTGTCTCCCTCACATTAACCCCCACTTTTCTCACCCAGTGGCCCCAGGGCAGTGCAGGCCGTGCAATCGCTGCTGCCCGCAGCAGCAGTGGTGGCAACGGCTGTCGTTCCCAATGACCCAGACAGGATAGCAGCGCAGGTCAAAGCATGGGAAGATGGGGAAGAAGTTGCTGAGTAATTTGAGTCCCCTCGTGCCCCTGTCTCCTCCCTCCCCCCCTCTCGCTTCCCTCAGTGGCCCCAGGGTAGTGCAGGCGGTGCAATCGCTGCTGCCAGCAGCACCAATATTGGCAACAGCAGGGGTGCCGGATGCCATATCACTAACGCCATACCCCCTTCATCCCTTGTCTCCCTTGCATCAACCCTATCTCTTCTCACCCACTGGTCCCACGGCAGTGCAGGCAGTGCAGTCGCTGCTGCCAGTAGCAGCAGTGGTGGCAACGGCCGTCGTTGCAGACGACCCTGAAGGAATATAATGAAGAGCATAGCGATAGCGAGAGAGCTTCTGCTATATGAACGATGTTGCGCCAGCAATTCGGTAGAGTTTGGTAGCGTTGGTCTCAAATGGCTATGGAAGAAATCAAGTAGAGATTGGACTTCACTAGAAAATGTATTATATGAAACACACAAGCAAACACAAACATATGTAGGCAAGCGAGGGTTTGACAAAGGTTGCGTGGGCACTGCGAGTAACCCAACCCACACGAAGGTGTCGTGCGGGTGGGTGAACGCACCCCGCCGAACTTCCATCCAACTCAGCAGCGAAATGCATTCCGTGCACGCCACTTCCAGCCAACACTGCAAGGAGTGGCGTGACTCTCGAAGAAGCACAACCGACTCCCAAAGACTCACACCTCCTCACACCGAATCCACCAGTTCCCCAAGTTCGTTGCCGCCGCTAGCAGTCACGCGCCACCGACACGTGACCGTTACGGAGATCGGTGCCGAGGCACTAGGTCTTCAGTCGCCGACCTGCCAAGTCAAACACTTCGCGAGGGCCCTTGCTGTCGTAGGGCCCTCTAACACTCCCCTGCCATACTACAGCAAGCCCCTTTATAATCACAGGGCATGCATACACACATACACGCCAAAACAAAGGGACACACAAACGAAGCACTCTCTAAGTGCAAACACGCACCGCACCAGCCATGGATAGGCCATGGCACCATACCCATCATGGAGAGTCTAGGTCTCACTCCCCTCGCTCGAGAGCCTCACCTGCCCCACAGCCTCGAAGCAACGGCTGAAGGCAGGGAAATGCAACGCCTTTGTAAGGTAGTCAGCAGGCTGCTCGCTCGTAGGGATGTACTGCAGCTGCAACTTCCTGCGCTTGACCATGTGCTGCAGCCACATGTGGCGACGCTCCATGTGCTTGAGGCTCCCCTTGAGCCCCATGCCACCTGCCACTGAAATGGCGGAGGAGTTATCCACAAAGAGAGTCGTGGGCTCCTCACTCCTTAGCAGTTGAAACTCTGCCAGCAGGAAGCGCAGCCTGCGCGCCTCCTTCCCTGCCTCCACAGCAGCAACGTACTCAGATCTAGTGGAGGAGAGGGTGACGCAACGGATCCTCTGACTCGCCCAAGAGACAGCAGCGCCTCCAAGCACGAAGACATAGCCACCAGTGCTGGTCCTGTTCTGCTTGTCTCCCGCATCATCAGCATCGGAATAGCCCACCAGCTCCAAGGACTCCGGCCCACCACCAAACTCCAGCGCCACATCCCTGATCCCCACCAAGTACGCCAAGCACCGGTCCAACTCCTTCCAGTGCTGATCACTCCGCACAGTCTGGCCCGACCCCAGCTTGCTGCAGGCGAACGAGATGTCGGGACGGGTGGTACAGGCTGCAAACTGCAAGGATCCCACCTTCTGCCTGTACTCCTCCTCCTGGCGAGACTGCCATCCCACGTCCTCGAAGGTCTGCACACTGAAAGGGTCAGAGGAAAGAGGGGTGCGAGGCACTCGCAGCGGCTGCTCCCCATCAAAGAAGCGCCTATGGACCTTGTCCACATAGGCCCCCTGGTGCAGCCACAGCCTCCTCGTAGGCCTGTCCCGAATCAGCTGCAAGCCCAGATACTTCTCCACAGGGCTAATCTCCCGCAGCTGAAAGGCACTCTGCAGCAGGTCACGCAGCTCCCCCAGCATGCTCTGACTGCGGCTGGCAGCAAGCAAGTCATCCACATACACCAGCAGCCAGCACATCTCCCCCTCAGCATCACTCTTGAAATACAGAGCCTCATCCACTTGGCTCTTCTTCCATCCAGCCCCAAGCAGCACCCCATCCAAAGCCTCATACCATAGCATCGGGCTCTGCTTGAGCCCATAAAGACTCTTCACCAACTTACAGACACGAGGAGTCCCATCCTCGTAGTAGCTCGGCTGCTCCATGTAAAGGTCTCGGTCCAGCACGCCATGGAGGAACGCGTTCTTCACATCCAGCTGCATCAGGTCCAAATCAAGTGCTGCTGCAATCGCCAGAAGCACACGTGCCGTCACATAGCTTCCCACAGGGGCGTACGTCTCCTCATAGTCCACCCCTGCCACTTGTGTGAACCCCTTCACCACCAGCCTCGCCTTCTCACGCTCCACTATCCCATCTGGTCGGAACTTGGTGTTCAGAATCCAGCGGTTCTTCATCACATTCACCCCTGGAGGACGCGGAACCAACTCCCACGTCCCCTGCTCAATCAAGCTCCGCATCTCCTCATCCATCGCCTCCTTCACCTTGTCGCCCTTCCAGCAGCCCAAGGCCTCCTTCACTGTCATCTTAGCTATATCCCACTGCCTCTCAGGGTCGGCCACCACATCTGGGTCCAGGTCCGTCCACTCCTCGTCCTCCTCCTCGTCATCCAAACCCGCCGGCTCAATCACTACAGCCCAAGCATACTTAACAGGCGGGACACCTCGAGTGATGCGAGTGGAGCGACGCAGCGGAGCAGTGGTCGTCCCAGAAATCAACACACGACCACCATCTCTAATTCCCCACATCTCCTGCTCCCCTGTCTGCGGCTCCCCTGTCTGCTGCTCCCCAATCTGTTCCTCCCCTATCTGCTGCTCCCCAATCTGCTGCTCCCCTATCTGCTGCTCCCCTGTCTCCTTCCCCCCACTCTGCTGCACTCCATCCATGCTGCTCTCGTCCTGCAGCTGCTCAGTCACAAGGCGCTGCCCGTCGGTGATCATCACAGACGGCGACACCACTGTCCCCCCCTCACCAACGGGCGGCGCCGTGGAAGACGAAGAGGAGGGTGGGGCAGGTGCAGGAGGGATGGAGGGTGGAAGAGGAGAGGGAATAACAGGAGGAGGAGGGGTAGCCAAGGGGGGTGAGGATGCGGTAGGAGGAACCACACGAGGGTACACAGTAGGAGGAGGTGGGGTGGGGACTGAGGTAGGGACATAGGGCATAGCAGGAGGTGCGACCACTTCCTCCTCCTCCACCTCCTCCTCAAGAGTGCCTGAGAAGAGTGAAGGAAGGGGCTCATAGGGCATCGGACGCCCCCCATGCTCCTGCTGATGCCAAGCCTTCGATCCTGCCAAGGACATGGTCTCATAGAAAACTGCTTCCACAGTGGTGATTAGGCGGTTGGACTCCAAGTCCAGCACGTGCCAGCCCTTGCTCGCCGCTGACACCCCCAAGTGCAACCCCCAACGAGCCTTAGGCGCCAGCTTCCCCCCGCGCTGCGACTGCGGCACCATGTATTGCAGCATGCAGCCCCATACACGTACCATACTGACATCGGGTTTGTGTCGGAAGGCGAGCTCGTACGGTGTCACACTAGAGGGCAGCGAGGCGTGCTCCACGCGGTTGTGCACCCAGACGGCCTGCGCCAGCGCCAGGTGCCACCAGTGATGCTGCACACCCATGTGCAGCAACATCGTCCGCACAGCCTCCACAATGCTGCGCATCTCCCTCTCCGCCATCCCGTTCTGCTTGATCAGTGCGCAGCGCCTTCACCGTGGTCTTGCACTGCCGCTCTGCCATTGGGAGCCACTTCTGGAACGCCGCCAGTGCATCGCTTTTCTTGGCCAAAGGGTAGGCCCAGACAAACCGCGTCTTGCGATCCTTCAGCACCAAGAAGTAGCGGCTGCCGTCCTTAGCTGCTTCACGAAAAGGGCCACACAAGTCAGCATGCACCACTCCAAGCAGCTCATCCTCCTCCTCACCCACGGAAGGAAAGGTGTGACGAGTGATTTCACCCCAACGCAGGAGACGCATGGCATGCCTGACTTGCCCCCCTTCTCCAACTCCAAGCCCGTCACAGACCCGTGAGCCGCAGTACGCTCTATGGCGTCAACACCGACGTGTGCGAGGCGCGCATGCCACTTGTCCACCTTAGATCGCACGCCCGTCGCCAAAGTGCGCAGGGCCACCGTTTCACCCTCCTGCTGCTGCGTTGAGCAGGGCTGGAAGTTCGTGCAAAGGGACACGTCCCTTGAACTCCGCACGACCAAGGAGCGACCCATCTGGCGCACGCAGCAGAGTCACGTCCCCGACATCCAGCAACTGCACGCCACTATCACGCAGCTGCCCAGCAGAAAGAAGACTCGACTGCACTCCAGGTACGTACAGCACGTCCAGCACCAAGACACGCCTGCCCCCGTCTCCAAGGAGAGCGAGTGCGCCTCGCCCCTGCACCTCCTGAGGAGCGCCGTTGAAGCCGATAACCTGTTTGATACCGCCGCCGCTGCTCATCTCCACAAAGGCAGAGCGATCTCCCATGAGATGGTGGGAGCATCCGCTATCAAGTAGCACGACGCTCGGGTTCGCCTTCACAGCAGCTGCAACAGCCTGTAAGCCCTCCCCGGCCTCAGGCTCCAGCATGACGGGAGGAGGATGCTCTACAACGGGCTTCACCATCGCACATGATGACTGCCCGCTCCCCTTAGAGCCATCACCCCCCTTGCCAATCGCGCTATTGCCTCCAGAACCCTCTCCACCCTTGTCTGCCTCCTTATCCACCCGCTGCCGACAGTACTTCGCGATATGCCCCGGCTGCCCACACACGTAGCAATTCCCCTTGAACCCTCCTTTCCCCCCCTTTGACTGGCCATCCTTAGCCCCTTTCCACTTCTCCCCTCCCCCACCAACCCCACCCCCATGCTTAGGCTGCTGCTGCTGTGCTCTAGTGGGAGGGGAATGGGATGAAGTCTGCTGGAATTGGGGCTTACCCTTCTTGGTAAACACTTGGTTAGCCTGGGGAAGAAATTGGTCCTTCCGTCCCTCCGCCGCCAGCGTACACTCCTCCTCGATGATGTAGCTAGCGAGGGTGTCCTCGTCCAGCTCCTTGCGCACCTGCGGAAGTTTCAGCATCCTGCGTAAGAGGTTATACTGCTGCGGCAACCCCTTCACGACGTGAAGACCTAGTGCCTCGGCACCGATCTCCGTAACGGTCACGTGTCGGTGGCGCATGACTGCTAGCGGCGGCAACAAACTTGGGGAACTGGTGGATTCGGTGTGAGGAGGCGTGAGTCTTTGGGAGTCGGTTGTGCTTCTTCGAGAGTCACGCCACTCCTTGCAGTGTTGGCTGGAAGTGGCGTGCACGGAATGCATTTCGCTGCTGAGTTGGATGGAAGTTCGGCGGGGTGCGTTCACCCACCTGCACGACACCTTCGTGTGGGTTGGGTTACTCGCAGCGCCCACGCAACCTTTGTCAAACCCTCGCTTGCCTATATATGTTTGTGTTTGCTTGTGTGTTTCACATAATAAATTTTCCTAGTGAAGTCCAATCTCTACTTGATTTCTTCCATAGCCATTTGAGACCAACGCTACCAAACTCTACCGAATTGCTGGCGCAACATCGTTCATATAGCAGAAGCTCTCTCGCTATCGCTACGCTCTTCATTATATTCCTTCATGGTGCGGTGAGCGTGGAACGAACACGCATAGCTTTCCGTCGACGTTCGTTAGTGTACTCGCCTTGGCGTGCGGCGTTAGTGAAGGGCGCTCATTAATTTAAGTTGAACCTCTCTTAATTTCCCTCCAGTTACGCTCTCGGACACAAGGATAGGGCGTTTGGTAATTCATTACCACTCGTCTGAGGACCCTTCTGAGGTGACCCCGAGACGAGGGATTTAAGGAAGGAACCGTTTATTTTAATTTGTGGCACCTTATAGAGACGTCGTAGAGGATGAGTACGGAGGAGGCGGACGTTGAGGCCGGCAATATTCGCGCATTAGAGGAGGATCTCGTAGCCCGTCATTCTCGTGGTGAGCTTAGTGATATCGAGCACGAGCTCATGCAGGAGGGATTACGCGCTCGTCGGCGTCGCGATCATCCCTCGCCACGTGTAGAGAATGTTGAGCAAGCTGCGGGAGGTACTAGTGCGTGGGATATAGCTGTCGATGGCGGAAATAGCGATGACGAGGAGCTTGATGGGTGGATGTCGCGTGGGGTCCTGCGAGGACCGACTCGGTTTAGTACGGCTAGCGGCGGCGGTGTACAGGAGCGTGTTCATCAAGCGGCGGCGTCCCGAGAGCGTGCGAATGTAGGACGGCGGAGCGTTGCTGGAGGAGGGAATGCGGAGGAGTTCGATAGTGAGGCTATGCCGGGCGTTACCCCGATTGGATCGATGTCGAGGGACGAGGGAATAGCCCCCAACTATGGCTACTTCAAATTCACTCTGGACAAGATCGTTGTCCCTAGGCCGTTAGAAGGACGTCACGACCTGTCGACGTGGACAGAATCGATCGAGCCGCAGCTTGAGATCGCTCAGCTAAAGCGATTCATAGATGGCACCACCCCCATTCCACCAGCGCGTGCACTTGCGCATCTCTCTCAGTTCCACGCGATGCAGTTACTGACGTTCACCACAATTTCCCGATGCTGCTCCCCCACAGTACAGATCGCCCTTAAGGCGTGTCGCATGAAGGTAGATGCCGGCTTTCAGGCATGGCAGTTTATCATGCGCACGTATATGGCGAAGGACGACCTGTACATAGGGCAGTTAGAGCAGGCGCTCACCCACCTCGATATGGGTGAGCACGAGTCCGCCACGTCCTATTGCAACCGTGCGCAGCAGATCCTAGTGAACCTGAGGATGGCCGGCGTAGATTACTCGCAGGCGTCGTACGTAACACTTCGCGAGGGCCTTTGCTGTCGTAGGGCCCTCTAACAGACCCAGACAAGATAGCTGCATAGGTCACGGCGTGGGCAGATGGGGGAGAGGAGAGGTTGATGGGTCAACTGATGAGACGTCTCAAAAGTCGGCAGCAGTGGTGGCCACGGCTGTGGTTCCCGATAACCCGGACAAGATAGTAGCGCAGGTCAAGGCGTGGGCAGATGGGGGAGAAGATTGCCGAGTTATCTGAGTGACTGAGTCCTCTCGTCTGCCTATCTCCTCTCCCTTCCCTCTCTCCCGCTTCACCCAGTGGTTCCAGGGCAGTCCAGGCAGTGCAGTTGCTGCTGCCAGCAGCAGCAGTGGTGGCAACAGCAGTGGTGCCAGATGACCCAGACAAGATAGCAGCGCAGGTCAAAGCATGGGCAGACGGGGAAGAGATTGGTCCATCAACTGATGGGAGCAGTGCTGCTGGTGGTACTGGTGGTGGTGGTGGTGGTGGTGGTGGCGCTGCTGCTGCTGCTGCTGCTGCTGCTGCTGCTGCTGCTACTGCTGCTGGAGCAGTGGATGTGATTATAACGACAGGGGGCACGGGGTTCTCCCCTAGGGATGTCACTCCTGAGGCCTGTGCACCACTCTTCCACCGCTCTGCACCGGGCCTCACCCATGCCATGCTGCAGGAGAGCCTCAGGGTATGTATTTTTTTCCCGTTTGGGGGGAGTTGGAGAGGGAGGGGGGGAGAGATGGAGAGGAGAGTGGGGGGTTTCAGGCTTGAAAACACTTGAAGGTAGTTTCCTTCCTTATGGCATCTTTTTTCCTCTCTCACTTGTCCTCCTCTATCGTTATGTGTTCTCCTTTGTTTCCCCTCTCGTTTCCCTCCTGCAAATTACGCCCTTTGCCATGCTCTCGCGCATGGCTGCAGGCATCCGAGGCTCCACTCTGGTGAGATGAGATGTATGGGTGCATGAGTGCATGATTCATGATGCATGATGAGATGGGTGGTTGGAAGAGTGCAGCATGCTCTCGCGCATGGCTGCCGGCATCAGAGGTCCCACTCTGGTTAGATGGCATGCATGGGGTGCATGATGCGCAGTAAACTGGAATGTGTGGGTGGAAGGCACATGCTTTACTGCATGGCTGCATGCATCACAGGCTCCACTCTGGTGAGATAGCATGACAGCATGGGTGCATGGGTTCGTGGGTGCATGCTTGCATGGGTGCATAGGGCAACCTGCCAGGCAACTCTATCGCAGTTCCTCTAAGTGTCTGGCTGATCTCATGCTTGTACTGCTGCCTTCATCACTTCTCTTGCCCGACCCACCATCTGAATCCCTAAGATCCTCAACCTCCCATGCAACCCCAATGCGGTGTCAGAGTGCCTGGCCGTACTCATGCCAGCTCTACCGCATGGGCTGAAGCAGCTGAAAGGAGACAAGCGGGAGAAGCACCCCCGCCACACGCCCCACCCTGGCATAACCGAATGAATCAAACAAGTAGTTAGTGTTCTTGTTACCATGTGTTTGTAAAGGCATGCAGTACATTCCTTACGATAAACCAATTATTGAGCATCTCGAATCCCAGCCAGTTGAGTATGTAATGTACTCTACCTCATCCCCCCCCCCCTACTCACCCTTCCATAATTCTACAGTCTACAATCTTGTACAGAAACTTTGTAATATGTTCATTCAATATTTGCATCTCCAGGTAGGTTCACCAGCACTATTTAGCGCGGACCAGCCAATGTCAAAGCGGTAATGTCGACCCAATTGCACTAAAGCATGAATTTCCTTTCATTTCATGCTGCCAATTGTTGACAGGAGGGGCCGCACATTTAGATGCATGCGCAATGTGCCAAGCCGATTCGCCTCGGAAATCTCAACCAACAAGAGGGAGTCCGGTGCGATAAAACCGCCGGAGCAGACCGCCGAGGCGATTAAACCGCGCGGGGCGCGCAGTGTCTTGTCAGTAACCCGCCTTTTTATTTGCGGGGGAATAGTTTCACTGTGTCGCGAAAGGTGAAGGTGACCTTACTTAATTGACGCAGTTATCGCCTCGGGTATAGTTTCACGTGAGTGTAGAAGCCGCCTTCGGCCCTCTTGCGCGGAATTAGTTTCACGTGTAGAAGCCACCTTCAGCCCTCTTGCGTGGAATTAGTTTCACGTGTGTAGTAGGGCGGTAGAAGCTACTAGGGTGTTAGCGAGATGATGGAATCGCGGGATGATGTGATGGGTCTTTCAACGGGCATCGCCGTACTTCTCAGGCGCGCGAATCCGCGGAACGGCCCGTCGCCTCAACGGTGCTGCGCGCGGCGGTTTTCGCCGCATTTGGCGCAGCGGAATGGCGCAGAGCTTCCGACTGTTCCAGCACGGAGGCGGGATGACGCGGAGGTTCCGCCGGTTGCACCCGTTCCCGCACGGGGGAATAGCGCGGAGGTTCCGCTTGAAGCCGCGGGAGCGCAAGGAGTTCCGCGGGTCGGGGGAGAAGCGGGTAAAGATGAGCAGGGGGGGGAGGTAAAAAGGGAGGGATGCCGCGGAAGAAGGGGGATGTGGGGGGCGAGGCAGGAGAATCGCAACTTTGCTGGTGTGCGCTAAGAAACAACTCGGTGGTTAGCTTGGTTCTTTGCGCAAGAACCAAGTCGAAAAGGCTTTAATACGTGTATTTCACATGAGCCACTCGAATATGCAATAACATTCAGATTGTTGAATGTTTTTCTATACGCCTACAGGGATTCATGCGGTTTCTAAGCATTTGTCGGCAAAAACAGCTGAAATCATAGGTGCCGAACTTTTCTTGGCGCAAGAACTAAGCCGAAAAGCCTCTAATAGGTGTATTTGAATATGAGCCACTCGAATATGCAATAACATTTAGGCTGTTGAATGCTTGTCCCTACGCCTATGGAGATTCATGCGTTTTCTAAGCATTTGTTGGCAAAAACATCTGAAATCCTAGGCGCCAAACTTTTCTTGGCGCAAGAACCAAGCCGAAAAGCCTCTAATAGGTGTATTTGAATATGCAATAACATTCAGGTTGTTGAATGCTTGTCCCTACGCCTATGGAGATTCATGCGTTTTCTAAGCATTTGTCGGCAAAAACAGCCGAAATCATAGGCGCCGAACTATTCTTTGCCCAAGAACCAAGCCGAAAAGGCTTCAATAGGTGTATTTCAACATGAGCCACTCGAATATGCAATAACATTCAGATTGTTGAATGTTTTTCCATACGCCTACAGGGATTCCTGCGTTTTCTAAGCATTTGTCAGCAAAAACAGCTGAAATTATAGGCGCCGAACTTTTCTTGGCGCAAGAACCAAGCCGAAAGGCCTCTAATAGGTGTATTTGAATATGAGCCACCCGAATATGCAATAACATTCAGGTTGTTGAATGATTTTCGCTACGCCTATAGAGATTCATCCGTTTTCTAAGCATTTGTCGGAAAAAACAGCCGAAATCATAGGCGCCGAACTTTTCTTGTCAGAATACTAAGGGAGAAAATGGCGAAACTAACAGCATGCAGGATTACAAGTAGCAAACCCTAATTGGGTTGTACCCCATATGGGCTACCCCACTACAGCCTACACAACATGATAGTTTGACACACCCCCATAGGCAAAGTGGGGGAGAACAAGGGGTCACAAGACCAGTCAAGAAAAGCAAAGCAAGCTCGGGGTGGATCACGAAGTCACCACACACTCTGAGCACAAGCAAATGGCCACAAGGCCAGTTCACATGCAGAGTTATGTAAATGGGAACAAGCAGTACAGTGATCACAACCTAGCAAGTGTAAGCATGTAGGTATATGTATATAGATCACAGTACAAGCAAAGTCAAGAAGTGAGCAAGTGAGACCAAGTAGGCACAAGGCCTAAGACAGTACAGAAACGCTGATGATCACAAGGCTGAAGTGCCTTGGTGAATATATCAGCAGTGTTGGCCCGAGAGGCCACGTAAGCAAGACGAAGCTGACCACGCTGCTGCAACTCTCGTGCAAGGAAGCCACATGCAATCGACTATGATCGCCCCAGGTGGGGGAACCTCGTCGACGTAGGTGCCTGTGGACTTCCAGGAAGCCATCTCTGCATCCATGGCTGTCTGCCACTGAGAGGATTAGGGACCCGTAATCGCCTCTGCGTATGAGCGCGGGGTCGGGATGTCTGGTGCATCCAGGTCTCCCTCAGGTGCAATCAGCATGGACATGAGATGAGGTACAGCAGCTGCAAAACACTCAAAGTCCTCCTGCCTGTCCTCAAGGACGTCCGTGCCAAGAGCACACTCACCCCCGACGGACGGAGGACAGTCAGACTCGGACTCAGCAACAAGACTAGCGGCGTAGTTGAGACGACAGGCGGCAGCAAAGTCAACAAGCTCAGCAACTAGGGCAGACGCAGCAGTGGACTCAAACGAAGGGTCTGTGACAACAGTGGCTAGAAGACGTGTGATAGTAGGACTGGCATCATGAGCAAGGTCAGACGCAGGGCCAGGAACGTCAGGAAGAGAGGACGCAGGAGGAGACGGCAGAGGGACACGCTGTGGAACAGAGGAAGGACGAAGTGCCATATGGTGCGTGCCGGGGACAGGAGGAGGACGCTGACGCGGGACACGACGACCAGTGCGAACAGCTCGAACAGGCGAGGTAGGACGAGACGCAGGCTCACAACGCTCTGTAAGACCTCCTGTCTGCTCAGTGTAAGGAGAAGGAGCAGGCAGTGGGGAGGCTGGCTGTAACTGCTCCAGCGACTGGTCATGCGGTGGACACAGTAAGGGAGGAGTAAGGCCAGTAGAAGACGGGAGACCAAGAACCTGCTGAAGCAGTGGAACGAAGTACGGTCGCGGCAGCACAGTGCCTCCAGAACCAACACTGACAGCACCAGCACCCCCAGGGCCAGCACCTCCAGCTCCGGGGTCTCCAGCTCCAGGGTCTCCAGCTCCAACGCATGCAGCACCACCAGCTCCAACAGCTCCAGTACCTCCAGTACGAGCACCTCCGGGACCAGCGGCTCCAGCACCTCCAGCACCTCCAGGACCAGCAGCTCCAACACCTCCGGCTCCAACGCCTGCAGTACCACCAGCTCCAGCAGCTCCAGTACCTCCAGTACGAGCACCTCCGGGACCAGCGGCTCCAGCACCTCCGCCACCTCCAGGACCAGCAGCTCCAGCACCTCCAGGACTAGCAGCTCCAGTGCCTCCAGCTCCAGAGCCAGGCCCCCCAGCTCCAGCAGCACCACTCTGAAGACTCCAGCGCCGAGCAAACCACTCGCGCAGCTGTGGTGGAGAGAGAGGCTCCCGCCGTGACGAGGCACCCGGAGAACCTCCAGCACCTCCAGCACCTCCAGGACCAGCAGCTCCAGCACCTCCGGCACCTCCAGGGCCAGCAGCTCCAGCACCTCCGGTACCTCCAGCTCCAGCGCCTCCAGCTCCAGGGTCTCCAACTCCAGTGCCTGCAGTACCACCGGCTCCAGCAGCTCCAGTACCTCCAGTACGAGCACCTCCGGGACCAGCAGCTCCAGTGCCTCCAGCTCCAGGGCCTCCAGCGGCAGGCCCCCCAGCTCCAGCAGCGCCACTCCGAAGGCTCCAGCGCCGAGCAAACCACTCGCGCAGCTGCGGTGGAGAGAGAGACTCCCGCCGTGACGAGGCACCCGGAGAACCTCCAGCAGACAAAGTACCTCCAGGCTCAGCACGCTCAGGCTCAGCACCCCCAAGCTCAGCACCCCCAGGCTCCGCACACTCAGGCTCAGCACCCCCCGGCTCCGCACGCTCAGGCTCAGCACCCCCAGACGCAACACCCCTAGCAGCACCACCCCCAGCAGCACCAGAGTCAACAGCGACCTCGACAGACTCGACAGGGTCTACCTGAGACGCACCTGAGGGAGCAGGACCCTGAGGGGGGAGGGGGTCTACCGGAGGGGGACCTGGTGCGAGGAAGAGCGGCGGGGGAGGGAGGGGGGTAGTGCGGTAGGGAAGAGACGGTGAAATGGAACTGACTCGTCAAACGTAACGTCCTGAGAGGGCAGGACACGGCGCGAGGTGGGGTGGTAAAACTGCCAGCCAGGCGCGTCAGGGGGAAAGCCAAGGAAGACGCACGGAATGGCGCGGGAGGAGAGCTTGTCCGCGGAAGTATCGCGGACAAAGGCACGAGAGCCCCAGACCCGGAACACCCACGCATCGCCAACCTTCCCCGTCCAACGCAGTGTAGGCGAGGTCTCCGGCAAGGAGACACGGGGCCAGAGGTTGAGCTGATGCGCATCGTACCGGACCGCAAACGACCACAGAAAATGGGGGGCAGCCGTATGGACCATGGAGGTACGAGCGACCTCCATGACTAAGCCAATGCGGCGCTCAGCAACCCCATTCTGCTGTGGAGAGGCCGGAAGCGTGAACGACTGCTCAATGCCCTCCCCACGACAAAATTCCCGCAAGAGGTCGGAGTAAAACTCACCACCTCTGTCAAAGTGCAGACGCAGGACAGGAAGGTCCGTGTGGAACCGCTCGCGGAGCTGGAGACGGACAGCGCGGATCCAAGGGATCAAAACATCAGGGATCTCCCCCTTGCTGCGCAAGGGGAAGACCGTGGTGTAACGCTAGTAGTCGTCAACAACCAGCAGAAAGTAGCGCTCGCGGCCCTGTCCACGGACGCGGGCTGGGCCCCACACGTCCATGTGGAGAGTCTGCAGGGGAGCAGTCGTCGGGGGAAACGAGGAGGCGTGAGGAGCGGCGTGCTGCCGCCCCTCGACACAGGGAAGGCAAGGAGGGGCAGGCGAGGGTGGGAGGGGAGGCAGAGACCTGGGAAGACCAGAGATAAGGAGACGGGTGTGCATGCCACGGAGGCGTGGCATGGATGGGTGACCAAGGCGGTGGTGCCAAAGGAGCGTCTGGTGCGACAGGGCGCGACACGAGCAGGGGGCCGCTAGCTGACCTGACGCAGACGCAGACGCAGCTACCTGAGGAGGCGCGGTAGTCAGTGTATACAGACTCGACCCAGGCCGACGGGTGAACGTGGCCAGGTGACAGCCAGTCCGGGAGCGCGTACAGATCGCCACACGCTGTCCTCTAGGGGTGAAGGTATCAACCCATTCATCCTGAAGGACGGCGTTGCTCACCAAGTTTGTAGAGAACGAGGGGAGGTGAAGACCTGACAGTGAGCCAGACGGAACCGCCGGACACGGGAGAACAGTGGAGGAACGTGCAAGGACTGGGCCCCCAGAGGGGTCAGCCAGAGAGACAGCAACAGGTGCAGGGAGTGGTGTGAGTGTGGTACTGTCGCGAAAGAAACAGCGGGAAGCACCTGAGTCAAGTGTGAAGGTGTGCAAGGCCTCAGCAGGCGCAGTACCAGAGAGAGCATACTCACTAGCACCTAGAGCAGCAGCCTCTATACCTGGGTCGGGCGGCACACACAGGTAACAGTCACCCTCAGCACTAACAGTCAATGCATACATGGCAGTGAGGATAGCATCATAGTCAAGAGAAAAGATATCCACACCCTGCCTAAGCAGCTCTAGCCAGCGGGGGAGCTCAGCCGCGTCGCCAAACGCTGCACGCCAGGCGTTGCTCAGACAGGAGAAGCAGCGGGACTGAGTGTGACCAACTGTCCCGCAAGTGCGAGGTGAAAGGGGAGAGTAAGAGAAAAGAGACTGAAATTAGGGTTAGAGGAGAGAACGGGGAGAGAGGAAGCGAAAAGGGGCAAGGAGGGGGTAAGGGAGGTGGAAACGGGGAACGGAACGGGGGGGGAGGGGGAAAGAAATGGGGGGGGACAAGCGGGGGGGAAAGGGCGCAGGGTGGAGGGTTGAAGGGGCTGAGCGCAGGGGCGCGCACAAGTGCGGGCATGGTTGGGGGCACGGGTGGGGGTGTGGGTGGGGTAGGAGAGGGAGTGACGGAGGGAATAGCGGAGGGGCTTATAGAGGGGTTGGCGGAGGGAATAGCTGAGGGGCTGGGGGGGAAACGCGCAGAGGGAAACGCGGAGAGGAGAGAGGCGAGACGAGCAGAGGGAGGAGCAGCAGCTGCAGCGGCAGCAGCAGCAGCAGCAGCAGCAGCAGCAGCAGCAGCAGCAGCAGCAGCAACAGCAGCAACAGCGACAGAAGAAAGGGAAACAGCAGCAAAGGGGCGTGTTGATATGCAAGGGAATGAAGAAGAGGCGTCAAGAGGGGGTGTAGATGGATGGGTTGACCCTGTAGCGGAGTACATAGGGTGGTCTATAACGGGGATGAGGAGGAGAGGGGGAGAGGTTGTGGGAAGAGGGGAGGAGGAGGGAGGATGGGGCGAGGAGTGGGAGGGAGGGGAGGAGTGGGAGGAAGTGGGGGAATGGGAGGAGGAGGAGAGGGAAGAGGAGGAGGGGGAAGAAGAGGCGGAAGAGGAGGGAGAAAATGGGAAGAAGGCAGAGGACGAGGAGAATAGGGGGAAACAAGGACGGAAGGAGATCAGCAGCAGCAAAGGGAAGCAGCAGGGAAAGGATAAGGAGAAAGATACCACAGGGAAGCCTGTAACGAGTACAGATGGCTCCGTGCGAGATGTAACCTCCTCGAAACCCTCGGATGTACATACAAACCCATCTGAACCCATGGGTATTCCAGGAGATTACAGCGATCCCCTAGGAGGGTACGGGGATTCCGTGGAAGAGGGAACGGGCACAGACCCGCTGGGCGGGTATATAGACCCGTCAAGTTCTGAGGCGCCTCAAAACAACATGGACACGGACCCCCTGGGCGGGTATATAGACCCGCCAGCAGAGGGTTCCGACCCTCCCGATGGGTATATAGACCCACTGGAACAGTATATGCTGTGGTCTGGCGTTGGGTTGGCGGGAGAGGAAGGGGGGGAGGAAGCGGGAGAGAAAGGTGAGGAGGTGAAGGGAGAGGTGGGGGAGGAGGGCGGAGGGGTAGGAGATGAGGAGGGGGACGAGGTGGAAAAGGAGGTGGGGGAGGGGGGTGTGAGGGGAGAGGAGGGAGGGGAGGAGCGGGGTGAAGATGTGGAGGCGACGGGAGAGGAGGTGAGGGATGAGGTGGGGAAAGCGGGGATGGAGAGGAAAGAGGGAAGGACAGGGGATGAGAGGAGAGAGGAGGAGAAGCGAGACGAGGAGGGGAGAGAGGAGGAGGGGAGGCAGGAGGAGGAGAGAGAGGAGGGAGGACAAAAGGAGGGGCGAGGGGAGGGGAGGCAAGAGGAGGGGGAAGAGGAGAAGGAAGTTATTGAAGGGCGGGGTGTGAGAGAGGTTGGAAGGGAGAGGGAGGGGAAGGAAGGGAGGGGAGTGAGGGAGGTTAAAGGGGAGACGGATGGGGGCGAAGGGAGGGGAGTGAGGGAGGTTGGAGGGGAGAGGGAGGGGGGCGAAGGGAGGGAGCAGGAGGAACGGGAGAGACAGGGAGTGGGGGATGAGGGGCAGGGTGTGGAGAGTGGTGGTGGCAGAGAGAATAATGGGCAGAATGAGAATGATAAAGGAGAATGAAATTAGTGAGGTGAGAGAGGATGAGGATGTAGTGGAAGTGACTGAAACGGGAAAGGGAAAGGCTGGTAAAGGAGGAGGGGAGGTGGGTGATGGTAGAGAGGCGAGGGAAGGCGAGGGTATGGGGCGTGATTGGGGGGGGTGTGACGTTGAGGAGTGTGAGATAGTGGAGGGGAATGTTGGGGGGAGGGATGGTGAGGGAAGGGATGTTGAAGAGAGAAGGGGAAGGCGAGTGGCTGGTAGAGGGAGAAGAGGGCAAGTTGGAGCGAACAGCAGGAGTGGAAGGGAGAAGGGGGGCATGAAGAGGGGAGACAGGAAGGGAAAGAGGAATCGGAGGGGAAAAGAGAAGGCGAGGGGGCATGCGGAGGAGGAGGGACGGGCGAGGGAGGAGGAAGAGGGGGAAGAGGTGGAGGAGGTTGAAATGGTGGAGGGGGGGGAGAAGGAGGAGGAGAGGGTGGGGGAAGAAGAGGTGAAGGGCAGAAAGAGGGGACAAAAACGGAGTAAGCACGAGGAGAGGGAGAAAGAGGGGGATGTAGGTGGGAAGGTGGATGAGGAGGAGGAGGAGGAAGTGGAGGAGGTAAAGGTAGAAGATATACAGGAGGACAAGAGCAAGAGGAACAAGAGGAAACACAAGGAGAGGCATGCGGGAGAAAAGGAGAAGGAGGGGCGAAAGGGGACAAAGTACCAGAAAGACGAGGAGAACGAGGAGAAGGATTCGGGAGAGGAGGAGGAGGAGGAGAGTGACGAGGAGGAAGGGGAGCAGGGCAGGGCGGGAAAAAGGTGCAAGGCGAAGGAGAAACGGTATGAGTGTGGGCAGTGCGGCATGGCGTTCACTCGGCCGTCGTACGTACGACAACACATGGCCTGTCACTCCAACCAGGTGGGCTGATGTGACGCACACGCACTCACTCACACGCATACACTCACACTTACACTCACAAGCAGAAGCAGAATGAGTGTGGGCAGTGCGGCATGTCGTTCACTTGGCCGTCATATGTACGACAACACATGGCCTGTCACTCCAACCAGGTGGGCTGATGCTACTTTGAGCCGAGTCAAATGATTGTGTGTCATGAGGACTGAGAAAAGGCCACTCACTCACTCACTCACTCACTCACTCACTCAATCTGGACTTTCCTTCTTTCTCCCTTGCCGTCCCACTCCCTCTTGCTGCGCCACCACTTAATCTCCACGGTTGCAGAAGTCGTTGTGTGCCCACACGAGGATTGCGGAAGGGCGTTCGGGAGGAAGTATCATCTGCAGTCTCATGCCCCCGTGTTTCGAAACTTCTCTCAAAGCTTCATTTCTCCTTCACCCCCGTATTCCCAACGCCCCACCACTTGTGTTGCAGCAGAAGTCGTTTGTGCCCCCACATGAGGACTGCAGAAGGGCGTTTGGGAGGAAGTACCACCTGCAGTCTCATGCCCCGTGTTTCAAGACGTCTCAAAGCTTCATCCTTCCTTCACCGGCTCTTCCCACTGTCGCACCACTACTTGTCTTGCAGCAGAAGTCGTTTGTCTGCCCACACGAGGACTGCAGAAGGGCGTTTGGAAGAAAGTACCACCTGCAGCGGCACATGCAGTCGCACGCCCCCGACCGGGTGAGTCCCTCCCTCCTCCATGCTACTGACGCCAACCTGATCATATGATGAGTCGGCTCACAAGTCTCATTATTCAGGAAGAAGGAAGTACCACCTGCAGCGCCACATGCAGCCTCCCATCCAATGCCCCTGACCGGGCCAGTGTTTTGCTTCATAAGACATGCTGCGACACATGAGGCTGGTCCTTTAATCAATCTCCACTCCTCATCCTCTCCTTCCTCTGCATCCCACCCCACCAGTTCCCCTGTCCTCATCCCCAGTGCTCTCAAACGTTCAGCCTGCATGCCAGCATGCAGAGGCACTTGAGGCTGTTTCTTTCCCTGATTCTGTCTCCCTTTACCAATCCTTGTCTTCCATCTTCCCCCCTACTTCCCACCAGTTCCCGTGCCCTCACCCGCAGTGCTCTAAAACGTTCAGCCTGCACGCCAGCATGCAGCGACACGTGAGGGAGCAGCACTGGGAGGAGGAGGGCATCAGAGACCGGCTGGATAGAGTGAACAGAGAGATCAAGGGGAAGCAGCAGGAGGAGGAGGAAGGGGTGGGGATTGGGGATTGGGTGCGTAGAGTGAAGAGAGAGAGTAAGGGAGGTGGGACTGGGGATAAGGTTCAGGAGAAGGGGGAGAAAGCACAGGAGATAGCACAGGAGAGAACACAGGAGAGAACACAGGCGAAAACACAGGAGAAAGCACAGAAGGAAGCACAGGAGAAATCACCGGAGGAAACGCAGGAGAAAGCACCCGGGAATGCACAGGTGAAAGCACAGGAGAACGCACAGAAGAAAGCACAGCACAAAGCACAGGAGAATGCACAGGAGAAAGCACAGGAAGAAACACAGGAGAAAACACAGGAGAAAAGACAGGAGAAAAGACAGGAGAAAGCACAGGAGAAATCACAGGAGAAGACACAGGAGAAAGCGCAGGAGACGACACAGGAGAAAGCACAGGAGAAATCACAGGAGGGAGCACAGGAGAAAACACAAGAGGCGGCAGAGGAGAAAGCAACAGAAGCAATAGGAGGGCAAAGAGGAGGGGAGGAGGAGAGGAGAGGACGGGAAGAGAGGATAGGAGCGGATGAGGAAAGGAGAGGAGGGGAAAAGGAGAGGAGAGGAGGGGAAGAGGAGAGGAGAAGAGGGGAAGAGGAGAGGAGAGGAGCGGAAGAGGGGAGGAGAGACAGCGAGCAGGAAGAGAGAGGGAGCGAGGAGGGGGCTGGAAAAGGTTTATGTGCGGTGGAGAGTGGTGAGAAGCAGTGTGACACTCAAATGCATGATGCTGAATTGTTTCATACTGCTGAAGAAGACAGGCAAGAATTTGCTGACGTGGAAGAGGATAACAGAGAGATCCTTGGGACCAATGGGAGAGCAGGGACGGTGCAAGGGATGCAGGGCCACCTGCAGCAACAGAAGCGGCACCTGAAGAAACACCTGGAGGTTGATGAGAATCACCTGGAGAAGCACCTGAAGGAGAAGGAGCAGCCTGGTATAGAGGTGAAAAGTCACCTGAGCCAACAGAAGGAACACCTGAGGGCAATGAGGGAGCACCTGAGGAGGAAGGAGATTCTCTTGAAGGAGGAGGAGGAGTTTCTGCGGAAGCAGCAGGAGCACCTGAGGCAACAGAGAGAGCACCTGAAACAACAGAACGAGGACCTGAGGCAACGGGAGGAGCAGCTTGCAAGGCAAGAGCAGCACTTGGGGGAACACCTGAGGGGGGAGCACGGGGGGGAAGAGCACCTGGGGGGCCACCTGAAGGGGGACCTGAGGGGGAAGCATGTTGGGGAGAATGGGTTGCTGCTGCTGCAGGATGCTGTATGCTTGTGCTCTGCTGCTGCTACTGCTTCTGTGGGGACGACTGGAGGTGTTGTGGCAGCTGGTGATGGCGATGTGGCAGCGGCTGGTGCTGATGTGGCAAAGGCCGTTGGTGATGTGGCAGGTGCTCATGATGATGTGGCAGAAGCTGTTGGTGAGGTAACTGCAACCGACGCTCATGCAATGGCGACCGTTGGTACGAGTGGGTGCGGTGGGGGGGCTGGTGGGGTGGATTGTGGGAATGCTGATGGGAGGATTAAGGAGGGCGTGAGGGAAGTGGAGGGGGGGATGACGCGAGGAGAAGGAGAGGGAGGGGGTGAGGGGAGGGCGGAGGTTGGCAAAGGAGCAATGGTATCAGAAGTGGCGTCAGGGGGGATAAGGAAGTACAAGCAGGCAGGGATGATGAGCTGGAAGCGCAGGAGGTGGTGTGATAAGGACGTGGCAAGAGATGAGGTTACGGCCGGAAAGCTGTTGAAAGGTAGAGAAAGAGATGGGAAGTCAAGGGAGAGGACGTCAGAAGCATGCAAAACTACTGAAGCAAGGCAAGCAGAACGCGGCATGGGAATGTCAACAGGAAGCGAAGGAGAAGAAGACACGTCAAGTTACGAGGACGCAGCAGCAGCAGCAGCAGCAGGAGGAGCAGCAGGGGAGGGCACGGCGGGCGTAGCAGAGGGAGCAGACGGGACAACGGCAGCAGGGGAAGGAGCAGCAGAGGGAGCGGACGGGGCCATATGCGGCTTCTGCTTTGCTGCCTTCCCGTCCCTCCCTGCCTTGGAGCAACACACGCAGCAGCACCACCGCTCCGTGCCATGCCAGCACTGTGGCAAGCGTATATCTTTCTCTCGCTTCAAGCGCCACCTCAAGGAGCATGAATTGAAGGAGCAAATTTCGCCCCACCCGTGCAAGGTGGATGGGTGCAGCAAGACTTTCAGTTCGGTGAGTCATCCCTCTCCCTGCGGCTCCGTGCCCTGCCCGCACTGCAGCAAGCGCATATCTTTCTCCCGCTTCAAGCGCCACCTGAAGGAGCACGAGTTGAAGGAGCAACCTTCGCCCCACCCGTGCAAGGTGGATGGGTGCGGCAAGGCGTTCAGCTCTGTGAGTCCCCTCTTGTGCTGCTGCTGTGGATGCAATGCATGGGCCACCACGACCCCTTCTTACAAGCTTACTCGTGGCGCAACCCTCCCCCACTCTCCCCCCTTTCTCTCCTCATCCCCCCCCCCCTTACTTCCCTCCCTCCCCCCCCCCCTTTTTTTCTCCTCAATACCTCCCCTTCTTCATGTAACCTAAGAAGAACTCACATCAGAGCGTGCCACCACCACAACCTCCCTTTCCCTTTTCCGTATCCTTCCTCTCCCTCTCCCCCTTCCCCACCTCCCTCTCAGAGCAGCCCAGCAACCTGAGGACGCACATCAGGTCGTGCCATGCCACCACCATGACCATCCTTTTCCAAACTCGCTCATTGCTGAACCCTTTCTGCTCCGCCTTTCCCCTCCCCCTCTTCCCCCTCAGAGCAGCCCAGCAACCTGAGGACGCACATCAGGTCGTGCCATGCCACCACCATGACCATCCTTTTCCAAACTCGCTCATTGCTGAACCCTTCCTGCTCCGCCTTTCCCCTCCCCCTCTTCCCCCTCAGAGCAGCCCAGCAACCTGAGGACGCACATCAGGTCGTGCCATGCCACCACCATGACCATCCCTTTCCAAACTCGCTCATTGCTGAACCCTTTCTGCTCCGCCTTTCCCCTCCCCCTCTTCCCCCTCAGAGCAGCCCAGCAACCTGAGGACGCACATCAGGTCGTGCCATGCCACCACCATGACCATCCCTTTCCAAACTCGCTCATTGCTGAACCCTTTCTGCTCCGCCTTTCCCCTCCCCCTCTTCCCCCTCAGAGCAGCCCAGCAACCTGAGGACGCACATCAGGTCGTGCCATGCCACCACCATGACCATCCCTTTCCAAACTCGCTCATTGCTGAACCCTTTCTGCTCCGCCTTTCCCCTCCCCCTCTTCCCCCTCAGAGCAGCCCAGCAACCTGAGGACGCACATCAGGGCATGTTATCAGAAGGACCGCCCCTTTTACAAGCTCACTTACTGCATGGCCCTCTCGCTACTCTCCCTTTCCCCTTCCCCTTTTCCCCTCCCCCTCAGAGCAGCCCAGCAACCTGAGAACCCACATCAGGGCATGTTATCAGAAGGACCGCTCCTTTTACAAGCTCACTTACTGCATGGCCCTCTCGCTACTCTCCCTTTCCCCTTCCCCTTTTCCCCTCCCCCCCCAGAGCACCCAGCAACCTGAGAACCCACATCAGGGCATGTTATCAGAAGGACCGCTCCTTTTACAAGCTCACTTACTGCATGGCCCTCTCGCTACTCTCCCTTTCCCCTTCCCCTTTTCCCCTCCCCCTCAGAGCAGCCCAGCAACCTGAGAACCCACATCAGGGCATGTTATCAGAAGGACCGCTCCTTTTACAAGCTCACTTACTGCATGGCCCTCTCGCTACTCTCCCTTTCCCCTTCCCCTTTTCCCCTCCCCCTCAGAGCAGCCCAGCAACCTGAGAACCCACATCAGGGCATGTTATCAGAAGGACCGCTCCTTTTACAAGCTCACTTACTGCATGGCCCTCTCGCTACTCTCCCTTTCCCCTTCCCCTTTTCCCCTCCCCCTCAGAGCAGCCCAGCAACCTGAGAACCCACATCAGGGCATGTTATCAGAAGGACCGCTCCTTTTACAAGCTCACTTACTGCATGGCCCTCTCGCTACTCTCCCTTTCCCCTTCCCCTTTTCCCCTCCCCCTCAGAGCAGCCCAGCAACCTGAGAACCCACATCAGGGCATGTTATCAGAAGGACCAACCCGTTGCAAGCTCACTTATTGCATGGCCCTCTTCCTCCTCTCCCTTTCCCCTTCCACCCCCTCCTCAGAGCAGCCCAGCAACCTGAGAACGCACATCAGGGCGTGCCATCAGAACAATCGCCCCTTTGCCTGCTCCATCCCAGGCTGCCCCCAGCGCTTCGCGTACAAAGTCAACCCCCCCCCACCCTCCCTTTCCCCGTTCTCTCCCTCTTCCCGTCCCCACCTTCCCCCTCAGAGCAGCCCAGCAACCTGAGGACGCACATCAGGGCGTGTCACCAGAAGGACCGTCCCTTTGCCTGCTCCGTCCCCGGCTGCTCCCAGCGCTTCACATACAAAGTGATCCTCTCCTTACTCTCCCTCCCCCGACCACTCCTCCTCAGAGCAGCCCAGCAACCTAAGAGCCCACGTCAGGGCATGCCACCAGCAGGACCGCCCCTTTCCAGACTCATTTATTGCACGACCATCTCCCTACTCTCCCCTTCCCCCTTCTCCCACCTCCTCCTCAGAGCAGCCCAGCAACCTAAGAACCCACGTCAGGGCATGCCACCAGCAGGGCTGCTCCTTTGCAAGCTCACTTATTGCATGGCCCTCTCCCTCCTCTCCCTTTCCCCTTCCCCCTCAGAGCAGCCCAGCAACCTGAGGGCGCACATCAGGGCGTGTCACCAGAAAGACCGTCCCTTTGCCTGCTTTGTCCCAGGCTGCTCCCAGCGCTTCGCCTATAAAGTGAACCTCTCCAGGCATGTGGCAGCCATACACGTGCTCACACCCGCACAGGTGAGAGCCGTGCTTCCTGTGGTGTGTGTCTGGGGGCTTATTTTGAGTGCAGTCACACTCCCCGGCTGCTCCCAGCGTTTCGCATACAAATTCAACCTCTCGATGTGGCAGCCATTCACGTGCTTACACCCGCACAGGTGAGAGCACGTGCTAGTGTTAGGGAGCCTTATACTGATTGCAGCCACGCTCCAATTTTTTAGTCGACTCAAAAATAGGCTCACACCTGCACAGGTGAGAGCATGTGCTAGTGTTAGGGAGCCTTAAAAGTGATTGCTGCCACACTCCCAGGCTGCTCCCAACGCTTCTTGAGGCGCCTCACGATTCGTACTAAGTCAACCTCTCGAGGCATGTGGCTGTCTTACACGTGCTCACACTCGCACAGGTGAGAGCAGTGCTTAGTGGCAACAGTGGTATTTTGAGCATTAACCCGAGTACAAAGTGAGCCTTTCACGCCATGTTGTCGCGATTAACAGGCTCAACCCCGCAGGGGTGAGAGGATGGCCCCGTTCGTCTTTTGAGGAAGCTTGTAACGAGTACAAACTGGACTGCGGAGTGTAGAGGCTGTCTGTCTCCCTTATTGGCCCAGGTTTTGACTTTCTCACTCACACTCCCTCCCCAACATGCTGGTTACTGGTAGCATGCGCATGCCCCCATCTTTGTCCCCATACATACGTACCCTTCTTTCTCCATGTCCATCCTGTCATCCCTTCCCTCTGCCCCGCCTCTCTATGATGCTCTCGATCTCTCAATGTCATTCATCAGAATGTGGTGGAGGGGGATGAGGCCATGCACAGAAGACAGAGGCTCACAGGGAGATGTTGCTTTTCTCGATCTCTTGTCCCCTCTGCCCCATCCCACCCCTCTCTGTGTTGCCCGCGATCTCTCAATGTCATTCATCAGAATGTGGTGGAGGGGGATGAGGCCATGCACAAGAGGCAGAGGCTCACAGGAAGACCTTATTTTTGCCCCTCTCTTTTTCCCTCCTCCCCGCGGTGACCCTCCCCTCCTCTCTCCGTGCTCCTCTCAACCTCTCATTATTCTTTTCTTCAGAATGTGGTGGAGCGGGATGAGGCCATGCACAAGAGGCAGAGGCTCACTGGGAGACCGCCTTGTTCTGGCGGCGCAGCATTTGTTAGTGATACGTTCTGCGCTTTACGAAAGTGTGAAAACGGCGTTGCGGATGTAGAGAAGCGTTAACTTACCAATGTTCATATGTACATAATGTAATAGACCTGCATTGTCACACTTCATTGTACTTCATATCATGTTTGTTATTCGCGCACACATATAGGCACTATCTAATGGGGTAGATGGTGTTTTCTTGTTCTGAGGTATATGAGAACTCTGTGAGGTGGTAAGTAATGCTATAAAGGGGCGCACTCTGCCGAGAAATTATCTGGCGATTCACGAATGCATGCACCACGTGTGTAGTGAAACCTTATTGGCGTAGATTCTCCAGACAGGTACACGTGGGAGCATGGACCTGCCAGCCAGACCATGCTTGTTGTGATTCGGGAATCAGGACTTGGAGCTGTCACGAATTTTGTCTCCCAACCTGAATGGCCCGCACGCTCTCCAGCCCAATCCTCGTGTCGTGTCGGGTGTACAGAACCTAGGTGTGCAGTTGCAAAAGGCAAAGCGTTCAGTTCACTCTCCAAAGAATTCACTCCACTTCACGCCACTCCACTCCCTTCCCACCACACCAAGCCCAGGCAAGGATGATATGTCTGGGAAAATGTACTCGACCGACCTTCCTGCAATGACTGTCCTGCTCGACCCAGCTTTATTCAACGAGAGTCACTGTTTGGAAGTTGTTTTCCTGCCCTAAGGGGGTGGTACACCTGCTAGGTGTACCAACCTACATATCAACGATCGTCCATATAAAATTTGCTCCGCATCTGCCTTGCTCTACAAGCCCCGCACTGCAGCAATCCCTTCCCTGTGTCCCCTGAGATTACAGAATCACAGCATTGATCGCCGCATCACTCCCCTTCCGCCCACGGGAGTCCCGCCATCACCACTCATCGCATTTCCAGAGCGTGTACATGACGATAACCTGGGCGTGAATTCACGGCTGACGAGTGATGTCTTTAGTGACGTTTCCAAGGGAACAAGTCCAATGAGTTCCACATTTCCCAGACCGTATTGACACGCTGAACAGTTCCAAACTCTTGTAACCGGGTTCTTTTCCGTCCAACCCAAAATAGATCACTCTTGTGTACCGGTTCACAGTTGCCCTGTCTTTTCCACCGAACGTACAGGGCAGCGCTGTAAAGTCCTTGTCCGAACTCAAGGGAGTTGGGATTGGTTTCCTCTAAACTTTGGTTCCACCGTCCTGTCAGTCTTGAGGAACCCGAGGAGAAATTTTCGAGGAGTTCTCTCAGGGAGCTGCGAGTGGTAGCTCAACTCTTCGCTATTTGAGCTCAACCTGCCATGGTATGTTATTTTTCCCTCCTGATTCATCCGCCATGGTGATGGAGGTTAGAATGTCTTTTGACGAGGCAGACTTTTTCCAGCCATATCCGTCTAACGTATCTGGCTCGGTAGATGTGAACGCTTATCTATTGGCTCCTAGGAAACAAGTACGTCTTTGGACTAATCTCTAAGCATTGCTTCGTTCGCGAGTTTCTGATATATATCTCTTCATCGCATCGTACAGGAGTATTAACAGTCTCGTTGAAAATCTGTTCTAACGGTATATTCAAATCCACCTTTGTTTTTTCGTCCTCCCCCTATGCAGGTGAACTTATCACCTGGTCAAGTCAACGCTTTCATCTGGTGTCTTCTTATCGGTTTCACGGGATGGCTTCTGCACTGGCTTCTCGCCTACGTCTCTTTATGGCGGCGGGGAAACCAGTTCCCGGGTCCCAAGGGTCACCTCCTCTGGGGAAACACGGCAGAGCTCATGGGAGCTGGAAGCATCACCGGTACGCTTTTCTCAGCGTGTCAATTATTCGTTCCGTTTCTCGCGCTTGCTGGCCGTCGCAATTATTCGTTCCGTCTCTTGCGTTTCTTTTTCTGGAACCATATCCTGCCGTGTAGCCGTTTTAACATCACAAAACATTTTCGTGTTCTCGTTTTCCAGACCTTATTGCAAGGCTTCACTCGGAGTACGGTCCCGTTGTAAGGCTCTGGATGAGCCCGACGAAGCTGCTTATATCGATTCGCGACCCCGCGCAGGTTCGCAAGGTGCTTATGCGAGCTCTTGAACGACCGCCTGCCTTCAGCCGAATCATGGCTCGCTGCCTCGGAGCGGATTCCACTCGCTTCTCTTCCCTCATGCAGCCGCGAGCACGTAGATCCTTCTTAGATTACCACTGCCATACCACGCTCAAGTTTCAGGTTCACGAGGTGACGTCAACCGTCGTTCACATGACGTCACGCCACTGGACGTCCGTGGCCGGGTCCGGCGGGGAGATCGACGTGGGTGGTGTAGCTAGGGATATGGCGGTTGGTGTACTCGGCGGTTCTCTTTTTGGTAGCGGGTTTCCTATGTCGAGGATCCACGCTCGCTTACAGGGTCTATTGGAGAAGGTAGCTGCAGGATCTCAGAAGTTTTCGCGGTTCCCAGTCGAGCCGTTCTGGCTTCCGTCGTATTGGCAGTTTTCCCGCGTTTGCGACGAGTTTCGCGAAGTTATGCGAAGGCTCATGTCAGGCGAATGCGAGGGCGTCAAGTGCGGGTTACCCGACGTTGGCGTTGCCAATTTCAGAAGCAGAGGCTTCAATGTGGGAAACTCCGGATGCGAAGGGAATGATTCCGAACAGAGCCCTGTCGCTGCCGCTGCTGCTGCTGCTGCTTCTATTGATGTTGGTCTTGTTTCCAGCGTCAACACCCGTTCTGCTGTTGATGCTGCTGCTGGTCCCGATGCCGTTCCCCCCATTTCCCCCCGTCGCGGAGTCATGGCGCAAGAAGCGACTCACGAGGGTTTTCTCTCCGCCATGCTGTCGGAACGGTCCCGTTATGGGCAACCTCTTTATAACGAAACGACAGCATTGGCGGAAGCTGCTTCCCTCATGCTTCACGGCCATCTCTCGGTTCCCGGGCTTTTGGAGCGAGTGCTCGTCGCGCTCGCCGCGCACCCCGATATACAGGACAAAGTCGTACAGGAAATCCGCGCTGTAGCGAATGGCGGGTCGCCTACTGACGAGGATTTGCAGAAACTGGCTTATCTGAACGCTGTCATTTACGAGACGTCCCGCTTAATGCCGTGTCAGCCGCTGGTTACCAGATGCGCGCTCTCGGAAAACATACGTCTGCCTGTCTCACCATCACCTCAGTTTGATAACAGCAGTGACGGAGGGTTTCGTTCTGCGAGTGAGGGCTCCTCTCGTGGGGATACGCATGGGGATGTGCAGGGCAGTGGGGATGTCGACAACACGCGGTTTCTTTCGGTTCCCTCTGGGACCGTTTTGGCGCTGCCCATGCATCTCCTGCAAACGGATCCTTCGTTTTGGGGCGACGACGCTTTGGAGTTCCGCCCCGAGCGCTTCATTCGGTTCAGAATGCAGCAGGAGAAGAATGAGAGCGATGAACAGGCAGGGAAGGAAGGGAAGCGAAGGAGGGAAGGCAAGGGAAGCAAGGGAGGCAAGGGAGACAAGGGAGACAAGTCAGAAGAGGTGGAGCAGAAAGGAGAGAGGGAAGGCGAGGGGAAGGAGGGGGAGCAGTGGAGGGAGGGGTTGCTTCCAGGGCGAGACTACGAGTGTGTGCCGCCGGAGCAGGGAGAGCATTTTCTCATGTTTGGAGGCGGGCCACGGTCGTGCGTGGGGCTGCGGTTCTCCTTTAAGATCGTGCGCGCAGTTGTGGCACTGCTGCTGCACCAGTTCGAGGTGAGTCGGCTGTGCCTTGTGTCTGTCACCATTCGTTGCGCCCTTATGGCATGAGCCACACGCCACCTGTCCCCTTTCACATGCGTCCCTGCCATATCTTCCCCTGTCACGTGCTCACGTTTTTCAGAGTTCTCATGGTCCTCGTCATTCTCACACCTTTTCCTCTCCACACCACACTCCTTTTCTCATGCAGATCTCCCTGTTGCCCGACATGCCCAACGCCTTCTCCTCTCAGCTGCACAGCCTGGCCCTCCACCTCTCTCCCTCCCCTAAGATCCGAGTCTCCATGCGCACGCCCATCCCTACCATGGACCCATGCGACACTGTTGCTCCTGCTGATGATGATGATCCCACTTGCAACACTGCAAGTTTTTAGCCTTGCCATGCACACAGCGTGTCAGGGTTTTGTATTTCGCCCCGTGGCCTGCTCTGCCCTTGTTTTTAGGGGGCTTTATCTGTTTTCTTGCCCAAGCATTCTTGCTGGGCTTGTTATTTTCCCTTTTCTTATTTTTCCTCCTCTGGGGGAGTGGTTCTTGCACTGAAACTAGCTGGTGGCACATCTCTTTTGGCAAGCATTTCCTAGTTTTTATCCAGCTGGTTGTCTTGTTTCTAAAGTGCATTTGATTTTTTTGTTCAACATCTCCTGGATAAACTTTGAACTTCAGGTATGAAAATTGGGTACAGTTACTGCACTTTCGTCAGGGGACATCTGACAGGGGCAATATGGCACGGGTCTTAATTACAGTTTGTACTGAGCTACATTACAGGTGATTGTTCTGTTCTGTGGGCATGGTTTGACAAAGTCTGCCTCCTTGGTGTTCTGTTCTGAGATATGGTTTGTAAATAAACAAGTCTGCTTCAGAATGCCCATGTACAGTAAAAAAAGAAACAAAAAGGTAAAAACAAAACAACTCCCTTTCTTAGTAAGGGCCAACTCAAACAGGCTTAACTCCTCAGCCCGACCCAACCACCCACTGGAGGTTCTCATCTCAGTGGGCCATGAGAGTGAGCGCATCCCGGGAGCGTCCCATCAAGTTCAACACAGTGGATGCAATCTGGCCGGCAGACAGCCCTGCCTCTATGATTTGATCCTTGGGTGCTCCGTGCTCGATGTAACGGTCGGGCAGGACAACAGGGCGGAACTGATGGGGGTGAGGGATGGAGGATGGGGACAGGTCGCAGGCAGAATGGGAGATGAGATTATAGAAGCGACGTAATAAGTTTGTCGACAGTCTTGAGATGGAAGCAATGCACTGCTCCAATAATCACATTCAGAAAAGAACGTGGGAATACCTTGACTAGTTGGGAGAACCCAATCTCACCTTGATCTTGCCGTCATCAAACACCCCATCCAGCGCCATGTAGTGCTGCACGTGCGCCAAGGTGACTTCAATGTATGGTGTACCCTAACCTCTGGAGTGCACCGCCTTACAAAGTGCCCCCTACCCCACTTCCTCTCACCTTGATCTTGCCGTCATCAAACAGCCCGTCGAGCGCCATGAAGTGCTGCACGTGCGCCGAGAAGCCGCCCACGGACCCCTCCTCCACCACCACCAGCACCCCGTGGTTGCGCACGAGCTGCCGGATCAGATCGCGATCCAACGGCTTGCAGAAGCGCGCGTCAGCCACCGTGACCGAGATGTCCCGCTCCTCCAGCATCTTGGCGGCCGCCAGGCAGTTGAGAGACATGGTGCCGTAGCCCAGCAGGGCCACGTCTGTTCCCTCCTTCAGGATTCGCCCCTTGCCGATCTGCATGTGCATGACGAGGGGGTGGAGTCATGCGAATGAGTGATGTGATGGGGAAGCTTGAGTCATGAGCCTCTGAAAAATGATGAGAATTTCACACACACAAAAAATGCGCTTCTGAAACGTGACTATAGAAAAAGTCACAACATCTGCCTCCCAGTTACAAGCAGCAGCTTTCTACAATGCTCGAGGAAAACCAGGATGTTGGGCGGAGGGGGGGTGGGGGTGGGTGGAACAGAACAGAACTATCTTCTCTCACCTCGAGTGGCACGCCCTTATTGTTTGCAGGCAGGGGCAGCCCGATGCCATTCCCACGCGGGTACCGGAACACACTGGGCCCCTCGTTATAAGCCGCTGCAGTAGCCACCATATGGAAGAGCTCGACCTCATCGGCCGGCGCCATCACCACCATCTCAGGCAGACACGCCAGGAACGCCACGTCATACGCGCCAGCGTGCGTCGCCCCGTCAGCGCCGACCAATCCCGCGCGGTCGACAGCAAAGCGCACCGGAAGCTTCTGCAGCGCCACGTCATGCATGACCTGGTCGTACGCGCGCTGCAGGAAGGAGGAGTAGATGGCACAGAACGGCTTCAGCCCCTCGACGGCCAGGCCCGCCGCAAAGGTAACCGCATGCTGCTCCGCAATCCCGACATCGAAGCAGCGGTCGGGGAAGCGTTTCGCGAACAGGTTCAGCCCGGTTCCACCGCCCATGGCGGCATGAATCGCAACCACATTCTTGTCCTGCTCTGCCTCCGCAATGAGCGCTTCCGCGAAGTAAGTGGTGTAGGCCTGAGTCGCGCTCTTCCCCTTGTGCTGCCGGCCCGTCGCCGGGTCGAATTTCACCACGCCGTGATATTTATCCGCTGCCCGCTCCGCATACGGGTACCCGCGCCCCTTTTCAGTCACAACGTGGATAAGCACAGGCCCGGTTGACTGAGTGTTCTTAACCTCCTTCAATATAGCCACAAGATCCTCCACTGAATGCCCGTCCACCGGGCCTATATAGTACAGCCCAAGCTCCTCAAAGAGAGTCGATCCCGACCCGCTGATCATCCCCCGAGCGTATTCATCCACCTTGGCTGCGATCTCATGCACCGGACCTCCGATCTGCTTCGACACGCCCTTGGCAACCTCCCGAAGCTCCCGGAGAGGTCTGGAGGATTGGAGCTTGCTGAGCGCGCTGCTGAGCGCCCCGACGGGGGGAGCGGGGCCGTCGACGGTGGCGGTGGGGAGCGAGACCTGCTTGTTGTCGTTGAGGATGACGATCATGTTAGAGTCGAGGTAGCCGGCGTTGTTCATGGCTTCATACACCATGCCCGCCGTCATGGCGCCGTCGCCGATCACAGAAATCACGTTGTTCTTCCGCCCCTTGAGGTCGCGCCCCACCGCCATGCCTGGGGGGAGAAGAGGGGGCCGGAGGGGAGGGGGAGGGGGATGGAGAGAGGGGAGGGAGATTTAAAAAACGGGGGGGAGAGAGCGCGAGGCATAACACTTCAGAATCCGAATCAGGGCCATGTGGAAACCTGTGACCCATAGGCCACGGTCCACGTGCTCAGCCAATGGCCGACTGTCCACACCCCTACGCAAGGTGGCAATGGCAGGGAGGGACCAGGGGGCGGAGTCGGAGAGGGAGGAGAGAAGCGCAGGGAGAGTTGGAACGTCATGCGTCCGGCGCACATCACGTGCAGCTAGTTCATTCGTGCCATCACGAAAATTGGTGACAGAGGCGCAGGGTAAGGAGAGTGAGCGAGGGTATGTACGGCAGCAAATGGAGGATCGTGAAACGATGAATGGGTGGAGTTGGTCGGGTGAAGGATTGTGAGGGAAATATGACTGGAAAAACAGGGATAGGTGGCTCGGAGTGACGGGTGAGCGAGACGACACCACCATGTACCATGACTAAGCTTTATCCCTGCTGTGCTTGATTCGGGTTTGAAGGGAGTGGGAACTGCTCTTTGGGTCAACTTGACCAGGGACGACAGAACACGGAACAAGGGAACCGCCCAACCACTCACCCACCCCAACGCCCAGTTACGCCCACCCACACACCCACCCCAGCCACTCGCCACGCCAAGCCACCCACCCATCCCAACCACCCACCCATCCCAGCCGCCCACCAGCCCCAGTTACCCACCAACCCCAGCCACCACCCATCCCAGCCACCCACCCATCCCAGCCACTCACCAAGCCCGGCGGAGATACTCGTGGAGCTGTGCCCCGCGCCGAACGCGTCATACTCGCTCTCCGCGCGCTTCGTGAACCCGGACAACCCGCCCGTCTGCCGCAGCGTGTGCATGCGGCTGCGGCGGCCCGTGAGGATCTTGTGCGGGTACGCCTGGTGGCCCACGTCCCAGATGATGCGGTCGTCGGGCGTGTTGAACACGTGGTGCAGCGCCACGGTCAGCTCCACCACGCCTAGGGAGGATCCCAGATGCCCGCCCGTCTTCGACACCGTGAAGATCGTCTCCGCGCGCACCTCCTCCGACAGCTGCTTCAGCTCCTGCTCTCGGGGGAAGGGGCGGGGGAAGGGGCGGAAGGGAGGGGGAATGGGAGGGGGGAACGCACGGGGCAAACGGGCAGGAGGGATGGGAGTTCGGAATTTTGTGAGACGACCCTAGATTCCCGCCCGGCCTGGCGCGGACCTCTGCTCTGGGGAAGGGCTGGCGGAAGGGACTCGGAAAGGGAGCGGAAGGAGGGGAAGGAACGAAGACGGGCAGACGGACGGAAGAGATGGGAAATACGTGCTCTACCACTGAGTGGCCAGCGTCGTGGTTTAACGTCTCGAGACGACCACTGTACATAATTCGTTTCGCAGTTCACGAAGAAAATACACCTGACACCTGGTCCTTGAAGAGAATTTGTCCGGATGTCCAAGTACCAGCAGAAGCTCGATTCGGGGATAACTTTCCCTAGAACCTGGAGGTATGAGTTCAACCTGCTCTGCATACCCTATCAGTCGCAACTGTTGTCGCTTTCTCGTCAATGCTCATGCTTCTACGAGACCTGCCATTGGACCTTGAACGAGACAAAAAGACGGATTTTTTTCACCCCTCAGTAAAACACGCACCCTGATGCTGAGATTCTTCATGTGAATCGGGTAGTTGACAGTATCGAGGATAGGCGTGGGAGGCTTCTCGGTGAAGTACTCGCCCTTCTCGCTGAGAGTCGCCACAGGGCCCTGGTGTTGTAACGAGGCAGCCAGAAAGAGGAGACACGGAAATGCATCAGCCACTGTACAAGAAGGTACGAGAGGATAACTTGGAATAGCAGTGGTTGGCTATCAACAAATGAAAACGCTAGGGAATCAGAACGAAGGCTGGTACTGTGACCTAATAACCTAGCACGAAATGGATGCAGACGCAACGAGCTTACATTGTTGGAGCTTCTCCGCTGGATGTTCCGTCCTCTCTTCGCGACGTTCTTCCTATCCGTGAGATTCACGTTCTGGCGAAGGCCGCAGAAGCCATCGACCTTGAGAACGGAGTGCGAGGAGGAAGCCAGCACGGGCTCCTGGGAGAGCCCAGCCGCCAGGACGGCGTTAGCGCCGGAGCGGGATGCCAGGGACGCAGCCATGGTCGGTCAATAATAATATAAGACCTGGTAGTGGCGTAGCTCGCGCTGGGCTTGGCGTGTGATCCAACGAGCGGCCTTGGCGGTAGCAAATATTGAAATTGACTGACGAAGAAACCAACTAACCCTTCAGACTTCAGTTCAGAAGCTGCCGCGGGAAACTCGAGGGAAGGCTAGCTTTTTGGAGGTGTAGGGCGAGAGTGAGCCCCTGATTGGGGTCTGATCGGATGACGGGTGGCGTCGCGAGCAAAACAGGGCTTCCGTTTGTTCGGGCGTGAGTTGAGTGGTGCTGCGGTGCAGAGAGGTGGAATGTGGGCCTGAAGTTTGTCAGACAGGGAGATGGGAGGAGATGAGGTCGGGCAGCCTGGATTTCGTATGTCTGCGTGGCGTTCCCTTGGTTCTTCAGGGCGTCACTTTGTTTGCCTGGCTGACCGGGCCTCGATTCCGGGCGTCAGTTCCAGGAGGGCGTGACAGCGTCGATTCCGAAATGAAAATGGAACCAAGCAAAGTGGACGTAAAACCGGAGAGATTGTGGAAAACCCAGGCGATTTCCCTTGCCCTGCAGGATACGACGGGTGTAGTTTCCAACCAGTCAGGCGGAACGAAAAGCTGCTATCCTCCACGGTCTGAGCGAGACGAAATTTGGATGCTGATGTGGCAAACGCTTTCGGAGCCACATCATCCCAAACGTATCGGGTTCCGCCTGTCGTGTTCATGTACCACTGTGGGGTCGTGGATGCGTCCAATGAAAGCCAAGGAGGCTCCGCTGGCTTATCCTGCACTTTTGAGGTCGGCGCTCGCTTTTGTAATCCTTCCTCCTAGGCACACCTTAGCAACTCATTCCTAAAAAACATTGAATTTACAGTAAACTGCCATGTTGAAATGCTAATTATTGTTTCTTATAGCCACAAAAAGGCTGGGTCAATTTCTACATGATGATCCCCCTCCTGTCGACTCCAAACGGGTATATTTTGACGTGACCCTTCCCCTCCAACCATTTGACAGCGATAGATTCAACGCTTGTCATAAACCGCACCGCCATTTCCAAGGCACGGCATTCTTACTTCGCGTCGCGACGCAGCACCAGACGTCAATGACGAAGGACGGTAAGACTGAGGTGACTTCCGTCCGTACCGACCGTCTGCTGTGCACACTCCCATCCATGGAACTCGGAGCTCGGTATAAACGTCGTCATCCTAGTACCATCGTCTCGGTCAACTCCTGCCGAATTTGGCAGTTTCTACTCCTCACCTTCGAACAGCTTAATTGTCGCCAGTCGTCTCCCTTGATCTCTCGACGATGGAGCGACCGGCGTTCTCGCTGCTCGTGGTCCTGTCGTATGCGTCGCTCCTGTGGATCCTCGGCAACGCGCAGATCACGGCTGCTGCGGCGATGCCGCCCGTTAGATGCGCTAATGGATCCACTATTGGCATGTGCACGATTAATAACGCGTACGGCGTCAACATGGACGGGAGGCCCTGCCAGTAAGCAGACTTGGTGGCACCTTGACATCTTTGTTCCACCTCAGTGTTTTGCTGGTGCTTATTAACTGTTGTTGCATGGGTTTCGTCGATATTCCGACCCACGAGACACCTAAGAGTGAATTTGCCTTCTACACTTATCATGCCAAGCATTTGAGGCATCCCAAATTTTCAACATGTGAAGTGTGCAAGCTCCTTTCAGCTCACCTCGTTTTATTCTCACCCCCTCACTCCGTTTCATTCTCACCCTCTCACCCCGTTTCATTCTCACCCTCTCACCCCGTTTCATTCTCACCCTCTCACCCCGTTTCATTCTCACCCTCTCACCCTGTTTCATTCTCATCCCCGCACCCCCCATCCCTACACCTCCCATCCCTATTTTTTTCTCGCTCTTCAGGCTGGGTAGGGTGTTCTACCCACGGACTGAGGACGAATTGATCAGTGCTGTGGCCTATGCAAGCCAGAACCACCTTCAGGTCCGTCTCTCCCTCCGATCATATCAACTTCTAACTGGCTTGATCGATCTACAGTAATGCGCGGCTCGGACTTCTCATCGGCATGCGTGCATGCCGGAAGCTTAACTGTTCGGGATATTTGTATCGATGCCTCTTCTGAGGACCGTCAGTGAATCTTCCTCTGTCTTTTCTTCGTCTGGTGTCTGCCATACATTTTGTTACTTCACTTGGAAGCGTGTTTGTTAATATTAACAACAACAACCATCTTCTGGAAATTTAGCTCAATCCCTCTGTTGTTTTGTTCTGACAGCTTCTTTTTTATGTGTTCTATTCTTTTCCTCCTGTGTACAGGTGAAGGTGGCGAGTGCAACGGTGCACACCATACCCAAGTGGTTCTGCCCTGGCGGAAACTCTGGGGTTTCCATTATCACGCGTGACTATAATGGGATCTCCATTGACAGGGATGCCATGACAGCCACTGTGGATGCAGGAGTCATGGTGAGTCGGTGCATGCATGGTCTGGTATGGTATGGCATGGTATGGTATGGCATGGTATGGTATCGCGTGGATCGCCATTGATAGGGATGCCATGACAGCCACTGTGGATGCAGGAGTCATGGTGAGTCGGTGCATGCATGGTCTGGTATGGTATGGCATGGTATGGTATCGCGTGGATCGCCATTGATAGGGATGCCATGACAGCCACTGTGGATGCAGGAGTCATGGTGAGTTGGTGCATGGCATCACACGGCATGGCATGGTGTTGTATGGAAGGAGTTTTTTTATTTTGCGTGTTCGATTTCCACATGTTTTTTCCTGCTTCACTCACACATCACATCACATAACACCTCAACTGGTTTCCCCTCCCACCCATGACTCAACCGTCGCCTTCCCTGTCCCGTTCTCCCTCGACCTTTTTGTCCTCCCTATTGACCTCCCCGTACCATCCCCAGCTGGATGATTTCTTTGCATACTTGGCGGATCACAACCTCACCTTCCCCACCGCTCCCTACTGGGCAGGTAAGTTCGAAACAGGCTATTCTAGGGACAGGAATTCGATTGATCTCTCGGTCATGCACCTGTGTGCAGTGTAATTGCCATGATCCTAGAGTTCCATAATAATTAGTATTGTCCGTATGGGACAATAATAACTCTTTTCGTCTCCTTCCCTCCCGTCCTATGTATTCTTTAGGCGCTTCTGTGATCGGCGCCATATGGACCGGGTCCCACGGCAGCACGTTGCAACTCAAGGGAGGTCGCATGGGAGAATACGTGCGGGGGGTGCGAGTCGTGGTGTGCTCTACGGCTTACCCGCCTCAATGATAGCCTTCTTTCCTCCTGTTCCCTGCCATTCAACCCATCAGGTGCCTCCGTAATCGGTGCCATAGGCACTGGTTCCCACGGCAGCACACTGCAATTCAAAGGAGGCCGCATGGGAGAATACGTGCGGGGGGTGCGAGTGGTGGTGGCAGGGGATGAGGCGAGTGGGTGGGTGGGGGTGAGGGAGGTGAGCGGAGGAGATGAGCTGCTGGCTGCTCGCCTGCACCTGGGGCTGCTGGGAGCCATTTCCAAGATGACCCTCGAGGTCTACCCCATGTGGAAACGCGAAGTCACTTATTACAACACCAGGTGGGATTGAGATTGACGTGTAATTGCGCCTTTCTTGTATCCAGTAGATGGGGTTTCTGTTTGGTTAACCAGTGTGTTAACCAGTATATATCCGCAGGATGATACAGGAAGTCTTCTTCTCCCCCTCGCTCCCCCCTTTCCCCCTCGTTTTTCCATGTCCCTTGTCGTTTCATCTCTTCAATCTCGTCCTTCTTCCCTCTTCCTGCTTACGCTCATGCCATTCCATGGCCATGGACTGTTCCTGTTTACCCCTTGCTGCGCTCGGCTCTATGCTCCTGGGTGAATTCGGTGCTCCCCTCATTGCCCTCCTGTCCCCTTGCTGTGCCCTGCTCCGCCCATCCTGCTCCGCCCAACCTGCTCCGCCCATCCTGCTCCGCCCATCCTGCTCCGCCCATCCTGCTCCCCCCTTTTGATCCCCAGTGATGCGAATCTGGAAAACGAGATTCTCCCATTCGCGCTCAACACAACCTTCCCGGATCTCAACTGGTACCCGGCCGCCCGGAGGTGAGCCTCTCTTCTCAAATCCACAACACGTACAACGTTAATTATAGGTCGGGGAAAACTCCTGCGAATCTCTTCTCTGGTACCACCCCCTTTCCTGGAACCCCTAGCTTCCCTGTCTACCTGTTCCGTTTACCTCCTTTTTCATCTCCCTATCATCTCCCTATTATCTCCCTATTATCTGCGTGGCATCCCCCTATCATATCTCTTTCACCTTCCTATCACCTCCCTATCATGTGTCATCTCTCTGTCCCTCCCCCCCCCAGTGTGTTTTGGCGGAGGGACAACATGATACCTGTCCCTTCCCCATATGTCCCTTCCCCCCCCCCAACCCCCCCTTCCCTGCGCTCCCCCCCCAGTGTGTTTTGGCGGAGGGACAACATGGTGCCTGTCTCCCGCCCCGGCACCGGCTCCTACGCCCTGCCCATCTTCCGAGGCCAGTTTGACTACATCTGGACCGCCCTCGCTGCTCTCGGTATGTGCCATCTTGCTTAACTATGCGGACTCATTACCGGTTAGGGTTAGGGCGCTCCCAGGGGGGTATCTCACCTCTTACGCCCTGCCCATCTTCCAAGGCCAGTTCGACTGTGTCTGGACCGCGACCGCCCTCGCTGCTCTTGGTGCTCTTGTTCGACTATATCTGTTGCTTGCTGGCTTGTAGTGGGCTTGTAGTGGGCTTGTAGTGGATTAGAGTAAGAGCACTGGCTTGTTGTGTTGCGTACCTTTGCTCTGATGTTCCCTTCGAATATCTATTGCCAACTACTCCCCACATACCCGATTGTCCACCCTGGCTACCTTTTTGTGCCATTTTCCCCCATCTTTCTCTTCGTTCTCTGCCCTCTCCTTTTTCCTTTGCTTTTCTGTGTCACCCCGATCTGTTTTTCGCCTGGAAACACAGACCATCGCACGCAGACCTCTACCAACGAGCAGGACATCTGCAACCTGTGGCAGACCGTGCAGGTACGGGTTGACTTGAGTTGACTTGAGTTGACTTGAGTTGACTATCGCACGCAGACATCTACCAACGAGCAGGACATTTGCAACCTGTGGCAGACCGTGCAGGTGCGTACTGAAGACAATGCATGCAGGTGTGTGTACAAACAGCTCGACTTTTTGTACTAAGTGGTAGTGCACGCATCTCCGAGTCCTTGCAGAACATTTTTGCTCTGCCTTGCTATATCCCACCATAACCCTCATTTTGGAGACCGAAATCCCAACTCTGTTTATTCCTATCCGCCCACTTGTGCGTCCACCACCCCACATTCACATGCACTTTTCCCAACCCCAACTTATTCACTTGATGTGCAACTTGAACCTCCCTATAATACCCCAACATCAGGTGCCCGTTCTCCTGAATTTGGGGGGCGGCTTCACCAACGATGGCACCCTCTTCAGGGGCTTCCCCGTTGGTAAGTCTGCTGACTCTATAGCTATGTCTCGTTAACTTTGAGGGTAGCTTCACCAACAATGGCACTTTTTAGAAGCTTCCCTGTCAGTGTATTGTTCAATAAAAACATTTCTATTTTTTAGGAGAACCCTTGTCCTCATACCCCATTCTATTTCACACACCCAACCCCTCCTCCCCCCCCTTCCCCAACCCTCTTTTCCCCTCTATCCCCTTCACCCACACACTCTTCCAGTGGGCTACCACAACCGTTTCCAGACATCCTCAGGCTGCGAGGACGCGGGTCGCACTCCCTTGGGGCGCCAGGTGTGCCCGTGGGACCCGCGGATCAACGGCATTCGCTTCTATGAAACCACCTTCCTCATCCCGCTCACCAAACTGAAAGGTGGGGAGAGGAGCACGATACTTGATTGATGTCAGACCTGTTAATCAGCAGCATCAGACCTAAACCCTCCCTCTCACTTGCAGCTCTTCCCTCCTCCCCATCTCGGTTTTGCCGCTTTTGTCTTATGAGTGGTTGGAAAGCTTTCCTTTTCCTCTTACATCGTGTCTTCCTCTTCTTTGCCTTTTTCCCTGCTTCACTATACCTTAACCTCTTGCAGAGTTCATCCTTACAATCAAGCAGCTGGCTTCAGTGCGCCGTCTCGGCTTCTGTGGCTTGACAAACTATGGAGGAATTTGTTCCTTTGAGGCAACTCAAAAGCCTCTTCTTCCCTTCCCATTCCCGTTCCCCCCCGTACCCTTTACAGAGTTCATCCTTACCATCAAGGAGCTGGCATCAGTGCGCCGTCTCGGCTTCTGCGGGCTGGCAAACTACGGGGGGGTCTTCTTCCGCTTCATCCGGGGTTCCGACACTCTGTTGAGCACAACAGAGGACTCTGTGATGGTTGATATTCAGTACTACCGCAGTGACGACCCCTCCCAGCCACGCACCAGCCAGGTACGCTCCCTTTGGAACCTAGAGTGTGCTGTAGGGAGGGGCATCAGGGGTTCTTCTGACACTCTGCTGTCGACCACAGAGGACTCTGTGATGGTCGATATTCAGTACTACCGCAGCATTGACCCCTCCCAGCCACGCACCAGCCAGGTACGTTTCTCTCTGTATGTCAAGTGCATCAGGGCAAGGAGGTTCATCAAGAACTCTCACACCCTGCCTGGCAAACTACGGAGGGATCGTTTTCCGCTTTATCCGGGGTTCTGACGCTCTGCTGGGGGCAACAGAGGACTCTGTGATGGTTGATATTCAGTACTTTTGCAGTGATGATCCCTCCAAGCCACGCACCAGCCAGGTACGCTGTCTAAAGCCAGGCTTTGCCTTCTGCTTTCGTGTAAAGAGGCGCTTGGCGCTTGTTTTCCGTGGACTGTCATCTGTTTGGATCCACAGAGGATAGAGAAGCTGTTCAAGTGCAAACCGCACGGGGAATATAAAATGACCCTTTGTGATGTCATTCCTTGCTACAATTGATTTCAATGCCCCAATTCAATGTGCAGGATGTGACGGATGAGTACGAGCAGATCATAGGGAAGATGTTCAACGGCAAGCCCCATTGGGGAAAGAACAAGGATGTTTCCTTCATTGATGTCCCCAGCAAGTACCCCCACCTCCCTCGCTTCCTCAAAGTCAGGTGCGGCTGGTTACGACATCTTTTGTTCGTGTGGCCAAAATTATCTTCAATCATGCACTATGCTTGCAATTCGTACACTGATATTCCATGCTCACTCTCTTGACACAGTCTTGAAACACTCACACATGCCGTTATGCTGTGACGTCATGCAGAGAGGCGTTTGATCCAAGGGGTCTCTTCTTGAACGAGTGGGCGAAGCGTGTGCTGGGCCTGTCACAGCAGCCGGTGCAGGTGTACGGCGATCAGTGCGCCATGAGGGGCCTCTGCCACTGCGCTGCTGACGTGCACTGCAACCCTGCCCTCGGATCTTACTGCAGGCGTGGACTGATCTACACGAATGCTACGGTGTGCAAAACAGATTCATCTGAGTAGTTGTACGCTGATATATACATAAGAATGAGCTGAAATGTGGATTTCTATATGCAAGGAGTCTGTTCTTGAACGTGCATGCTGCTGGGTCAGTCGCAGCAGCCAGTGCAGGTGTAAGGGGGTTCAGTGGAGCAACAGATTGGGGGTGGGGGTACCTTGGGTAGATGTGCCATATTGGGTAAACATGTGACTGTAGAAGTTTGAGAGGGGATGTTCTTTGGCAGTTAGCAGTTGAAGAATGAGCGAGGGACTTATAAAACCTGCTGAGATTTGTTAACACCTTTGTACAGATATAGTGTCTAGTACAGGTATGTTAAAAGACTTGTCATATCAGGTTCTTCCACCAACCTTAGCACCCCATAAAACCTCTGCACCGCTAGAATCCTTCCCAGTACCTGGGGAGAATTTCAGCGGCCCGCCGCATTTTCGGCTCACAGTGCCGCCCCTCGTCTCACATCAGCGAGTCGAGATCAATCGATCCATCAGATATGATTTGTCTACGCCAACGAGTGTGGACCTGACGACAATGACAACAGGCCAATCTTTGATCCTGATTCCTGTACTGTACTCGCTGCTGTCAGTCTCTCAAGACCAGACCACAACCAGACGTAGAAAATAATCCGCTACCACCATACCGAAACACACACTATACCTCTAAACCTGGTAAAGATGCTCTCAACTCCGTCGAGCGCCGCACCCCGATTCTCTGCCTTTTCTCCTGTCACTTCTAGCCCTCATCTCCATCCATCCCTCCCGTCTCATCTCTCTCACCGCCAGCTGCCTCTTTCGTACCTCATCCGAACGATTCTTTCGATTCTCTTCTCGCGAATTCTTTGACCCTGCAAGGTCAGCAAGAGAATCAAAACGACAGCCTTCGTGTCGTGTTGCTTTGCTTCGCCTCGCCACGCCAACAATCCTTATCAGAATCGTTCAGGCTAGAATGTCACGTCAATGAGAGAGAGACTTCGTGTCGTGAATGTTCCAGTGTCTGACGAGTGATGACACTGACAACTCGATCTGACGCGAAGACACAAGACAGGCGACTGATTGTCGGCGTGAATCTCGTATTAGTTGCTTAGTCGCATAACTAGGAGTCCAACGTATCAGAAGACCGAGAACCAGGGGAAAAGCAATGGCAGTTGTCCGATCTAGATCGACTGATGACGATCCCTCTCCAGCGGTTCTGCGATTCTCTCCGCTACGTGACCCGGGGCTACTGCTGCCGCCCGCAGCTTCTGAACTCCCATTGGATCATCATCAATCTCATACTGATGCCGCCACTGCCGCAAGTTCTCCCAGTGGCGTAAGTGGCGCTGTTCTCTCGCCCGCGCATCGTTTCTTGGGGGAACACTGCCGCGGAGGCAACCTTCCGCAATCGCCCCTCGGCGGAAAGTTTCGGCGGAGACATAGGCCCCCTGGCGCGCACGAGATTCTCTTCCGCGCGGATTCTCCGCCTGCCGCGGGGAGTCCCCTGAGCCGCGCAGTTCACACGCAGAGCCCGCTGGCGCGCACGAGAATCTCATCCCCGCGCACGCAAAGCCCGCGCATCTTCCCCGGGAGTCCCCGCGCCACTGTCCCCTTTAAGGCAGCTCACCACCATCACGCGCGGAACGCGCGTCCCGCGCACGCCCTCTTCGTGCCCGACAACCCGCTCCTGGCGGAAATCTTCTCCCCGCATTCCGCCTCCGCGGGGCCCTGGGCGCGCGCGTTCGCGGAGTCGTCACGCGCAAGCGTCACTCCTAGGGAGACCGCGCGGCCGCTTCCGGCGGACTTCTCCGCTGCGCGCATTCCGGGGGAGACTCCGCCGTCGCTGGCGTGCGACATTCCGCCCACGTTCTGGGAACTCCCGCGGGCGCGGGACGAACCCCCGCCGAAAAGCATTGGCGTTTTCGCGCGGCTGTCGGTGCTGAAGCAACAACCGCCGCCGCATCCCCAGCCGCAGCAGCAGGGTTCTCTGCAAGGGACCCAAACTGAACAATGCAGGAGTGATGATCTGTCAGATGGTGCGACGTCACTAAAGCCGGGCGTTATTCGTCGCTGGCGCAGCTTCGGGCGGCGGAGCGCGGGCAGCGGAAGCAGCAGACGTCACACCGAGTGCCACGTGGATGTAGAGGCGAGCGGCGCGGGTGGGAGTAAGAGTGGCGCTAGTGGGAGGAAGAGCGAATTTAGTGGAAATTCATCTATAAAGGAGACAGTGCGGAGCCGGATAGACATAGGTCAACCCCTCCGCCTGGTTCGGAGTTTGTCTGCTCGTGTGGCAGAGCGAATAGAGGGTAGGACAGTCCGGGAAACTGGCAATGGCGGGTTGGATCCAGACAATGTGGTAACCTGTCGGGGAATGCCCATACCTAGGCACGAAGCTGAGGCTAAAAGAGAACGAGGTAATCGGCGGGGGAAGCGAGTGTCGAAGTCAGGCCCGTTGACGCCGAGCCGCAGGACGGGTGGAGAGGTTCGGCAAGGGAAGCAGGGGCAGGGGTTCGAGGGTGGAGAGAAGGTTGGATGCAGCGGGACCAGAGAAACGCTAGCGGGAGCAGTGGATGGTATAGGTTGTGGTTGCCGTTATTGCAGCGATGCCGTTCCTGCGTCAGCAGCTGGTGATGCGTCTGCTGCTCTTCACCAAGAGTTTGGGGTCAATGAAGAGGTGATGGCGGTCATAGGAGGTGAGGAGGAAGAGGCATGTCAGTCAGGGTCGTCATTCTTATCGCTGGTGGCAGCAGCTGTGCAGGGAGCAGGGAGGTCAAGAAAGAAGGAGATGTCTCAAAGGGTTGTCAGGCTAAATTCACTGTCCGGGGTCTCGCTCAGCAGACCTACATCCCATTCTGCTTCCCCAGGTTGGATGACGCGGATGAGACCGTTGCGTCCTATTGCAGGACATAGTCGTGCTGGCACCATCCCTAGAAGTCAAAGCGTTCCAGTTTAGGACAAAGTATTTCAATATGAAACCATTATTTCAATAAAAAACGTAATGTAAGGATGTGCTCGGTACTGGAGAGTAGTGTTACCATTTCTTTTAGTTATCGAGTTTCTGTCTTGTCCCACACGTCTGGACTCCAAAGCAGACTCGCAGCTGTATGGTAGACCAGGATTCGGGAGAGCTTGTTCCTCCAATCCATGAGCAATGTTCCAGCGCCGTCGATCTGCTGGCGTCACGAACCGCATCACGCTGACGGAGTATGAAACGGATATTGCGATGCCGGTCGGGTGGTTGACGTAGAAGTGACGTGGCGCCATGTTGTCCACCTACTGGGTAGAGTCGTTGGCGTGAATATGCTTTTCGACGAATCGAGTGCTTCCTGTAAGGTCCGGGAAACTGAACCTTCGGCTCGATTCCGTCCGTCTGGGTCTTGTCCGCCAAGGGCCAGCCAGGGGCGAGGGGAGGCGAGTTCAAGTATCAAGAGCAATTTCAAGCCACCGATTATCCGTTCTGCAAGACTAGAGGAAGAGCAACAAATGCTTTCAGACAAGCGAATATTCGCTATTCTCGAATTGGCCTCTAAGTTCCCCCTGGTGGCCGTCCGTGTGTTGAGTACTCTGAATTAGAATAAGTCCTTCGGATTCTAGCTTGTGTGCTTGTTCCACTCAGTCTGGTACTCCTTCCAGTTTCGACTATCAACGTCAGCTTGTTCATTGTAGCTTGTGCACTTGTTCCACTCACCTCAGAGGCTGTTTCGTTACCATGGGAAGCATCATGTACGACCCGTTTTACGTGAAGTCATGCCAGAAGTCACTTGGCGACGAGTTTGATTTTTTTAGTGACGTCCACGTGAAGAACCCGAGCGCTATTTTAGGAATAAGGGGCTCCAATATCTGCAAGGAGTCTCAAGAAATGTCCTTATCATGGCGACGATTATCCGATTTCAACAACCGGCTGGAGCAAAAAGTCGCAGACGACATTAAGCGCTAAATAATTTGCGTCGAACGGAGTCTGCTTCAGCTGACACCTCGTCGACTGACATTTCTGAACGATACTGCTGATGCCAATTCCCCCATACATGTTCTTTAGCAGCTTAGCACCTTGGTTTGTATCTACACTTAGGTGACTTTTGTTCTCATCTATACGTATATTAAGTTTGTTGCCAAACTGTATTGCTCTCATATATATACCCATGGATTCTCCGTCGCCAAACCGTTTGACATAATGCATATGCTGGTGAAGCAGTGATGTAATATCGTACTCAAGACTGCTGAACACTAGAAAGACGGCAAACGGTGGCATTGGTGAAAACTAATCCCTGAGCACAGAAAGCACCAGCTGCTGGGTTGCAGTGGGAGTCGTCCGTGCAGTGACAAACACCTTCCAAAGCACAGAGCGGACGGTATGTCTGTACAGGCGTCCTGCTGAGGCGAAAGACCCTCATGGCCCACTCATTGAGAAATAAGCCACGGGGATCAAATTGTTGCCTGCTAGTGGATGGGATGGCATAGGACACATACAGTACACTACTCAGCTTCATCGGGAAAAGGCCAAGCCAAGACTGGCAAGAAACAAAACATCCAAATTCGCAATTCAACTTGTGTTCAATTCTCACCTGACATGCAGGAACCTTGCCGCACCCGGCAATTTGTGCAAAATGTTGTCAAACGCAACATCTCTATTCTTTCCCCAGTGAGGCAGAGCATCGAAAAGCCTTCCTTGAATCTGCTCAAACTCGTCAGTGATGTCCTGCAGAGAACAACAAACCAGGGATAAAAAGTAAACAATGTGTGCCGTTATGATGAGCGTGCTCTGATGAACCATATTTCATTTAGCTCCCAAAATTTGAACTCACCCCATTTGTACGAGGGTGGGAGACATTTGTGTTCCTGTAGTACTGAATGTCCACCATTGCAGCATCCTCAGTGTTGCCAAGAAGTGTGGTCGACCCGCGGATGAACCGGAAGAAGATTCCTCCATACAGACCAACACCGCAGAATGCATTCTGCCTCATGTCCCGGATGCGCTTGATAGTCAAAATGAATTCTGTGAGACAAGAAAAATGCACATACATGGACTCCATTTGGCAGCATCAGACAGTGCTGTATCCAACTTTTAAGAGATGTTCAGGAGGAACATAAAACGCCACTGACTAGACGAGGCACATCACATTGACTAGACAGCGCGCATCACACTGAATTGTACACCCCTAAAAGCACACTGAAAGTGTACTGCACCTTTGAGTCGCCTGAGTGGAATGACATGGGTGGTCTCAAAGAATTTGATGCCGCTGATGCGAGGGTCCCAGGCACACGTCTGTCTGCCGATGGGGTAGTCTGGAGCGAACTCGCACCCACTGGATGACTGAATGCGGTTGTGGAATCCAACTGAGGATCCAAGGGGAGAAATGGAGGAAGCAAGTGTGTGAGAATGGATGCACAACGTGTCATTAGTTGTGATTTGAAGTTTTGATTTGAAGTTTCGATGAGAAACTTTATGGGACTACTCCCTCAGACATGGTTGAGAAGACTCACCAACAGGGAAGGATGAGAAGGAAGAGCCATCATTGGTGAAACCACCGCCTCCACCGAGCAGAGTCGGCACCTGTCATGGACAACCAGAGACCGTGAGTAACGAGTCAAAACCAATCATCGATTGGTTTCTGGCAAGTCTAGCCAGGAAGTGTAACACGAGAGGAGTATTTATAACTGATTTTTTTAAGAAACAGACCTGGATGTTGAGCCAGGCCTGGCACTGCTCGTCTGCATTGCGGGAGACCTCGGACTGGTAGTCTGCACGGAGGCAGGGAAAGAAGGTGGTTATTGTTTTGAAGTAAATTTGCTGCTGAAGATAATAATGAGAGGAATGGCAAGGGAAACAAGAAAAGGGAGCACGTACCCATTGCAGCCAGAGCAGACCAGACGTATTCAAGGCGGCCGGGGAAGAGAGGGAGTGTGTAGGAGCCATCCCCTGGTGTGGCTACTGACACCAGATTGTCTCGACGCCAGAAAACACTGGAAGAGGGAGGGATGAAAATGGATGACTTAGCTGTTTCGTTAGTTGACTTAACCTAAAAAGGTGTAGTTCACTATGCGGGGTGTGAGATGGATGTCTGCCACAATGTGTGCACAGAAAAAACAAAACAAAACACAAAAATGCTGAAGGATCTGGCGAGGTGTGGAGTATTACCTGTAGGAGGAGGGGTACCAATTGAGGTCCGGGAATGTTGTGTTCTGGGCGAACGCGAGGATTTCATTCTCGATATTATCATCACTGCAGCGTGGATCGGGTGGAGCACAGGAAACGGATGGTTATAATCAGAACAAGATGGAACACCACAGGAATGCAAAGATGGGTAACTGGAAAACGAATCCATGGCGAAAAAAATGCTGTTTTGCTGTTGTTCCACATGGGATAGCCTTTGCGATTGTGAGATTGTGGCACAAACAGATAAGAATTGCTGGACCAGGATAGAAGGTGCCCTCACTCGCCTGGTGTTGTAAAAGACAATCTGGCGTTTCCACATGGGGTAGACCTCGAGGGTCATCTTGGAAATGGCTCCCAGCAGCCCCAGGTGCAGGCGAGCAGCCAGCAGCTCGTCTCCTCCGCTCACCTCCCTCACCCCCACCCACCCACTCGCCTCATCCCCTGCCACAACCACTCGCACCCCCCGCACGTACTCTCCCATGCGCCCACCCTGACATTGGGTTGGAGGGAAACGGGAAGGAGAACGTGTTATAACCATACTCACCCATTGCCGTTCTCCTGAATTTATTGGCAAATACAAGCGAGTGCTATTGGGATGGCATGGTATGTTCGACAAATAAATACACCAGAGTAAACAACAGAGTAACAACAGAGTAACAGCAGTAGCTACCTTGAATTGCAGTGTGCTGCCGTGTGAGCCGGTGCCAATAGCCCCAACCACCGTCACACCATCCCAGTAGGGCGCGGTGGGGAAGGTGAGGTTGTGGCGAGCAAGATAGCTGAAGAAGTCGTAAATCTGTGAGAAAACAAGGCAGCGTAGAATGAGAACAGACAACGCAGAGGAAGAAGACTCGTCGAGAATGGATTATGAAAAAAAAAACACGGTGCCCATAACACAGGTGAGTACTTGAAATTATTTTTTGTGACTGTGGCAGGCAGCAGGTACTCACCATGACTCCGGCGTCTACAGTGACGGTCATGGCCTGTGTGTCGAGCTGAATGCTGTTGTAGAAGGTTGTGACTATAACGACGCCTGCTTGCCCTCCTGGGCAGTACCACTTGGCCGTGGTGTGGATGAACTGACTCACCACCTTCACCTGCCACGTGGCGAAGGGTCATTGAATGGAATTTGAGCCAGTCCCATCCCTGGGGTTGCTGTAATCGAACGGAGCACATTCAACGGCCAGGTTCGGACATGGGTACACCAAACTTATATACTAATTTTCCAGAAATTAATTGAGGAAGTGGGGCCTGGGTCTGCCTCAACCACTTGCCAACCGCCATGGAAGCACAAGGTGCAGAGAGACAGCCAAAGCAGAGTGGTTGGAGATTTGAGACAGACAGGGTCATCCAGGAATGAGAGGGAGGGAAGTGGATATATGGGAAGTGGAAATACCGGGAGATTGTTCTGGCTGGCGTATGCAACGGCAGCAATGAACTCGTCCTCTGATGCTGGGTAGAACACTCGTGATGCCCTGCAGTTGATGCAATCATGCAAACAAAAGTGACGCGAAAAAGGTGAGCAGCCATTGCCACAACACAGAGTAGAAAGAGAGTTCCATGATGCCATGGCAATTCAAAGAAAGACATGAGTCTGATTCCTTGCCAGCTCCGTTCCCTCATTGCTCATTCCATTCCCTGATCATCGCACCCATCCACCTGTCTTACTTGCATGTGACACCGTCGAAATTGGCTCCATAGGCGTTGTTGACAGTGCACGTCTCAGACCCTCCATTCTCACACTCCACCACCGGAGGCGGGACAGCACCCACGGGACCCATGCAGCAGAGCACGATCAGTGTGACTGTGCAGAAGGTGACAATAACACGTGAAAAGGTGGAATCACGCGTAGAGGCATGGTCCTTCGTTGCAGAGGGACGCCGGCTGCTGGACGGCAAATGAGATGGTACCATCTTTCCCAAGAAGCCTTGCCGTCTGATTGGCTGTCTGTCACGGGATCGCAGCTGCTGGTTGTGCTGCTGATGACCTTGCTGTTTGCACACTCCTGCTGATGCCGAAGCTACAGCAGGATCTGATGCTGAAGATGATGCAGATTTTTTTACTGCTGGCTGGTACAAGGGGGATCCAAACGAATGGAATGAATCGGCAAACGTGACGGCGTGCAGCAGTAGTGGGACCACCGCAATGAAGCGGAATCACTGGAAGTAATCCTGGCTGTGGATCTGAGTTGAACTTGCACACACTGTAAATGCCAGATTCCGAGCTCTTTAATCTGATGCCCGCACCTTTGCCTGAACAGCTCAAGCCACGGCCAGTCAGAGCGAAGGCCTCGGAGACGTTTCTCGGAAGGCCCAGATAGACCCTGACGCAACGGACAAATTTAGAAAGTCCACCGATCAGACAACCCTGAGAATGTCGAAACCGAGCCAGTCGCCGAGCGACGGCTGAACCTCTGTCGACTACGGTAACCCAGGACAAGCTGAGTAAGAAGTCCCACCAGTGATCTCTCATATACTCTTCAAGTCACGTCGAGAAATCCGACAAGGCAGAGATCTTGGAGCTTTAGGACCACAAATCAGAAGCTTCGGAGCGGTCGCGGCTTGGAGTAAGGTTGGCCCATCAGCAGCGGGCTTGATGCCACGCTGGATGGAAAGACGCGACATGTGATGTCGCCGCGGGAAGCGGACCAGGAGTGAAGAATTATCGCAGCGGGGTTTCCCGAGATGAGTGAGCCCTCGCTGGCCATGACGGGACGTTTTGCGAAGGTTCAGGCCTTCTTCCTGCCTTCAAGTCACGTGATTCGGCGTGACTTTTCTCACGCTAGTCACAGAATTAGCAGCGAGAAGCGATTCCTGATTAATCCACGAAGCGTGACGCCATTAGCATCCGTACATGGTGGCACCATGATTGCGAAGCATTTGTATGAAAAAAAACTGTAATCTGCATCATTGAAACAGTCAGGACCAATGGCACCATGCCACGAAATCGGCAATGCTGCGCTGGACAGGACTGACAGGACAATGTTTCGTGAATGGACCGTCAACCCATCTGACTAGACCAGTTTCACGAGACGGCTCGTGGATTCCAACACGAAGGAGCACACCATTGCTATCCGTGACGGCTGCCGGTATCAAAACTTCAGCAGAATGTCCATGGCTGCTGATGACAAAGCTCGTGTCTTCTCATGTTATGTCATGTGGATGTGATGTGATATGACCCATTGTTGGATGGGAGGGGAAAACGGGGTACGCGATTGTACCATGACGCGACCGCTTATTAGTTGTTTGAACAGTCTATGGATTTAGTGTCCTTTCTAACGAAACCAGCACGGTTATCTGGTCACTGTTATTTAAGAAAGGCAGAGGTTTGTGAGAATAATCCAATTAGATATTTGTATGATATAGCGTGTTTTTGTGACCGTCATGTCTAATACAGGTATATCACTCCAGAATACATTCCCATCACCCTCTCTATTAAGTGAGCCACTTCCAAGCGAGCCACTGAAGTCAGCCTCAATGCTGACGCATGATTTGAAATTAGCACGTCAACCTCATCCAGTTCACGCAATTCACGGGCCCGAAATTTGGGCCGGACATCTCGCCGCAATTGAGAAACCGAAGATCATCTTCACTTTCACTGCGGTTCGGTTCCCCCTTGATGATCGCCGCCACTTGGAAGTTGCCATTCACGTGGGCGGGGCAGTCATGCTGGTCGCAATACTCGCAGCAGGGTCACACACACGGCAAACACTTCGGTAAAATCATGAGGCACATGGACCGAAACGACACATGGGATGACAGCTTTCTTTCTTGTTTTCGGGAACACCTAACCGAGCGGGCAAACAGCGTTTCTGTCTCGCACATTCTGGGTAAATGCTACACTGCTTCACGAGCCAGTGTTCGCTAGTTCCAGTCTTCTCTCTTCAAAGAACATTTTAACTACTGCAGAAAGATGAGTTCGAACCCAAATCCGAATCAGACGCAAGGGCATCACCATCCCAACAAGAGTCACCTGGTCATTTCTTCCAAACCAAGCACACCCGCACCTCCCGGATTATTCCAACAACCCCCCAGCCTTCAAGCTGTAACCAGGTTAGTCCACCCAACCACCAACCGTACCTGCGCTCTGCGATTTTTTCGCCCCATAGTCCCACCCTGCCTCGACCATCGTCCTTCCCTCACTACCACAGTGTATCCACGAAGCCAGAGCACATACAAAGGCTCCATATCCAGATTCCATTAGCAGTCTATCCACAAAGATTAACCTTCTACTACTATCGATCTGGTTTATTGAGCCACCAGCTTATTCTTCATCATCCTGCGGAAGTTAGATCTGCCACAATGGCTTACACCGTCACCTCGTCAGTCCACTCGACACTCTTCGGACAGTCCATCGCCTGTGTGCACAACGATGCCTCCCACGACATCGCCAGATTCACAATGTCAGTTCCCTCGCAGCCGCCTATCAACCTATCGCTTTCCGTCCAGTCTCCTCAGAGACTGAGCGTCCCAGACGCGTTTCAAGAAAAGGCTCGGGTGTCCACTCCTGCCAAGGCTTCGGCTGCATCACTTCGCGCTGCTGACGGCTCGATCCCTGTTGGCGTACACGCTGCTACAAGGACCACCTTCAGTGCCGAGAAAGCTCGTCTACTAAGGCAGAAGCTACGCGAGAGCGAGGCATTCCACGACACCATGTACCACTCCGGCCTGGCCTCGCGACTCGCTTGAGGTTCGCAGATCAAGGAGATTTGCAACTCCAGTCTCCGCCCCATCAACATGTTTGGCTCCTATACATAGATCCGGGTCGTCAACGTGTGCAAGACCGCACGTAGTCCCCAAATGATTTTTTGTACATAATGTTGAACCATTGACTTCGTTAAACAGAGTTGAATTTCCAAGTGGCATTTACCACATCTGTTAGCTATAAAGGTGGATCCAGTTCACTACGCCGGAAACCATCCTTGAATCCTCCAGCATCACATACGATACATTCGCAAAACGCTTTTGCGTCCTTATTAGCGCGCATGCTTGGCTCAAAGCGGTTGTTCAAACATACTCAGTGAAAGGTGATTGTTGAACAATGACGGGCCACAAGCTTACCACAACGCTGTGGCAACCTTTCAAATCTACTGTAGCGCTGCACATAAGCTAATCAATGACCCGTTTTCAGTCTGAAGCCAACGTTGAATGAAGTTGGGTGCTACGCTACAGATGCACACTTACGAAACTGCAACGCTTCAGAGTCCACCTAAGATCCTGTAGAAGCTGTCAATATTGATGCACACAACAATATTGATAGTTCACTGTACATTGCATCTCTGAACTGCTCTAGATAACAAGCAACTATACCCCTAAGAGACACGGAATGGTGATAATGGCGCCATCAATGAGGCAGCCCTGCACAAAATTGAAGTCGTCCTGAAAGGCATCTTCCAGGAGACCATGGAGGCTGTGATGCCCAGCAGCCAAGTGTTCATCACGCTAGCCGAGACGCAAGCCCGGAGTGGTACATAGCATCGTGATGTGAGTCTCTTTTCCGGAGGGACATTCGCAGAAGTCTGGCCTTTTCAGGAGTAAACCTCGGAGCCAGCTTTTCATTCGTAGTGATTGCGATGAAATCATCCGCTGCTCGAGGTAGCAACTGCAATGATTCCGTATTCAGCTTCAACTGCTCTGATCGCTGATCCTTGTGATGTCGCTTTGCAGCGAGATCCACGTTTGCACTGGCAGACACGCACAAGCTTTCGCAGCTGGAGTGCATCGACAGACCCCTTTTTGTGTCAATCACCAAGCACTGGCCAGTGAATGAAGAGCCTAGAATCGTTGCCATGTCTGAGAAATGATACTCGTCACAGCGTTGCAGACTGAAAACAAAAGCTTGAACACAGCAGCTGCTAAGAATACGAACAGATGCTGTGGAACTCAAATGTGGAGCTTGAATGAACTGTGTCTGTGAAGTCACTCTCGAGCCTCTTTTAGGCCTCGCGCAAGCAATCTGCCTTCCACAATGACAGATAGGCACTGAGTGTTTCCGTTCGGTTGGATGGAGCTCTCTCTGTTCAATCAGTGCTAGGGTGGTGGTGAACCCTGCTGCTGGACTGCACGGAAAAGCAACTCTGCGTTACAGTCAGACAGGGTCAGTAGGGGAGCGAAACGGAAAATGCAACGAATCTCGATTGTGCGACGGAATGTTCCACAACTGGTGTCGCAGGTGCGTCGGGGGAATCGAATGTTACGCAGTTGTATTGAGGCCGCTTCGTCACAAGTGACAGTGCGACAGGTCAGCTTGTGGAAGCCTGAGATCAACTGGGTATCGCCTGAAATCTGCAGCCAGGTGCTGGACGACACCTGGCCGTGGCATCAAGCATGGCGCATCGCTGTTGGCAGCATTCCGCCGTGCAGTCGCGTCAGCGGAACTGGATCTGAAAAAGGTGACGCGGATAGCTGTTCGCATGCGTTGCGACGTTAGCGACCGAGTGCGGTACGTAAAGGCGATGGGAATGGGATGTTTTCTGCTGCCGCGCAAATTTCGGCGATGATCATGGATTGGTTTTTTGCATTCCCGCAGTTCTTTACACGAGAAAATCACGCGACTCGACGATTTTCGAATTTGTGTCAAACCTGTCGACCACTCGTGCACCACGTCAGCGCTATTCTGAATTCCATAAATCCGATCGACCGACCCTATTTCTACACTTGCAAGCACGAAGTGGTCACTATATCGCAAGTATTGTTACTGCTTTAGGGTTTCTCGAAGTGCGGTAGATTCTGTCGCGATATGCATACAATGATTACGCGTGTCTGTTGGTCTCAGCAACTTGAGCGTTTCAGGACAAGGTGCACACCGATGGGATTGCGCCAAAACACAGGGACGATCCGAAAGTGAAGATGGCGCCAAATGAAAAAAACGCGCCGCCCCAGCTGTGCGCGCCGTCTTGTACAAGTGTATTTGATGAAGGCGACAAACAGATACAGAGGTGGCATTGACTGCTCGTAGGACCAAATCTGCAGTATCGGCCTTCTACCTACACGACACCAGCGAATGTACTGTGCAACCCTACAACACGACAAAAAAAGATCTTGGGGGACGATACAAGGCACTAACCTACAGATGTTAGAGAAAGTTACTTTCTGTAGTTACACAACAAAAACCAACCGAGAAACAGTACACCTATACCGCATATGCCATTGTAGGGTCGATCGGATTTATGGAATTCAGAATAGTGCTGACGTGGTGCACGAGTGGTCGACGTGATTGACACAAATTCAAAAATCGTCGAGTCGCGTGATTTCCTCTCTTTACACGTTCGCCCTAATTCTGAAAAGGACCTCGACCTGCGTGGACAAATCTGCTTTCCACGTCCCCCTGTTCAGCATCCTGTCGGTCTGCCTCAAGGCAGAATCCGCGTATAAGGACTATGTGATAGTGTATTAACCGATAACGATATGAGTTAGATCTGCTAATGCTACAGAACCTTAGAAGATACATACCTCATATTGATTGACTGGTTCTCTCATATTTACTGATTTCCCTACAGATAGTGCCTTGATTCGTATTGTTTGCATCTTTATGCACAAAGGGCAAGGCGTAAACCGATTATGTTTTCCTTGTAAAATGGAAAAAAATGAAGTAAATTAGGTCCAATCCGTTCCACAAAATCTAACTCCACAAACGGGCTTATGACGTACTTAGGACACACTGGGCATCTAATCCATTCTCCTCACAGCATCGCGTCTCCAGTTACTAGGTCAATGCATTGGATTGGATGGTGTGTTGGTGCTTGCATAACTCAATCAGGTTCATAACTCGAGGAATCGTGGGGGGGAAGTTATCAGTAACTCGCACTGGACTTGGGCAATCAAAAATGATCAGGAACAGCCGTTTAGTACCAGCATTAGCCGTGTGCCAGATAACAATAAATAAATCAATCATGTACATGTTTACGTCTACAGGCCTCTTAGGCACTGCTTCGTGCAAGCCTCTACCTCAAATCGTATGTGGTTCCTCAGGGAAAGCTCTCTACAACCCAAGAAGCTCTTTCACTGTACATGCTGGCTGTGTCAAGCCAGATAGAAGTCTCACGCCAAGCGGGAGGCGAGACCCGAGTGATACATCCTGTCGTGGTACGACTCGCTTTCGCGCATCTTCTGGCGCAGCATGCGGGCTTTCTCCGGAGTGAACTTGCTCGCGAGCGAAGCGCCGATCTGAACAGGGACCTCGTCGGGAGAGCTCGGTGCGTTATCCGCGAACGACGCGGACGATGTGACAGAGGAGTGACGCGTCAAGAACGACTCGGAGGATAATCTCCCAATGTTTTCCTCTGCGCGGCTCAAGGGCGAAGCGCTCACTGACGCAGGATCGCCGTGTTTGGAAGATTCGCGTCGTGACCCGATAGGGGTTGACCCGGAGGGAGGCGCCTGGAAGGAGAGGGAGCTGGTTTGTCGCGGTGAAGGGGGGTTAGCCATGGCTATCGTGGTGAGTCGGGGTGTCGACGCGCACATGCGATTAGCAGCGGGATTGATGGCCGCGATAGGTATGGCGTGCTGCTGAGTTGCGTGGTTTTGAAGGAAGGAGGAGGTGAGGGTGTTCTGCATGGAGATCGCCATTGGAATCGCTGGCAATTCGAGTAACTAGGTGCAAAAACAGTTACTCTCGCGGCGCAATGAAACCCTGGGACCTTGCGCGAAAGTGCTTGCTAAAGCTGGTAGAAGTGGTAAACGAGAGTACGATTGAAGTCGCGGTTGCTGGATCTCAGCGTGCGTGGAATTCGAAAAGGTGATAGGCAAGAGAAGGAGTTCGAAGTGCTTGATGATGGAAGAAACTGGAAGGTATAAGTGCTTTATACATTCACTAAATATGTTCAACTGCCAGTTGGCGATTCGGGTTGGTAACAGTCGACCATACTTGACGGAGAGGGAGACTAAACGCGTTGCGCGATCAGTCTTCAAGTTCACCTACCGCACCTTCCAATCGCGCGCCGTTCATTGACTCGCAGCATACCCTCCGACCTTTACACGCAATCCCTCCCTAATTTTGGGCCGCCTACTTTCACGTGGCTCTCCGAATGTGCTGTGGTGTGGTCCCGAATATTCGTAGAGAGTGTTGCTGCTTGTGGGTGTTCGCGGTAATCACGATTCACGGTTCCCGCATTTTGGGCGGAGGGGGAGGGATCGCACATTCCGTCAATTTCTCGTCTGCGTGTCAATAATGCTGGCGTGGGTCGGGATGGAAGGAATTTGTTGGTGCGGTGCGACGCCGAAGTGGAATTTTGTGTGGGGGGAGTATGGAGGGAGTTGCCCGGCCATTTCCTCCCGCCGACGGAAGTTTGTTTCGTGGAGCTTGAGTCTGCTGCTTTACGGGCAGGTGTGGTGTGAGTCAGCGGTGAGACGGGGGTGGAAACATTGCTTGCCGCACAACCGACTCCGTCGGGCAGGACTGCTTCTGCCCGCGTCCCCTCAACTCTGAAACGTGGAATTCGCCAGAAGAAAATTATGGAAGAAATGTCGGAGAGCCACGCGGTTCGACTCATGCGGTGCTTCGTCCCCACCGAGATTGCTCAGTGCGTGAGAAATGAATCCATTCTCATTATAAATGTGAATTCTTGAACTACACATACTTATTTTCCATATACTGTACAAACAGATGTCTCATTGATACCATTAAAATGTTACATGCAGCCACTAGCAGAATATCCGTTTTGTTGACCCACGTAAGCTCAATCGCTATGATAGTATATGTAATGTACCCTTATAGATGCCTTTTATTTTATCACATGGTGTGGGCATTTGGGGACACTGTGCTGCTGTTACTGGTGCAATAAAATGGCGTATGATTGCACCAACGGGGGAAAAATACAAGTACGCGTACCACAATCAGTGGCGAGAGATGATAACTAGCCAGGCGTGGCTATCTCAAACAGTGAACGTTGGAAAGTGCTACAGGTGCTCCTGGCGCTAGGGTAAAACCGAGGCGTAGGGTAAGCACATACGCAACAGGGTATATGTTTGGGGTGCAATGGCGCGATGTATTTCATCCCTTGATTATGGCGCGGAGAGGTAAGATCTCCAGTATGTTAGTACGCACTGAGAAGGCTATGTGGCATGTACTCCCATGATAAGATTGAAGTGGGACGGTTGTGACATCAGCTGAGGAATCATGTTGTGGATCAGTGTTCTGATACAGTGTACTGGTTTCATTATTCCACGGTTGCATGTTTTCATAAATATTTACCGGTTTTTTTACAATGAATCATTTTATAATTCAAATACAGCTAAATTTACGGAAGCGTATAGTAGTCACGCAGCACAGTTGATCTAAACAACTCATACTAGGCCTATAGACAGGCATTTAAATTGCAAATTCAAGCGAGTCTTGATGCAAGACCGGAGTGGTACATCCTGTCATGGTGGGCCTCGCTCTCCTTCAACCGCATACGCAGTAGCCTGGCCTTCTCAGGCGTGAACTTGGGAGTTGCCGAGACATTCACCCGGATAGATACCCCAGCTTCGTCAAGTGGTCCCACGGCAGTGAGGGACGCTGATGGTGTGGTAGGAGATCGCTTTGACGAATGAAGACCAGGAGCAGGGGTGTGAGCAGTTGCTGAAGAGAACTCTGATCGTAACGAGTCGCCTGTCCAGGCGGCACTATCGGAAGAAATTAGCTCCGCGCGAATGAAAGACTGAGTCGCGGAGGAGTTGGGTCTTTGCAATGGAGACGCCACCGATGATACGGATCGCCCGACGAAGGAAGAAGTCACAGCCGATGACAGAGCCTTAGCAGGCGACATGGCGAGGGCCATTGTGATGTGTAGTACGAGTGTGATGTGTAGTACGAGGAAGTAATGAATGAAATGCAAGCAGAGGGAGCTGATCAGGTATGTGAGAGGGACACCAAACTCTAGTGATCACGGAATGAATGGAATCAGGTGAAGGAGTTGATAATGAAAGGAATCAGTGGAAGATGTTGGTTCTGACTGACGAATATGCGAAGGGAACTTCTACATTTGGTTTGTGTGAGGCAGTGACGACGGAGAATCCAGGGATCACAGCAGGAAGGTGTGCACGATGCCGCTGGCGGATCATCTTTTCCCGAAATGGAGGAATCATCTGGACACCTCCTGCCAGGCTGGTCAGAAGGTGATGGAATCGCGGATGGGAGTTTTCTACAGATATTTGACAGAGTAAATCTTACCATTGGTCACATAAATATATGTAAGTATGTTCTAAATCCCCAATTTCATGAGTCCTTTGAAATTTCTAATTTCAGGCACTAAGACCCAAAAGCAAACCAGGGGACACCACCCACGTTGAGGAACTTTGCCCTCAAGAAATGTGTACATGGTCACCATTTGTAAAAGTTTCCAGTGTACCTTGTTCGTGCCACCCACCGCAAAGGAAATTGCGGATTCAGCAGACTGACTTGAGTGATTTACGGGCTTTCGTGGAGAGAGTCAGGAAAACGTGCCCGCTCCCTGACGGACCAGTGGAATTACGGCCACGTCACGTCGGCGTGGTTGCTTGTGGCTAAGGAGGATCTTCTCGGTGGCACTTTTCTGGCACGTGGTGCCGACGAGGAAGGAAGTTGCTGCAGCAGTCTCGTCGGTGGCAGCTGACGTTGGCTGCTGTCACCCCTCAAAACCGCCACTGCCAGACTGTGTGTGCATGGTTCATCACGCCTTCTGGAAGTGGCTTATCTCCAAGCACGAGAGGGACTGTAACGGATCAAAGTAGTCCACGTCTGCTGGGATCCGAATGACCACGTCATCACGTGAGAGGTCTAGTTTCACGCCACGTGGAAATCTACATGGCACGCAATCCATTTCCAGAATTCAGAAATGCCAACAGATCATGGACAGTTCCATTTTTTCTCACCTCATATGCGATGTTCGAAATGCAGAGAGCAAAATGCGAAATGTAATCGAGAAGGGCGAAAAGCAGTATGCGAAAAGCACAATGCGAGCAGCGAACAGCGAACAGCGAATACGGAAGCGAATGCGATTGAGAAATGACACAAAATGTTACAGTTGTTCCAAAATGTCACAGTTCCTTCTAGATACTTGAAGTGAAGCCATAACCGGAGATTTTCAGCCATTTCTCATTCACTCTCACGACCAAACCCATAACTTTGGGGATCTCCTAGCCGCGTCGTTTTAGCTTCCAGAACCTCGTCATGGCAGCCACATTGTCTGCTCGGCCTGCAGTCACTGTTGCCTCCTTGGCTTCCTGCCAGGAGACCCGCACGAATGTGTCTGTGAAAGCTAGTGTCTGCTTTGGTAGCAGGATCCTTAGCTTTGCTGCTGAGCAGCGACTGACTGGGCGCAGCCAGGAGCTTAGACAGGCAGTAGCCAAGGTAACTCTCGGCCCGCTGTCGCTAAGATTCACCTACTACTTTCTCAATTCAAAACTTTTATGAATGGGTCGGGAGAATTGGGCAGTGTGAGCATTCTTCAGCCCTGAAGCACACCTTTTTGTATGCGAACTCGATTCGTCTTTCTCAGGCGAGCTCCAAGCGCACCGTCCGCAAGGCTGCAGCTACCTCGGCAATGGCGGAGGTATGTGCACAAGCCCCGTTTAACCTGTGCGTCAATAGGAACAACGAAGCAAGCAATATGCAGGTCACTTACAAATACATTTCTAGAGCTCTTTAACGAATGTCGTTCCCATGCCCAGCTCCTATAAACACACAGATGAAATTCATATCATTCCTTTTATTGGCAATTTATCGGCCATGGCTCAGCGATCTGCGTGACATTCCCTCATGCTTCCCCCACCATAGGCCGTGGAGCGATCGTACATTATGATCAAGCCCGACGGCGTGCAGCGAGGCTTGGTGAGTTAAAGCTCGCCTTCATCATGTTTCCAGGAGCGCAACTGATCACTGACGTTCATTTTAGAGTCGACTCAGAAATCGCCTTCATCATTATTTCACAAGCGCAACTGATCATTGACGCTCACATGTGTGCGAATAGCAAGTTCCTGCATTAAATTATTTGAATTTATTTCTTGTATGTGCGATCTGGCATGGTGATTGCAGGTGGGTGATATCATCACTCGGTTCGAGCGGAAGGGTTTTGTCCTCCGTGGACTGAAGCTGTTCCAATGCCCTGAAGAGCTCGCTAAGGTGAGAATTCAACATACGGGGTTTGGATGATGGCTAGGTGTGATGCGCTACAATGTGCCATCGACACACTTTCGAGTTGCCAGCATGGAAAGGAGAGGGAGTGGCGAGCAATCTAGAACTGTGCACGTGAATCAAATCACCACAACTTGGCTCCTCTGTAATCACTCAATACTCTCGCCACCTAAAAGTTCTCCCCCCCCTCACCCATCCCCTCCCCCTGGTCGCATCCATGAGCAGGAGCACTACAAGGAGCTATCTGAGAAGCCGTTCTATGGCAAGCTGGTTGAGTACATCATCTCAGGCCCAGTTGTTGCCATGGTAAGATATGAACCAATGTGTAACTTCACGTTTCCAGCCTGCATTCTGCATTCTGGCAATCATTCCTGGATCATCAACTTCGACCTTCGTACCACTCCGCTTTCCTGTTACTGGCAGGTATGGGAAGGCAAGGGAGTGGTGGCTTCAGCCCGCAAGCTGATTGGCGCCACCAACCCCTTGGCTGCGGAGCCAGGCACCATCCGCGGTGACTTTGCTGTGGAAGTTGGCAGGTATGGTTACTGTAGAATCAAGGCGTGCACGCATGGAATGGTCATGCTGTCTCTTGCTCTGGTAGAACGATCTGTTTCGGCCATACACATTCAAGATAACTAACACATTCTGCGTGCCTGTGCCGTGTTTCCAGGAATGTTGTCCACGGCAGTGACAGCATCGAGAATGGCGAGCGCGAAATTGGTGAGTTCTCTCATCTACTTCTGCCAATTTGCACCCTCCATCTCTCTTCCCTCCGAAATCTCACCCTTGCTTGTCCAGTTACTCTCCACATTCCCCCAGCTCATGGTCCTTGTGACATTTCTGCGCCTATTTCTCTTTTCGTGTCAAGCTCAATGCGAGTATGTTTTGCCCCCTTTTCATACTGTATGCCGGGCATCACTCTCATGCACCCCATTGCATTACTCCCTCTCTCCTGGATGCTTGTTATACCCGTGCGAGCAGGGCTCTGGTTTAAGGAGGGCGAGCTGTGCGACTGGGAACCTGTTTCAACCCCCTGGTTGAGGGAGTGATGTGTTCCAGGCCTTTGAATGTAACTGATCAAGCTGCACTGTCAATAATGATCATGCAAGTTCATGAAAAGACATAATAGGGATAAAATTGGTAACAAGAGAGCGTCAACCTCATCATCCCGAGGTCTCCACCTACATAGCTAGGTTCCTTGCGACATCCTTTGCTAAGGGTCATTTTTTGCTCAGTAGTTGTAATCATAACAACAGCCTCCTTATTGCCTTATGCGCACTCTATTCACGACTCATGACATCATAGTTTCACTGGTCGACCTGAATAAACTGGTTGTTTTTTTAAGAAAGATTTGACCTACACTGCTAGTATCGTGATATGTCCCTAGATTTGGCTGATTCTGGAGGATAGATGCCATATCTGCCCCATGACTTGCAGGATCTGAACAATTGCTCAATGGGGTACATATTAAAAACAATGTGCTTTTGTATTAGTAAACCAAAGACAACAGTCTCTGCAAACTGGTGAAGCTGGATGCAATCCAGCTGTATTTAAAGCTTGTTTCACGCTCTATTCGCGCAGCCAAGGGAGGAGTGTAGGGTCCCACTTGATCAGCTCTGCCTCCTTGAACCACAAGCCTGCCAACGTGAGAGAGCGGGTGGGAAAGAGTTCATTGATCCAAGGACCGAGGTTCAGGCATAAGGACTGAAAGTTTGGTTCAACAAGAGCAAGAATACATTCACTGCGAGATGGGAACATCTGCAGGTCATGTCGAGAATGTTCAGAAGCATTTGCAGGAAACATGTACTTACCAATCTCACGCTCGCCATTCTCCACACTGTCACTCCCGTGCACGACGTTCCTGTGAGGCAAGAGCAGAAAACGAGTGAATACAAGCGGTGCTGATATAATGTAATAGACCAAAACAACGCTGGCAGATCCGATCGCATGTAGCAAATGATGATAAGACGACGAGGACTAGAATCCTTACCTGCCAACCTCGACAGCAAGGTCACCACGGATGGTGCCGGGCTCGGAAGCAAGGGGGTTGGTGGCGCCAATCAGCTTGCGAGCTGAAGCCACCACACCCTTGCCCTCCCAGGCCTGCAAGACAACAGAGTGATGTTCAAATTAGTTTTTGATGCGATTTTTTTCTGTGCTCATGCGGAAGTTGCAGCCTCGCGTGGGTGTGGTGCGATATGCCTATGCTTAGAATGTGATTCTGTCCTGTATCCGTATATATTGAACTGCACACACCACACCTGAAACCTGACCATTCAGGTATCAAATTCCCAGTTTCCTAAACCCGCAAGATACTGTAGCACAACCGAGAGTTGAACATACCATGGCGACAACAGGGCCGGAGATGATGTAGTCAACGAGGCCCTTGTAGAAGGGCTTGTCGGCGAGGTCCTTGTAGTGCTCCTCCGCCAGCTCCTTGGGGCACTGGAACAGCTTCAGGCCTCGCAGAACGAAACCCTTACGCTCGAACCGACCGATGATCTCCCCGACCTGCGAGAAGGAGCCGAGGCGAAATTGCAAGGGTACTGGAATGAGCAAAGAATTCTCAAAGGTAACGTCGGCTTCTGAACAAGGTTGGTGGAGCCCAGTCAAGGGTGAGAAATCAAGATGACAGCATCACTCGAAGACACGGACTGCCTGAATGCGAAATCGGCAGAGAATGACAGATAGCAACTGTCCCTTAAATCAAGCCAGTTTATAGAGCGATCTGACAATGACTCGATAGCAGTTGGATCAAAACCACGTTGATAACTTCGGAGCTTTCAGGGACACGGAATGTGGCTTACGAGGCCGCGTTGAACGCCGTCGGGCTTGATCATGACGTAGGATCGTTCCTGAAACCGGAAAAAAAGGGTCCGCGTTAAACAACATCATTGCTTCCACAAAGATACGGAACTGGAGCTCCGAGGAGCAGAAACTCTGACTGCTGGAGTACGTAAGCCCAAGGCAGAACTTGACACAGAAAAATCTGCATGTGACCATCACTGACCGTCATTGTGTCTGTTTTTGTTTGCCGCTGAAACAGAGGGGTCTGGCACGTATGGAGATCGGCGGAAGAAGCAGCAGCTTCAGAATGGCAAAGCTCGGTTATGGGTTTCTCAGAAGTGGTTTTCAGTGAGGCTTTTGAATCTGAAGCGGATGCTGAATTCTGAAACACGAGCACAAGGCCGACCAGCAAGATTCGGCAATAAACCAAATTCCACCGTAGTAGAACACGCAGCATTGCAAAGAAAAGCTTATGACCACGGTGCGGGGAAATATTTTCTGCTGGTATCAACTAGAAGGCTGGATCAAATGTGTGTGTGTTCCCCATTTTGTGGAACGCCAAGCGTGGCGAAAATGATATGCTGTCAGCACAACCTTCCGCAGCGTGCCACCTCGGACGATCCGCTTAGATGGCACACAGCACAAACCCTGAACCTCCGAATTCGTTTAACACAGTGAACCAGTAGTAACAACACCAGGAAATATGCACCTAAAGAATTTGCGCAATTCATGTACAGTCTCCCATCCACTTATTCCTTCATACCAGTGGCTCTATGCATATTATTTATTAAAAAACAAACCTCTGTGGACCTATGCATCTGACATATCCAACCCTTCCTGTTGAGGGACTTGGCCTCATTTTCCTGCTCGACCCTGTTAAAACAAGCTCCTCCGAACCTCGGAAGCACCATGCACAGAACGACGTGGAGCATGCCGGTGCTGCTCCGGATCAAGCTTCTGCTCATCCTTCACCCGTGCCTTGACATGTGCGGCCATCACCACTTTGGACAACCTGTGGAGCAAGGGAAAATGAGTTATGACAGACCAAAAAGCAGCGTTAGGTGGTCCGATCCAAGCACTTCCACCGCGTGTGGAGAGCAACATAGCTAGCATAGCTTCATAAGCATATGACACAGAAAACGTTATAAATAAATGCACTTACCGATATAGTTTTTCTCCTCTAAGGGACATCTTAGCACACAACCAATCTGGCGCGATCTCCTCTAGGAGTTTCAACTGCTCCTCAATCTCCTCTGAAGCATGGGTAAGAAAGAACGTGAAACACTGGGATTAGAGGTATAACCACCCAACACTGTCAATGGTGAAAAAAGCTTGCAACAAATCTGGTAAGGTTATGAGAGAACAGAGAGCTGACTCAGCATTTTCACGGTCACATGACGCATGGTGATAAAAATTCTTGTACCCCACCAGATCATACCTTGGTTGGTCTGCTTGCTGTGATTGGCCACCAGCCGGACCACAAGGTCCCTATGTGGCAGCACGGCAGCGCGACAGCTGGCAAAGAGAGCGACGACCATGTCGGTCAGCAGCGGCAGCTCGGCCAGCAGCAGCCGCCGCCGCCGCGCCTGCCGAGCCTCATCGGTAGCTTCGGCACGCTGCTGCTCCTCACGCTTACGAACCTGAAATTTGGGTTTGGAGGGAGGAGCGAAGGATGGTTAAACGAAGCAGAGGGAAGTGAGTTCTTAGAACGCAAAGGCAGAAACAGATCCACTCAGAGCACGGCACAGCAGGGATACAAGGACGAGGCGCTCTGGAAACTCGATACCGAATGAAGCAGTAATCTTAATAGAAGTTAACCAAAAAGGTTGACGCACCGAAGAGACGAGCCCTTGGGGCAGGCGAGACAAGATCTCCGAGTCACTTCCCCCACCCTCCCCATCGCTGTCTCCACCCCTCCCAACCGCTCCTCCTTGCTCTCCACCCTCCCCCACTCCCTGCTGCTGCAGTGTGCCAAGCTCCCCCACCACATCCCCACCCCACACCTCCTCGCCTCCCTCCTCAATCCCTGTTCTGCCTACTGCCATATCACCAGCAGCACCAGCAGCACCAGAAACATCTGAAGCCCCAACACTAACCCCAGCAACCTCCGTTCCTCCAAACAGCAGCTGTCGTGCTGCCCGAGCCTGCTCAGACCCAGCCACGGCTGCTCCTGCCAAACCTCCCACGTTGGTTCGCCGAGCCAATCGATCCAACGCTGGAGTGAGGTCTACCCTCACACGAGCGCCCAAGTCTGGGTTCGGATTCCTGCCGACCCTATCTGCCGAAGCAGGCCGATGGCGGTGGCGTGGGGAAATTGGCCGCGCCTGCACAACAGGCCTGGCAAAAGGTGCAGCTGTTGGCGCCGAGCCTGGACCAGCTTCGGCAAAGGTAGGGTTGGTGGATGCATCAGGAAATAGGCTCCTGCGGCTGATAGGGTGAGTAGAGCGGGTGTGATTATAATGAGTGTGACTAGAGTGAGTGGCATGAGCATTGACAGATGCACGAGACTCTAAAGTTGGTGCCGGGGAGGGAGAGAGTGGGTCTGGCAGAGTCTCCTCCGGTATAGTCACATCTGCTGCAGTCACATCCTTGTTGCCTCCCACTGCCCCCATGGCACGTGCCAGTCTCCCCAGCCTGGCTCGGAACTCTCTCTTCCGCCACAGCATGTCACTCTCCTCGCTCCTCACCCTCCCTTCTGCCATGCCTGTGCCTATTGCCATGCCTCCTGCCTTGCCTGATGCCATGCCTGTGTCTATTGCCATGCCTCCTGCCTTGCCTGATGCCATGCCTGTGTCTATTGCCATGCCTGCTGTCAATCCGCCTCCTGTTATCCCTCCATCGCCCCCTGCACCACTACCGCTAATAGCACCACCATCCGCAGCTGCAGGCATATCACTTTCACTACCGTCCTCCTTCCTTTCCCCTTCGTTCTCCAATATGATTTTCAGATCCCACACGCTACGTCCAAACCTTGCCGCCCTGCCTGCCGCCCCTGAGAACTTCACAGGAGAGGAGTTTTTTTCGGGCAGAAGAACCGATTCCACTCTAAGCAGCGGCACACCTAGCACAGCCTGGCGGGCAGATGCCCTGCTGAAAGCATCTGCTTTACTAAGTGTTGTTTCGCTAAGTGCAACAGGACTCAGTGATATGTCCTTCCCTTCCTTTCCTCCTTTCTCCTTTTCCTTTACCCCTTCTCCACCTCCTCCCTCTTCTACCTTTCCGCCAACTCCTCCCATTCCCCCCTTTCCTCCCCCTGCCCCTCCCCCTCCTCCCCCTCCCCCTCCCCCTGCCCCTCCCCCTCCGCCCCCCACGAACAACATCTGCGCCAGGTGCCGCTGAGTGAAGCGCCTCTTAGTCACGTCCTGCACCGCGTCTTTAATCGCCTGGAAGGAGCATAGAAGCTTCCTCGCGCGCAGCAGGCGGCAGCTCAGCTCCAGTGCGTCGAACAGCTGCGCGATTTCCAGGAACCTTCTCAGGTGTAGGGAAAGGTGGGAGAGACGGTTATGAAAATGTCAGGAGAAGGAGGAGGGGGACGGGGAACAGGAAGGAAGGGGAAGAAGAGGGGGAAGCGGAAAACGGGATGGGGTAAGGGCGGAAGTAGAAAGGCTTGGGTAACGACTGGAAAGTGATATGCATATACAGGGGGTACAGGAGGGCACAGCCTGGCATAATGCAATACAGTTGGACATCTGGCGATACAGGACGGTTCAGGACGGTTAAGGACGGGAAGGAGAGAGGGACATACTGTGGTGGAAGATCGTCAGCCTCCGCCTTCGCCGCTGCTGCTACTGCTGCTGCTGCCAATCCCGCTGCTGCTCTCGCGCTCCTCGCTCCTCCTCCTGCTCCTCCTGCTTCTGCGCCGATTTCCCTTCTCACTGCACTTTTGATAGCTGCTCCTTTCGAAGGTGACTGTATCGGGGACACACCAGCCCGTCCGCTTCTCACCCCCCCTGCAGCTGCTGCTGCGGCCGTTACCCGCCCCTCCATATCCGGCGCCATGCTTCGTACCCCTTGCTGACGTGGCATCTGAACGCCCACCATGGCTGCCAGCACCTCGCCACGTGTCTTAGGCCCACTGGGTCCGCTTCCGCGGCCTCCGGGCCCGGTGCTTCCTCTATGGATGCGGTTCCAGCGGAAGAGGTCATCCCCGTCCGCGTTAATAGACGACGAGAAACGAGTCACGGCACTGTCGGCTACAGCGGCAGCGGTAACAGCAGCACTGGTAGCAGGAACAACGGCAGCGGCGCTTCTGGCAATCCCTGGGTCTCCTGAGTCCTTGAGCTGATCTTTCCTCGTTCTAAGCTCCTCCTCTCGATCCTTCTCTTCCTCATCTCCCTTGCTTTCTCCTCTCACATCCTCCTCGCCACCCTCCTCTGTCTGCTTCCCCCCCTCACCTTCTTCCTCATACACAATCTCTAGCTCCAATTCATCCTCCTCTACCTCCTCCTCCACCTCCCTCTCATTCTCCTCCACCTCCCTCTCATTCTCCTCTACCGCCTTATCGCTCTTGCCCTCGCCCGCTTTGTCGACTTGCTCACTCTCGCGTTCAGCCTCGCCATCAGCCTTGAACGTCGTTCGACTACCCTCCCGCTCTCCCGCTCGCTCGTCCCCAAACGCCAGTCGCCGGTAAACCGCCAATCCCGCCATTGCGCCAACAACTTCCCCCGATGCGTTCTTCCCCGCGACTCCATCGGTACCCTTCTCCTCCGTCCCCACTTCGCTCCCGCCGCTCCCCCTTTCAGCCCCGTCAAACTTCCCGTCCGGAAACAGCACACGGCGGCCGGACAACAAACCCTCGCCAGTCTGTTCCGCGGAAAACAAACCTTCCCCGCGCGCAGCGCCAGGTGCGTTTCTAACCGAAGCGCCGGGGGCGCTTTTGACTAGCGCGTGGGGCGCGTTGCGAGTCGGCGTGTCGGACTCGAAAGGCCGCCGCTCGGGGCTGGCTCCGGGGGAAGCGGCGACGTCCACGTGCGCGGGGTCGAGGATGCGGCGGCGCTTGCGCGGAGCCACCGCGGATCGTCCGCCATGGCGGGCCGCGCCAGTAGGGACCTTCCGAATTGGCGGAGTGCCTAACGGGAAATACGAGTCGCCCTCCATAACAAGTCGACTCGAGATGCGTCCTAAAGTTTCTAAAACCTTTTACTGCGAGGCCACTAAACAAGTATAACGCTTTCGATATATATTCTCCCAGATTAGGACCACCTCGAGAATACTAGGGACGTACGCGAAAAGTCGGATAATGTGATATTGGAAACCATGGTTACATCGCACAAGAGGTGATTACGGTTATGACGGAAAGACTCGCGGGCGAAACGGTAACGGAGGTTACGCAACAGGGATGCGAGGAAATAAGGTCAGTTCGGATCTAGCACGCGTGGGAAGAGCAGCGACCTTCGGACGACCATGGATTTCCAGCACTGACGATGAAATGACGATTCCTTCTGAAATGAAGCTTCACGCAGTGCTGTGTTAGGTCTCAGCTGAAAAGGAGCCCTGAAAGTATCCACCCTTGAGATTGTCTTGTGTTGTGAGTGAGTTGCAGCTGAATCGACGATTGAAATGCCCCCAACTCAGCTTGCATGCGGCATTCGAGACTTCAGCTCAGCAGCAGCTCCCGCCATAACTGCTTCCATCCATTTCCAAGGCATGGTGGCTTTTGACGAATGTGCGGCATGCTCTCGAATGTCTCATGTCATGGCTCGAACCGCGTGGAGGTTGTGGGGGCTGCCGGAGCTTGACGGCTCACGAAAACCGGCCGAAAATCGTTTGGCGCAAGCAGATCGGATTGGCCACGAACTTCGTGTAGGGGTTCGCAATACTCTGACGCCTTCCCGTTAGCGTTGTTCCCGCCTTTCGCGTAACGGCTGATGTTGACAATTTTCATGAAGCATGTATCTACACCACACATGTAGCACCTCATAAAGGTGCTAAAATTGTCCAACATTCTCCCTACTCACCGCTTTCTTTCTATCACCATGAGACATATTAATAATTTGCAAGAGGAGCTGTGGCTTATGCTGCCTACCAAGATTGCATAAAGGTGCTCAAACAATGAAAGGACCCTCCCACTGACAGTGTCCAAATATACAGCAGGTACCAAACCAACAAACAGCTGGAACCGACTATGCCATTACTCCCACCCTGTGCTTGTTGTGTCGTCTTCCGATGGGCCCTGCTGGTGAAGGGCCTTTGAACCCAGTCACCACTTGGTCATCCACGCACCAGTGAAAAGGCACCGACACGATGCGCCTCTCCTGGCAGAAAGAACAGAAGTGGCACAGCTTTCGCATCCCGAATCTCAAGTCCAGTGCCATAGCGTTGTGGAACATGTTGTCCAAAGCAACGCTGCTTAGATCAGGTCCAAACAGTGAAAAGCCACCAGCAGAAATCGCATGCGAAGGCTGAAGTGAGTGTGATTGGACCACAGCAGAGGCTGCAGCTGCTGCAGAGGCCAGAGTACTTGCTGTGAACTTGTCAGCTGTTGGGACCACTCTGGCAACGGGATGCCCAGCCCTTGAGTCCGCTAGACCATCCATCGTTCGTTGACCATCTGAAGAAGACCGCATGTTGCTGTCACGTGGGTTGTTGAGAATCGTAACAGGTAAGCCTGGAGAACCTGCATAAGAATTGGGTGCTGTAACAGATGGATGTGGTTTCCCTTGAACAGAAACACCTCTTGCACCCATGTCGCCAGCAGCAAAGCACCCACTATTAACGGCTTCTTCTTGCACTGCTGCAGTCTTCGATGCCTCTTGACCCTTCAAAATCTTCAACGCAGATCCAGTCTTCCACACCGAAACTGGTGGTTGAGATGGTTCCACAGCTGCGTGTCTCGTCTCATTATTTGAGTAACTCTTGTCAAAAGAAGGAATCTGCTTCTGATGCTCCCCAGAACGAGAGTCACTTGCCTCGTCGTCAGACGAGCTAGAATCCGGCTTATCCTTGAATAGAGAAACATCATCCACGCTCTTGGGTGAAGATGGCGTGCTCGAAGCTGCAACAGACCCCTCCGATTCAACATATTCTGGTTCTGTAACCTTCTTCTTCGCTGCTCTTCTTTCCTTCTTCGACTTCTTCAAGGACACAAGAAAATGGCAATCCCTCTCGCGACTTGGATTATGCTGGTTCAGGATAATGCTGAAGTTTGTATGCTCGTTAATAGGAAGCTTTTGCTTCTTCTCCGTGTTGCCAGAAGACTTTCTACAAACTAGCACCGTTGATAGAGTGGCTGGAGGAAGACCGGCCTTCTGTCCAGCCATGGACTGGAACCGCTTGAAAGTCAAACAGGAATGAATTCCAACAACCCCCTTGTCCACGTCCTTCTCTCCATCATAAAAAAAAATCGGGTATGGCGTGGCGAAGGCCTCCATGGTAACTGCACGTACAAAAATAACAGGAGGTAAGTAGAGCTACCAGATAACCCAAAAAACTAACCAAAGTAACGGATCTGTAACCCATGATGAATGCGACAAGGGATGGAAACACATTAACGACAGCAACAATCGGTCTTGAGCACTGACCAGGTTAGGGCTTCTGAGGACCCGAGCTGAAGGAAGAATCCAGCAATAACAATTTCACAGAACAGACTACTAAATTTTTCCTGCTAGCATTTCAAGCAGCAATAGAAATGGGAACGTCATGAGGGGATTGGACAAGAAAGGGTTGACCAGATCCAATCAGGTGGGACGCCAGGGCTGGATGAACGGTCCATCAGGTAGAGCTCCGACGATCGCAAGGCAGTCGCAAAACCTAATTTCCGCCAATGGGCGATGGCCTGCGACTCTCTCTGTCTCGTGGCGCGCTTGAGCGTTGGCCTTCGCGAAACACCGAAGTGCAATGATGACTCCGCTTCGAATTAAGGTTCTCCAGTAAGGGCGTTACACACTTTATCGATACCCGGCTGTTAATGAACCCTCTAAGTTCTTACATTGAGCTGTTTTCAGGCTAATATAATCTGCTTCGGCTTGCACTTCAGGACACTTTTATACAACGGGAGTGTAAGAACGGCCGACACCCACTTCCAATGGAAACGAATTACGCGGATTTTAGTACGACAGAGATGCCACCTCACTCAACATGGCCTAGATACAACCCCATCGCATCTATAGCCGAAATACATCGGGAAGAGGGTAGAAAATACCCTGGTTATTTGCCAGCTTTCACATGGTCGAGAAGACTTCGTAGAGAAGCTAATCTCACTGGTTTAGTGAGAAAGAAATCCATGCCCACCTTCCTACACTTCTCCTCTTCCTCCTCCAATGCACTTGCCGTGATTGCAACAAGCAGCGGTCTGTACCGAAACGAACATTCTTGCTGCTGCAGCTGCACCTGCTGGGGCTGTAAGGGATGCACTGCTTGAACTTGCTGCTGTTGTTGCTGCGACATGCTACTAGTCCGCGGCACCGCGTCCGACCCATACCGACTCCTCCAAAGCCCGAGAATCCGCGCCGACGCCTCAAACCCATCCATGACTGGCATATGAAGGTCCATAAAAACAACATCCAACCCCTCTCCATCCTTCTCGCACACCGCTACAGCCTCGGCCCCGTTGCGGGCCAACACCAGCTGCTCTGCTCCGAGCGACCGCAGCAGCCGCTGCAGCACGCTGCGGTTGACTGCATTGTCGTCCACCACAAGGCACTTCAGCCCTGTGCCTGTCTTTCCCGCACCCGCAGTGCTTGCCTTGCCTGCCGGTCCAGCCTTAGTGCCGCCTGCTACAGCTGCTGTTGCTGCCGTTGGTGCTGTTGCTGCTGCCGCAGGCTGTAGCACGCTTCGGTTTACTGCCTTGCTGTCTACCACCACCCCACCCAGCCTTTCGCCTGCTGCTTGAGGCGTACTAGGAGTTACTGTTACACTTGCAGGTACTGCTACAGCTGCTGATACTGCTGCTACAGCCACTCCTCCTCCAAGCACTACACCTGCTCCTTGGGAACCCCTGAGAGAGCATGCACCAGCTACAGCCGTTGCTGTAGCTGCAGTGGCCCCATCTCCTGCCAGGCTGGCAGGTGAAGAGACGAATGTTCTCTGAAAGTTCTCACCCAATTCAGCGTGCAGTGGCATCATCGTTTGCGAAGGCTCCACAAGGGGGCCTGACCCCAAACCCGACCCCAAGCCTGACCCCAAGCCAGACACTAAGCCTGAACCCCCCCCTGAACTCCCCCCAGGGGCATGCGGAGCACGCACAGGTGCTGTCTCATGTGCCTGGGCTTGCATCTCAGGGTCGAACAGGAGGGGCTGGCTGGCGAAATCTCCCACAGTAGCGCCCGGAGAAGCGCCCATAGAGCCACCCATGGGAACGCATATAGAAGCGCCTATAGAAGCGGCAGTAGGAATTTCAGACCGGAGCAGAGCAGCGCTTACAGGGCTGGTGGTTCGGATCAGAGCAGCACCTAACGGATTTGATTCTGCCAAGAGCCCTTCACGGCCTTTATTGGCACGCCTAGCACCACTGAAGAATCCTCTGTCGTGTTGTACCCTCCATTTCCTTCTCCTCGCCTCCTCCCTCCGTGCCTCCACATCTCTGCTCTCCCCCCTCCCCTCTCCTCTGTCCTTTCGTCTTTCCTTTCCTCTCTCTTTACCACTCTCCTCCATCGCATCACTTCCCTCCTCTCCCCACTCCCCCCCCTGCTCCTCCCCCCAGCGACCCACCTGCACCTCTCCCCACATTCCCCTGCCCATCCCCTCCCCTTGACGCTCCTGCCTCATCCCCATCTCATCACCACCGCTCTCCTCTGCTCTCTTCCGCTTCATACTCCCTGGAACGCCACCCTTCTCGCCTCCTCCCTTCGCTTCCTCTCCTTCTTCCCCTGCTCCGCTGCTCTCCCCACGCTCGCTCCCTTCAACTACCAACCCACCATACTCCCCTCTATCATCCCCCCACGATTGCAACCTCTCCTCATCGAATCTCACCCCACCGATCCTTGCTTGCTTGCCCTGCCCGCGGCCACTATCCAAAACCCCCCCTCCAAGAACCTCTCTCCCCGATCTTTCTTCTCCATTCACATCCGCCTCCTCACCTCCACCCTCCGCCCCATCCCCACCCACACTTTCACCCTCCCTTACCCTCCTCTTCTCCCTCCCCCCCGTCCTCTCCCCCTTCCACACCTCAAAAGGAAGGGTAAACGCGAAACACGACCCCTTATCCGGCTCACTCTCAATATGGATCCCCTCGCCGCCCAGAAGCCGGACAAGCGACTGCGCGATAGCCAATCCGAGCCCAAGGCCCTGGTACTCCCGGGCGGCAGAGTCGTCCACTTGCACGAAGGGCTTGAAGATTTGATGCAGCATGTTGGGCGGCACTCCCACTCCTGTATCCACCACCTCGAAAGAAAGCCTTGTGATCTGCTTGGATTCCCTGAACTCAGACCTGGATCTGTCTTTCTCTCTCTCTTCCCCCTCGCTTTCTTCCCCCTCATGTTCTTCCCCCTCCCCCGCTTTCCCCTCCCTTTCCGCCCTCTCCCTCTCTTCTCTCTCCCTCGCTTTCCTCTCCCTCTCCTTCCTCTCCCTTTCAGCAGCCTGCGGCAGCAGCTGGGCTTCTGAAACAGTCATGATTCGACCTGCCTCAACAGCCCCACTCTCCCTCCCACTCGCTCCCCCTTCACTCCTCCCCCACACACCCTGAGTGCCAGCAGCAGAACAGCCCTCCTCGTCCTCCACCTGCTGCTGATGCTCCTGCTGCTGCTCTGCCTGCTCCTGTTTGCCCTCCTGCCCTTGCAGCCCTCTCCCCACTAAGCCCCCTTGCCGCCCTTCCCCTGCCTTGCCCATAACCTGTGACACCCGCCGACCCGCACCCCTCTGCTTCCCTCCTGCCCCCACTCCCCCACCAGCACCAGCAGCACCAGCAGCAGCAGCAGCAGATCCAGGAGGGGTCAGGACGCGCACTGTGAGTTGCACGGTGCCTTGGTGGGTGAACTTGAGGGCGTTGGAGAGCAGGTGCAGCAGCAGCTGGCGCAGCATGGATGGGTCTCCCAACACTGCGTGCGGCACTGCTCTGTCCATGCTGATCCCGAACTGCAAAGGGGTGAGAACGGGGAGGGATGTGAGGGAACGAGAGAGAAGGGCGATGGGATTCCCGTGCGCAAGAGACCGCATTCTGCCAGCAATGAGGCAGTTCCCAGTTGCTACCCGCCACCATGCTACACACCATTACCCACCAACAAACACCCTGCACTCACCAGCACCGAACAGCACCCATCGGTACCTACCTGCAGCCCCTTCCTGTGCGCCAAAGGGCGCATGCTGCCAGCCGCCTCCCCAATAGCCCTGTGTAGATCGAAGCGTACCCGCCTTGGCACCACCTCCCGCTTCTGCAGCTGACTCATCTCCAACACCTGTCGAGGTTCAGATGGGTGAAGAGGGGCGTTAATGGTCAGGGAATGGAGGACGTGTCAAAAACGACAGGGTGCAGAGCGGTAGGGCAGGAAAATCCAAGAAGGAACGAACAGGTGTGTTATGGGGTCGTGACGGGATCTGGAGAGGCAGATAGGTCAAACCACATTACAAATTGCTAGTAGAATTGGCAGCACTAAAAGAAACACTTACCTGAGAGACGGTTCCAAGAAGCACCTCGCCCGACTCGTATATACTCTGCAGGTAAGACTGTTGCTCTGGATCCAATTGGGTCTGCATCATCAGCTGTGCATACCCCAGCACGCCGTTAATCGGCGTCCTCAGCTCATGACTCATGTTTGCCAGGAATTGAACCCGCGACCTCTCGGCCGCCCGTTTCGCGCGGGCGGCAAGCCTCAGCTCGCGGGTAAGAGACGAGGAGTTGAGGTACTGTTTCCACATGGTGATGTGGAACGTATCTGGGCCGTCCACTAGCACCATCGCCATCACCTCCACGAGAAACATCTGACCATCGATCGACATGTGCACCCAGGGGAATCTACACGGGCGGCCGTTGCTCGTGGCTATGTCAAGCCAGCGCTGCTCGCTTGCTACTGCTGAGAGGATCCCCTCGGGTTGCACGGGCGGCGAGAAGACGACTGGTGATTGGCCAAAGATGCGGGTGTTGCACTCGTTTTGGGCCACCCGGAGGATGCGGGCGGCGCTGTCGTTGCAGTCGACTATAGTGAGGTTCTTACAAACGAATATTGGGTCCTGCATGAATGGGGTGGGGCGGAGGGAGGAGAGGAAAGGGAAAGCAAACAATTGGAAGAGGATCCGGGCGGCGCTGTCGTTGCAGTCGACTATAGTGAGGTTCTTACAAACGAATATGGGGTCCTGTGTGGGGGAAGGAGAGAGGGAAGGGAGAGGAGAAGGGGAAAAGCAAACGATTGGAGGAGGATGCGGGCCGTGCTGTCGTTGCAGTCCACTATGGGGAGGTTCTTACGAATAATGGGGTCCTGCATGGGGGGAAGGGGGGAGGGAGGAGCGGAAAGGGAGAGGAGGGAGGGAGGAGAGTTAGGTTGCGGAAGAAGCAAAAGGACAAGCAAAATTCGGAGCAAACGCAGGAAAGAAGATTTCTTCAAAGAAGACGGCTGGAGAGAGGGAGAGAAACGACTTACCGACGCAGAAAGGTACTTGCTTAGGTTATCCGAATCCGATACCCCTATCCCTGCTGCTGCAGCAGCAGCCTGGACTCCTGGTGGCAAAAAACTCGTTCCTGCTCCATCTGCCCCTCTCCCTGCTGCTGCTGCATCCACCCCCATCCCCATCCCCATCCGACCCGGTTTGACCCTCACAATCTCCTCTACCTCCTCCTCCTCACACGCCTTTCCAGCAGCCTCCCTCTCTCCCTCCACTCCCTCCTCACTCACTGCTGCACCTTCTTCTCTCGGACCAGTCCCCCCTATCTCCTCCATCTCTTCCTCTTTTCCGCCACGCTCCCTCTCCCCCTCCTCCTCTTTCTCCTCCACATCATAATCGTCATCGTCATCATCACTCGGAGCGTTCTGTGCTTCCAACAGCCGAGTCAACCCTTTCTTGAGAAAGTCCGTCCAAATCCCCTCCCTTACCCCCACTCTGTCCACCTCCAAACCTGGTGACTTTTGAGTCGACTCAAAAGTCTCCCTTACCCCCACTCTCTCCACCTCCACACCTGCTCCGAAACAAGCGGCAGAAGCAGACCCAGAAGCAGAGCAAGTTGCAGCAGCAGCAGCCGCCGCAGAAGCAGCAGCAGGGGCAGCAGCAGAGGCAGCAGCAGCAGGGGCAGCAGCAGAGGCAGCAGCAGCAGGGGCAGCAGCAGAGGCAGCAGCAGCAGGACTAGCGGCAGCACCGGGCACAGCATGTGAACCTCCGGCAGCAGAGCAAGCTCTTGCCGCTCCCATTCTCCCTGCCTTGGCGCTTGATTCAGCTCCTGGCTCCTCCTCAACCTCGATCATCATCCGTCCTTGATCTCCTTGAGCGTGCTGCAAATTACCATCTGCAGCATCATCACCACCGTCACCACCATCACCACCATCACAGCCATTCGGATCAGCTATGCAGGTGCCTTGTTCTTTAAAATGTCTGTCGCCCCCATGACCATCCAATGCACCATCATCCCCAGCATCACCACAACCATCCCCCGATATAACTGTTATCCGTTGTCCTCCCAACTGCTTCCCCTTACCTCTCCCTTCCACTGCTGCATCTGGGGATTTTCCTGCCAGTGTCTGTGGTGCATGAATCCTCTCAAATACCCCCATTCTTTCTGCCTCTGCAGCAGCAACAGCAGCAGCAATACCAGCAGCACCACCATCACCCACAGCAGCACCAACAACACCAGCAGCACCAGTGGTGGTGGCGGCACTAGCATCAGCAACAGCAACAGAAGGAAGGTCCGTGCTGCTGCTACCAGCACCTAGGCTCCTGCTCCTCTGCCTCCCGTCCCCCAACCCCCCCTTCATGATCTCATCCGCTACAGTCACTCCCCCTTCTCCTTCCCCTTCTCCTTCCAGAGCCCTCCTCAAGTGCAGCCCATACGTTACCAGCGCACCTTCCTCAGATAAAGCCTCCCTCTCAGTGCTCCCATCGTTCACACCACCAATTTCAACTGCCCCGCTGCCAATTTCCTCTGCCCCACCACCCACTCCCGCAGCAGCAGCACTGGTGCAACCACCACTCATGCTCTGCCGTTGCTCCCACGCTTCCTCGCCCTTCTCCCCATCTCCCTTGCTCCCCTCTCTCCTCTCCTTCCCGTCGCTCCTCCCCTCCTCCCTCTCCCCGCTTCCCCCATTCTCCTGCCCCAACAACCGCTCACTCTTTGCCTCAGCACTCGCACCGTCAACCCACCTTTGCCCCCGGTTCCCCCTACCTCCCCTCCCTCCCTGCCACTTGCCCAGATCCCCTTGACGCCTCCTCTCCTCTGCTCCAACCCTAGCCTCTTCTTCCGAACCCCCTCTACCCTCGAAACGTGCCTTGATCTCCTCTATCCTCGTTGGTAGCTGATCCAGTAACTGCCTGTCTTCTAACGGATCACCCTCCTCTATAAGATCCTCGTTAGAGCGCCACCGGGGAAGCGTCGGTAGCGTCATGGGCCCTTTCCTCTTCTCTATAGTCACAGGGGCGGGCTGGGGCTTGCGGGTGGCTGTAGCGGCTGCGGCTGCGGCCGCTACAGCCGCTGCAGCTGCTACAGCCGTCGCTGGGGGGACAAGGGGAGAGGAGCTGGGATTTGCTGGGGCTAACACAGCAGAAGGAACTGCTGTGTGAAGTCGGGCTCCTGATGTTCCTGCTGCTGCTGCTGCTGCTCGTGCTGCTGGCGCTGGGGTGGCGGCGGCTGCAGCAGCAGCAACTGCGGGTGATGCGATTGCTGCTGCTTCTGCAGCAGCTGTTGTTGGGACGGCAGCGGCAGCCGCGGGGAATGCTGCGGCGGATGTGAATGCTGCTGCTGCTGTTCTATCGACAGATTCCCCCCCTGCTGCTTCTGCTGCGCGTTGCACGAGCTCAAAGCTGGAGATCTGCGGGAAAGGACTCAGGGTCGGGGTATGCGTGCCGACTGCTTCTGATAATGCAAGAACAGGGGGAGCACCTCGCATATCAGCATCTGGGAAAGGGGCAGGTGAAAGGAATTCCGATGCAGTTGCATGTGCAGCAGCGGCGACAGCAGCACCAGAGGTAGCAACAGCGGCAAAAGAAGTACCGGCAGCAGCGAAAGCAGCGGCAGAGGTAGCGGCGGCAGCAGTAGCAGCAGCAGAAGCAGCGGCAGGGTCTAAGGAAAATGTTGGCTCGCCTGCTACAGCCGCCACTGCAGGTGCAGCCACAGAGGCGGGAACCACCTCAAGCTCCTCGAAAACACACACCACTGACAGCCTTCCTCTGCCGCTTGCTGCTGTCGCTGTTCCTGCCCCACCTGCTCCAGTACCCGCTGCCCCTGCCTGCCCTCTCACAAACGCTGCATCACTTCCTTCTGACTCCCTTCCCCTTGCATCTCTCCTCGCTTCGCCCACAACTTGTCTCCGTGCCACGACAGGCAGCATCCGTGCGCGCACCCACACAAACTGCTGCTCAGTCTGAGGGTCCTCCCCCTCCGCCTCCTCATCCACCCTCAGACGCACGTGCAGCTGGTGCTGCCCGCGGAAAAACCTTCCGCCGCTGCCCGAAACAGCAGCCCCAGTAGTAGAAAACTCGCGCCGGGCAGCGTGAGAAGAAGAAGCGCCTGAGAAACAACCGTGCTGCTCCTGCTGCGGCGGGTTGAAGGGGGTTGTAGTGGGGGTTGTCGCGGGGGTTGTGGCGGGGGTCGTAGCAGGTGTTGTAGCCCAGAATTCTGTATTCCCACGAATTTGCTGCCCAGCATACGCCTGCTCTCCCCCATATGCCTGCTGCTGTTGTGAGTACTGAGGCGCGTCAGTGAATGTACCCCTATAGCTTGGCTGGCTGGTCCCTGTGGCGGCGTGTGCGCTGCACGGGCGGACCGACGGCGCCGTGCTGCTGGAGGGAGCTAAGCGCGCGCACTTAACCAGCGTGTCCTGTTAAAAGCCGGTGGAGAAAAACGAGGTAAAGTTTTGGAAGTGAGCCTTGAGGCTATAGGGCAGTAAGCGCGTAAAGAGCGGGGGAACGTGGAGAGAAGACGGACGGACAAGTGTGCGCACAGATTGCATGCAGATAAACGAGAGGTAAAAACAAATAATAGATAAATAAATGAACAATGGCGGATTGGAATACCATGAAGAGCGGTTGGTCGTTGAGATGGAGCAGCTCCAGCATGGATCGGTTCTCCAGGGACCCCGGCTCCTGCTGCAGCAGTTCGCACGCTCCCATGCTGATGGAAGCAGGGGAGAATAAATAAAAAGCGGGGTAGAGAGGGATGGGGAGGAGAGAGTGGGTGGAGAGAAAGGCAGCGGAGCTCCAGCATGGATCGGATTCTCTAGTGACCCCGGCTCCTGCTGCAGCAACTCGCACGCTCCCATGCTGATGGAACAAGGGGAGATGAGGAGAGAATGAGGGGAGAATGGGGATGAGAGAAGCCGTGGAGCTCACATGGATCGGTTCTCTAGCGACCTTGCTTTCTGCTGCAGCTCGCACGCACCCATGCTGGACTCCATAAGTGGGAGCAAACATGGGAGATTACATGGGAGGAGAGAGTGGGAGGAGAGAAGGCAGCGGAACGTCAGAACAAAACGGTTTCTCTGGAGACCTTGGTTCCTCTGCAGCAGCTCGACGCACGCTCCCATGCTAATGGACACAAGGGGGATCAGAAAAAGGGTTTTCGAGGGATGGGGAGGAGAGTGGGTGGAGAGGAAAAGGCAGGAGAATTTCAGTTTTGATCGGCGCACTAGGGACCCGGCTCCTGCTGTAGCAGCTCGCACGCTCCCATGCTGAAGGAAGCAAAGGGGAGCTGCATGTGAGGGTGATACACTGCTGAACGTACCACGCTAGGGGTGGTTCTACATGCCTGATTGAAGAGGTGTTGACCGATAATAAATGCATGTGAGAGTGATAAGCTGAACGTACCACCCTAAGGGTGTTCAATAAACTAGCCCGGTCAAAGCATGAATAACGATGACGATCTTTCCATGCATTTATCCTTGCAAATCACGTTAAAGAATAAAAAAAATCACGATCTTTCCTCATGAAAGCACTCCATATCCATGCACTTTGTGACAGCAGAAGCCGTATCCATCTTGCTATCCGCAAGAACATAAGTACTCCATTTAAGCTTCGACTCTTCGTAACTTGCAACAATCCGCAATTCCCTCATGAAAAATGCATATTATGTCGTAAGCTGACGAAAAAGAGCGAAAAAGTATTACTACAAGTAGTATTTCGCAGGTGAATACCTAGCAGAGAGAATCTTAGCGCCTCTGGCGGCAATGACGACGGCAGCCGTCAGATCGAGAAGCGACGTCAGCGCATCTCCATGTGCAAGTGAAACGGCCGCCGGGAAATCCGGAACCCGCGAGCGATGAGGCATTGTACTAGTAGTAGTACTTATTAGTAAAACCAACGAAATCTTAGTACAGACCCGCGACCCATCATGATGTACTGTAACAACAAAGTAGCATGTACCACTATCTTGAAACCCTCGCACTACTAGCAGAGAATAAGTGCTGGCATCACACGCTCTAGCAAGTCTACAGTGGTAACTGCTTCACTCATCTGCCAGCCCAGTGTTGGTTGTGAAAGAGTGCTGCTGGTGAGGTGAATCAGGAACCACCACCAACAGTAGGTAGGATGGACTGACGACGACGACAAGTCGACGACACGACAGCTTCCATTGCAAAAAAAAAACAAAACGTCGGTGGACTCTCTCATCTCATGCATGACGTTTCTGTGTGACCTCGAGAGAACGAACGCACAGATCTTTTTATTCTGCACAGATCTGCACTCCGAAACCGCATTCGACAGATCTGCGACGACGGAAGGCGCATTCCGAAATCGCAGGATACGAACAATGAACGCTCTGAGGACGTGTTTTCCTGGGTTCAAAACTAAGGGTCTCGAAATTTCAGTTATAAATCGCGTGATTCGACCGTAGCTACGAGAAAGCGCGATCGGCGCACAATGTAACCCTTTAACTCGACCCCAAGGGAGAAAACGAGGATAATGTGTATGCGCAGTCGGTACCGCCGGGGTATTCTTCACTGTGGCGGGCAGAGCCAGCGAGGCATTATGAACAGTGCATGACAGGATCCGACATGATACGTGGGCTGCCACCGCCATACCTTCATCTTGAACAGTTCTTTCATCGGTCAGAGTGGGGAAAGACCGTTCATGCTCATTGACGGGTTGATTCTGAATGTAAAATTTCACGTAGTCCAAGTACAGTATTACTTATCTGAGTGCACAGTGGCAGTCACTTAAGAAAGTGACACCGGCTCAAAGCTTCTCATCAAGAAGTTCATGGTGAACTCCAATACTATCTAATCTGGACTGGAGGCCTTCATTGACAAACAGTCATATTCATGGAGTGCAACAAGGACTATACCCAGTGGTTGCTTCTGTTGTCGCCACACATCAACGGAACGGACCCAACCCAAGTCTAGGGAATTGCTTCGCGCCCCTCCCACTCCTCGCGAGTCGCGTCGCGACCTCATCCAATGGATGGCTGCAGCTGGTGGCTGGATGTTGACAAGAAAGAACTGCTTTCGCAAAAATATTTGGCAAAAAACGGCCTGCGTTGGCCATGCGGTGGCGCGACGTGCTGACTGTGATCGAATCTAGCAGAATCATGTATCTTCCGATCACAGCCACCAACCACTTCAGAGGAGAAATGTTGGGGAAGTACAGAAGGAAAAATAACCGGTCCGTGCTGTAGTTTGTGAGGTTTTTGCCGAGACTGGCGCTGCCTGGTTCAGACTCCCTGAGACCTGTACACTCGCTGTGGTAGAACTTACACACCGACGGACAAAATGTGATTCAACGGGTCTTGGTGGGTGGTGTAACGTGTTACCGAAGCGGTATTATATTTTTGTGCCCCGAAGCGGTGAGGTCACAGGTCAACCCAAACTACAAGAGCAGCCAAGTTTCTCCAGCGTGCTTCACCTGCACGCGCAATATTATCAACGATCTGGATGTTGGGGCTGGCAAAGAGGAAATGTCCCAGAAGATCGAACAGAATCTTTAGATGCATGTCGGGTTTGGGGCCAATAGAAAGAGAGGATCTGATGTTACGAACACTAGGGAATATCCGTCCCACGAAAAGCAACCTCAGTTTAACGCAAGTTATACATTGCATACTCTACATAACCAGCAGTCTTCTTACACGTCGCTTATATGCTTCAAACCACCTTGGAATTCTTACCTTTCCACCTTACAATGCATGATTGTACACAATATAATACGGCCACATAATGCATACTGCTCTACAATTGCATTACAGCTCCTGAGCTTTGTATACAGCATACCCCGGACATAGGCGTGGGCCTCCAATAGGTGCGTGAAAGCACATATACGGTAAATCCAGCTTGATATGTAAAGACGAAAGTGAATAAAACGAACCCTTTATAACATAGAATATACTGCGTTGCATGAGCTAAAAAGCTGACAATTTAATACAAATCAATGGTTTGGACAGAGAAACAGTACGTCCTGGTTGGGAAAGAGTAGTAAGATGAACAAGGAGGCTTCTGCTGATGTCTCAATGGCACGAGCATTTGACCGCCTCTATTACTATCGTCACCGCAAGGTAAATTTGCAAAGTTTGAGCAAAGAGGTCAAGCTGGAATGTACCTTGACATCTCCAACGCTCGAAAAACAAGGATCGTGCAGAATTTGGCAAGCGGCGGTAACACAAACGCTCGTTCAGTTTGTTCATTTATGATCTCATGCTGCGAGACGCTGAGACTTTGCTCGAACGCCAGCGTTACGCCGGTGAAGCTGCGTTGACTTCAGTGGGAGAAGGATCTGGGTCCGAGTTCGACTTTTTCCCCTTTATCCCCATCTTCATCCACCGACACCCTATCATCAAGAGGAAAGGAAGTTGAGACAAACGACTCAATACAGCATGACTCACATGCAGCCGATGCAGGAGAAGGGCTGCAGCTAATGAATTACCGGCCGCACGTGTCTCCATCCCAAAAAGTGTTGAAGACAATGAAACGGCAAACGAGGCAAGTCATCTCAATTACTTTGCCTACCCACATTATGGGATCCCGCTGGCTGGCCAGAATGCAACTCAACAACGGGTCCAGAATCCCACCATGACTGTGCTCGGAGGAGAAGGACAAGGTGTGGACAGCGAGACAGGGCTGGACATGTTGTTTGGAAACCGACAAGCGGGACAAGACAAACGGATTGAACAAGACATGTCACAAGGAGTCAACATCATTCCCAACTTACAACACCACATATTGGGATGTGCGGCAGCCTGCGTGCCCATGGTCGACTCGACATAGAAGGAGCCAAAAACACTCAAGGAGATGGATAAGAACCACTTCTTTGCCAAGCAGCAGTCGATGCAGAATTGACCAAATTCGACGAGTTTCGAGCCTATGAAGTCGTGGACAGAGCAGACATGCCAAACGGAGTCTCGATGTTGACGAAAGTGTCGTTTTCAGGGTGAGACGAGATGAGCACGGCCAGCCCATTCGGTTCAAAGCATGTTGGGTGATTAAGGGATGCGGATAGACATGTGGAACATACGATGAGACATATGCCTCGGTAAGCCAATGACCTACTTCACACATGTATTGCTGCTGGCGCATTCGAAACAAAGCGTTATATGTTGCAGCTGGACATCTCCGATAAATTATTGTATGCTCCAATCGACAGGGATGATGGAAACAACATATGAAAACCCCGATGCAGTGTGTACGGTATGAAACAAGCACTTCACCTGTGGCATCAACAGTTATTGTTGGAGCTGGACATGATGCAGTCATAATTTGACCCATCATTGTTCATTTGGAAAAGATGTCGCTGCTGACTTACGTCGTGACATTTTGATCCAGTCTCATGACGAAGAGGCCATCCGAGCAGTCAATCAACATTTTAAAGCATATATTTACATTGACGGTCAACAATACCATGATGCAGTTTCTAGGCCTTAACGTCGCTGCTACCACTGACACAATCTCAAGAGGTCTCACCAAGTACATCCCCGTACATAAACGTTTATAGTTTATTCTTCATGGCTCAGGACGGTTATGTACGGTGTAAAGAGGTTCAACTCCACCCTCTTTGTTTGAATAGTCATGTCATTATTTCCAAATGATATGAGTACCCTCCCTTAGGGCGCGGTACAAGTTTGGCTCATTTCAAAGCTCATTTCAGCTCAGGACGCGACCCCTCAACGCCGATCCTGCAATTAATCGTGCAAAATTTATCCTCCACCTATTAAAATCTCGAGTTTCGTGGGTAAAAATGTTGAAACTTCTCTAAGGGCGTATTCCTGGCTTCGGGACATCCGGGCTTTGAGTCATCCCAAATTTTGGGAAGATACGAGCTGCAATGCAGCAGCTCGGGTCAACGAGCCGACCTTGTTCACGTTTTTTCTAGACAAATATTTAGCTGGCTACCCGAAATCGCAGCTCTCGTCGTTGTAAGTTGCGATCTGTCAAGAATACAACTAGGAATGATGGATTGGACTAGGCAAGAGGTGAGTACAAGTAGGGGAAACCTAACCCTAAAGTGTTGTACTCACTAAGGAGTGACCCTACTGTAGCCTAGAGATACAATTGTAATCTGACACACCCCCATAGGCAAAGTAGGTGACAGCAAACACAACAAGCGGTCACAAGACCAGTCTGCAGAAGAGAACACAGCTCAGGGTGGATCACAAAGTCACCACGCATTCTGAGCACAAGCAAGTGGCCACAAGGCCAGTTCACATGCAGAGGTATATAATAGCAAGGCAGTACACTGATCACAACCTAGCAAGAGAAAACATGCAGGCATAAAGATATATAGCAGTGTACAACAAGAGCAAGTCAAGCAACCAACAGGTGAGGCAGAGTGGGCACAAGCCCAAGAGCAGTGCAGAAACGGTGATGATCACCAGCCCCAAGGGCCTTGGTGAAGACATCAGCAGTGTTGGCCCGAGAGGCCACGTAAGCAAGGCGCAGCTGACCACGCTGCTGCAGCTCACGCGCAAGGAAGTAGCGAAGAGCAATGTGCTTCGTTCTGTGCTCCAGTCTCTGCTCGCGACACAAGGAAAGCATTGCCTTGTTGTCAACGTACAGAACTGGAGGAGAACGAGGCCGCTCCCCCAAGTCGGTCAGCAGGTAGGTCAGCCAGCGTAGCTCCTGTGCAGCCATGGCCCCAGCGTAGATCTCGGCCTCACAGCTGGAACCAAGCACAGAAGAAGAACGAGTGGACCTCCACGAGACAGAACCAGCGCCAAGACTGAAGGTGTAACCCTGTGACGAACGCTGAGTCGTCTGGTCGTCGGCCCAAGAAGCGTCAGAGTGTCCTGTGAGGACCACCGAACCCCGTCCTCCAAGCACGAGCCCCATGCCCGATGTGCTGCACAAGTAGCGCAGTACCCTCTTCGCAGCATCAAAGTGCACCTTTCGGTGTCGACCAGGTGCCACGTAGCGAGCCAGGAGGCTGAGAGGGTACGCGAGGTCAGGTCGTGTGCACGTCATCAGGTACATGAGGCAACCCACAAGCTCTGGGTACGGACCACTCGGCTCTACGGACTCGTCCGAAGGTGGAGCTGAGAGCGAGTGGCCGGTAGACAGAGGAGTGGGCTGTGGCAAGGACCAAGTGAAGCGGAAGCGCTGAAGGACCTGGTGCACCATGTGTGACTGAGTGAGGGTGATGGTGCGCCGTGGTCTGTCCCGGGTGATCTGCAAGCCAAGATAAGCAAAAACCAAGTCGTCGACGTACACGAGGATGTAGAACGGCGGCAGAGTAGTGTCGGTGCGTAGAAACAGCGACGGGTCAGCAGTCGAAGGAGCAAACCCAAGAGCCGCAAGTGTCGTCCTCAGTGTGTCGTGCCACTCACGGGGCGCCTGACGCAGGCCGTACACTGGTCGCCGTAGGCTCCACTGGGTACCCTCAGGAAACGACTCAGTGAAACCCTGTGGACGGCGCAACCAGATGGCCTCGTGAAGGCTACCCTGCAAGAAAGCTGTCGAGAAGTCGAGGGAGTGCAGCTCGTACTCACGCTGAGCTGCAACGTGTAGCAACACCCGAAGAGTGGTCATCTTCGGGGTGGGGGAGAAGGTCTGAAAGAAGTCGACCCCCTCACGCTGACTGAAGCCTCGAGCAACGTAACGTGCCTTGAAGGGAGGCGGAGAACCCGGCGGCCGCTTCACCCTGAAAATCCACATGCCACTGACGATGTTGGCCCCAGGTGGGGGAACCTCGTCGACGTAGGTGCCTGTGGACTTCCAGGAAGCCATCTCTGCGTCCATGGCTGTCTGCCACTGAGAGGAGTACTCACCCGAAATCGCCTCCCTGTAGGAGCGCGGGGTGGGGATGTCAAGTGCATCCGGGTCTCCCTCAGGGGCAAGCAGCATGGTCGCGTGATGGGGTGAAGCGGCAGCAAGGCACTCCAGCTCCTCCTGTCTGTCCTCAAGAACGTCACAGCCAAGGGCAGTACAGCCAAGAGCAGTCTCACCCCCGACGGACGGAGGACAGGCAGGGACAGGGTCAGAGACAAGACTCGCAAGGTAGTCTAGGCGGTACACAGCAGCAAAGTCAACAAGCTCAGCTACTAGGGCAGACGCAGCAGGAGACGAGAACGTAGGGTCCGTCACAACCGTAGCAAGAAGGCGTGTAACAGTCGGACTGGACGCACGAGCAAGGTCAGACGGAGGGTCAGCAACGTCAGGCAGAGAGGACGCAGAAGGTAACGGTAGTACAACACGCTGAGGAACAGAGGAAGGACGGAGTGTCATATCGTGAGTGCCGGGGACAGCCGGAGCACGCGGACGACGAACACGAGGAACACGAGCACGGACAGCAACTCTAGGCTCAGGCTCAAGGTCAAAGCTAGACTCAGGCTCTCGACGCTCAGGGGTGGAAGCACGAGTCTCAGGCTCTCGACGCTCAGTCAGGGACTCTGACACCGCAGTGTAAGGAGCAGGAGCAGGCAGTGGGGAGTGTGGTAGCAGCGGTGGCTGTGACTGGTCCGCTGGCGGACACAGCAACGGAGGAGTAGTACCTGCCACAGGGAAGCCAGTAGCACCTGGCGGAAGACTGAGAAGGTGGCGAAGAGCACCAGTAGCTCCCGTACCTCCAGCACGAGCAGCTCCTCCAGTACCCCCAGCAAGACCTCCAGCACCAGTAGCACCAGCACCTCCAGCACCACGAGCTCCGACAGCGCCAACACCTCGAGCACCAGTAGTACCTCCAGCACCTCCAGTGCCTCCAGCTCCAGCTCCAGCGCCTCCAGCACCAGTAGTACCTCCAGTACCTCCTGTGCCAGCAGCTCCAGTAGCACCTCCTGCACCTCCAGCACCAGCAGTACCACCTGCTCCGGCAGCTCCAGCACCTCCAGTACGAGCACCTCCGGGACCAGTAGCTCCAGCACCTCCAGGGTCAGCAGCTCCCGCAGCTCCAGCACCAGGAGCACCAGCACCTCCAGTGCCACCAGCTCCAGTACCTCCAGCACCGGCAGCAGCTCCAGTACCCCCAGCACTAGAAGCTCCAGTACCTCCTGCACCAGCAGCACCTCTAGTACCTCCAGTAGTACCTCCAGCACCTCCAGCAGTACCTCCAGCACCTGCAGCACCAGCAGCAACTCCTGGACTAGTAGCTCCAGCACCAGCAGGACCGTACCCTCCACCACCAGGACTGCCTCGCAGAACGACCCACGCACGAATCGCCTGCGGCGAGAGCGTCTCAAGTAGAGCAGGCTGCGGTGGCTGTCCAGCTCCAGTACCTCTAGTAGTGGTAGCTCTAGCACCTCCAGCACCAGAAGCACCTCTAGTACCTCCAGCTCCAGCACCTCCAGCACCAGCAGCAGCTCCAGTACCTCCAGCACCAGGACCTCCAGAAGGACTCGCAGCACCCCCAGAGTCAGCACCCGAAGTCTCAGCACCCCCAGAGTCAGCACCCAAAGTCTCAGTACCCTCAGTCCCAGCACCCTCAGGCTCAGCACCCTCAGTCCCAGCACCCTCAGTCTCAGCACCCTCAGTTTCAGCACCCTCAGTCCCAGCACCCTCAGTCCCAGCACCCTCAGGCTCAGTACCCTCAGTCCCAGCACCCTCAGTCTCAGCACCCTCAGTCTCTGCTCCAGTGTCCACAGCAGTAGGCTGCAGAGGCGGCGAAGACGGCAGAGGTGGGAACCCGGGGGGGGTAGCCAGACGAGGAGAGCGGGCACCCCCAGACTCACCACCCCCAGCCCCAGCTCCAGTAGTCTCAGCTCCAGAGTCCACAGCAGCAGGCTGCGGAGGCGGCGAAGACGGCCGTGGCGGGAAACCCGGGGGGGTCGCCAAGCGAGGAGTGTGGCGAGTGGTCGCCGTGTCGTCGGCGACGGCGTCACCCCCCTCAGGTGAGTCAGAGGAGTCAGAAGAGATCTCAACTGGCTCATCCAAGGGGGGTGGGTCTACCTGGGACACACCTGAGGGAGCAGGACCCTGTGGGGGGAGGGGGTCTACCGGGGGGGGGGGACTGGTACCAGGAAGAGGGGTGCAAGGGGGACCGGGTGGGACGCGTGCGGGTGAAGTCGGTAGTAACAGACCGACTCGTCGAAGGTGACGTCCTGAGAGGACAGAACACGACGCGAGGCAGGGTGGTAGAACTGCCAGGGTGGAGCGTCGGTGGGGAAGCCCAGGAAGACACAGCGGAGAGTGCGAGGAGAGAGCTTGCTCGCTTTGGTATCGCAAACAAGGGAGAGCGCGCCCCAGACCCGAAACGACGACACATCACCAGGCTGTCCCGTCCAACGAAGTGTGGGCGAGGTCTCTGGAGCAGAGACACGGGGCCAGAGGTTGAGCTGATGCGCGGCGTATCGGACCGCAAACGGCCATAGGAAATGGGGAGCAGCCGCATGGATCATGGAGGTACGAGCAACCTCCATGATCAGGCCAATGCGACGCTCAGCGATCCCATTTTGCTGCGAAGAGGCCGGAAGCGTGAACGACTGGGCGATGCCCTCATCCTGGCAGAACGTCTCAAGGACGCCAGAAGAGAACTCACCACCCCTGTCAGAGTGCAGACGCAGGACTGGGAAGTCCTGATGAAAGCGCTCGTGTAGCTGGAGACGAGTAGCACGGATCCAAGGGATCAAAACACCGCTGACGTCCGCCTTGCGACGCAAGGGGAAGACTGTGGTGTAGCGTGTGTAGTCGTCAACAACCAGCAGGAAGTAGCGCTCCTGGTCCGTCCCACCGACGGGGGCCGGGCCCCACACGTCCAGGTGGAGAGTCTGCAGAGGAGCAGTGGTCGGAGGAAACTCGGAGGAGTGAGGAGCGGCGCGCTGCCTCCCCTCGACGCAAGGAAGACACGGCGGCGCAAGTGAGCGCGGGAGGGGGGGCAGGGTCTCAGGGAGGCCAGAGACCAGGAGCCGGGAGTGCATGCCGCGCAGACGCTGCAGGGAGGGGTGACCAAGACGGTGGTGCCAGCGCTGAGTCTCGTGCGTGAGTACTCTGCACGAGCAAGACGCAGCTAACTGCCCTGACGCAGACGCTCGACTCGACGCAGCTACCTGACCTGACTCAGCCACCTGTGCAGACGCAGTGGTCAGTGTGTACAGACTAGACCCAGGCTGACGAGTGAACGTAGCCAGGTGACGGCCAGTCCGGGAGCACGTACAGATCGCCACACGCTGCCCTCCAGGAATAAAGGTATCAACCCAGACATCCTGAATGGCAGCGTTGCTCACCAAGTTCGTCGAGAACGTGGGGAGGTGGAGACCTGACAAAGAACCAGAGGGGACTGCTGGACAAGGGAGGACCGTGGAGGCTCTCGCAACCACTGGGCCCCCAGAGGGGTCAGCCAGTGAGACTGGGACAGGTGCTGTGAGTGGTGTGACTGTGGTGCAATCACGGAAGAAGCAACGTGACGCGCCGGAGTCAAGCGTGAAAGTGTGCAAGACCTCAGCTGAGGCAGGACCTGTGGTAGTAGACGCACTAGCACCTAGAGCGTCGGTAGACTCACGGGCACCTAGAGCTGCAGCAGACTCACTAGCACCTGGAGCGGCAGCAGACTCACTAACACCAAGAGCAGCAGTCCTAACAAAACGATAACCTCCACCACCAGGACGACCTCGCTGAATAACCCACTCACGAAGCTGCTGAGGGGTGGGGTTGTCTGGGAGAAGCAGTGCCCGCTGCTGTCCACCCCTGGCCGCAGCAACTGCCGCGGAAGTGGCCATGACAGACAGTGACGGTCAGGAGTAGGTCCAGCACCTCCAGCTCCTACAGCGCCAGCAGCACCTCCTGCACTCCCAGCAGCACCTCCTCCACTCCCAGTAGCACGAGTAGGAGCAGCAGCAGTAGTAACAGCAGCAGGGCGGCGCGCGGCCACAGCAGGGCAGTAGTAGGCAGTAGCTCCTAGGGCAGAAGCACCTAGGGTCTTTTTTTTTTTTTTTTTTTTTTTTTTAATAAACAATTTAATTATATTTAGGGTATAGCAGGGCGCTGGCGCAGGGCAGGGCGCTGGCGCAGGGCAGGGCGCGGGCGCAGGGCAGGGCGCTGGCGCAGGGCAGGGCGTCAGCGCGCGCAGGGCAGGGCGCTGGCGCAGGTTGCAGGGGCAGGACGCGCGGGCTGCAGGGGCGCCGCGCTGGCTGCAAAGGCAGCTCGTATGGGCTGCAGGGGCCGCGCGGACGGGCTGCAGAGGCGGCGCGCGGGCTCCAGGGGCGACGCGCGGGCTGCAGGGTCCGCGAGGACGTGCTGCAGAGGCGGCGCGCGGGCTCCAGGGGCGACGCGCGGGCTGCAGGGTCCGCGAGGACGGGCTGCAGAGGCGGCGCGCGGGCTCCAGGGGCGACGCGCGGGCTGCAGGGTCCGCGAGGACGGGCTGCACAGGCGGCGCGCGGGCTGGCTGCAGAGACGACGCGCGGCTGCAGGGGCAGCGTACGGGCTGGAGGAGCAGCGCGCGGGCCACAGGGGCAGGCGCGGCTGCAGGGGCAGCACGGTAGCAGGGGCGAGCACGGCTGCAAGGGGCAGCACGGTCGTAGGGGCGAGCACGGCTGCAGGGGCAGCGCGGTCGCAGGGGCAGCGCACGGGCTGCAAGGGTCGCGACAGTGAGAGCTAGGGGCGCCAGCGCGCTGGCTACTGTGTAGGGCGTGGCGCTACCACTAGGCGGAACGGTGGGCCCATGTAGGAACGGTTCCTACTCTGATAACAGGTCAAGAATACAACTAGGAATGATGGATTGGACTAGGCAAGAGGTGAGTACAAGTAGGGGAAACCTAACCCTAAAGTGTTGTACTCACTAAGGAGTGACCCTACTGTAGCCTAGAGATACAATTGTAATCTGACACGATCACCACGGACAGAGCCGCTCGCACTGTCACACTGACTCAGTCACACATGGTGCAGCAGGTCCTTCAGCGGTTCAAACTTCAGATCTCCACCACACAACCCACTCCTCTTGCCGTTGACCACGGACTCACTGCTCCTCTTCCAGACGAGCCTTTTGAGTCTAGTGGTCCCTACACAGAGCTTGTGGGTCGCCTCATGTATCAAATTACGTGTACTCGTCTGGACCTCGTTTATTCTCTCAACATCTTCGCTCGCTTTGTTGCGATTGGAAGACACCGCCCTGTTCACTAGGCGGCTGCTGTGAGGGTAGGGAAGTACCTTGCGATCAGATCAGGGATGGGGCTTGTGCTTGGAGGGAGAGAGCCAGTAGTAGTGACCGGGCACTGCGACTCGTCCTACGCCGACGACTTGGGGACCTGCAGGTCTACTCATGGGTACTGCCTGCTTATTCTAACAGAGGTCTACTCGGTCGTCGTCTGTGACTTCTTCCAGTGCTGAGGCCGAGATCTACGCCGGTGCCATGGCTGCACCGTCCTTGTTCGCTGACAACAAGGCCATGATCCTCCTTTGTCAAGAGCCTCGACTGGAGGGCAGAGTGAAGCACATCGACTTGCTGTACTTCCTTCTGCGAGAGCTGCAGCGACGCGGCCAGACATACTTGGCCTTTGTGGCCTCAGCGCCCAATACTGCAAACATCATCTTCACCAAGGCCCTTCCGCTTGGTGACCACCACATGTTTTGCTTACAGTTTGGCCTTGTTCAGACTGACCCCCGTTTGCTGTGGACTTGTCTCTTGTTTCTCGCTCTGCTTATTTTGCTATAAATATATTTGTGAACCTTTCAACTTGCCTTGTGGCCGTTTGTGTCACAGGCTGGCTAGTCGTACTACCCTAAGTTGCTTGGCTTACCTTGTTGCTTTCCTTGCCTGGTCTTGTGACCGCTTGTCTCTCTTGCTCGTTTTGATGCCCCTCATTTAGCATATGGGGGTGTGTCAAATTATATTTATATAGTTGTTAGTTATGCTAGGCTGTAGTGAGGTACTCTCTAGAGAGTACAACCCCTTGCGGCATTCTCGACATTCTCAGTTACCCACTTCCGCTAAGTATCCTCTCGACAATATCTGTTGGAGGGCACATCACATTGAAGCATTGTTAGAGGGCTTCGAGCCGTGCAAACATCACACGTGGCGTGTGTGCGTGTTAGTAGTGGGAGTGTGGGATTCCTTTGAGGATGTAATGAAACAACCCAAGTGTGTTGCGAGCTTTCTTGAACAATATCGACTGCGGGATGATTAACTGCCGCATTACTGACTGCCGGATTATTGACTGCTGCATCTGTCGTGTCTGTTTATGGTTCGACTGACAGTGGGGTGTGACACGGCCCGCGGGAAGAACCTCTGGGGGTGCATTTGGGAGAGGTGGGCGGCGAGCAGGTGGGCATCCACTGGCTTCTGCAGCACACCGTCAAACCCCCCCTCTGCACACCTCTGCACCACTTCGCGATCCACGTCTGCCGTCAGAGCCACTATGGGCACCCGCAGAGAGACTGGCCGGGCAGCAGCAGCAGCAGTTGTAGAACCAGCAGGAGCAGAAGCAGCAGGAGCAGCAGCAACGGCGGCGGCGGCAGCAGGGTTTGAAAATATGAGGGGTGGGACGGGCAGATCTGAAGGGGTTTGCTGCTGCCGCTGCTGCTGCAACTGCTGTGCCCGTGAAATGGATTCAAACTCCACTCTCCTCTCGAGCGCTCGTATAGATGTTGCTGCTGCGAATCTGCCACGGCAATGGAGGAACGGATGGAAGGGAGGAAGTGGGAACAGAATGGAAGGGAGGAACAGGAGGAAGGGAGGAGCATAAGTACTCGCTCTCATGAATCACCCACATTCAAGACCTACCCATCCATGCGCACCACTCAACACCACTCACCCGTCCATCCCTGGCATCTGCAGGTCCATGAGAATCAGGTCGAAGCCATGCTGCAATGATGCACCCCCCTCCTCCTGCCCTCCCGCCCCCTGCAGCCCTCTATCCTTCTGCTGCCCACACGCCCCCTCCTCCCCTCTATCCTTCTCCTGATCTCTTGCATCATTCTGCTTTCTCGCCTCCTGTTGTCCTCTCGCCTCCTGTTGCACTCTCGCCTCCTGCTGCTCTCTCGGCCCCTCCTCCCCAAGTGTTTCCTGCCCTCTCTCCTCCTCCTCGTGGGCGGCGTTGGAGACGAGGTCAGCAGCGATCAACTCAACAGCCTGTTGCCCGTGGTTGGCGGTGGTGACTCGAGCGCCCCAGCGGGCAAGGGAGCTCTCGTGCAAGCCAGCAGCGATCAACTCCACTGCTTGTTGCCCGTGGTTGGCGGTAGTGACGATGGCGCCCCAGCGGGCGAGGGAGCGGCGGGCCACGAGGAGGTTGACGGGCGTGTCGTCCACCACTAGCACTCGCAGCCCCCCCACCCACGCCCGCGTCACTGCCTCATCTGCCGCTGCACCAGCAGCACCACCAGCACAGGCACCTGCACAGGCACCTGCTTCAGTAAGCGTGCCTGCACTCCCGCTCCCACTCACACCCCCACTCACACTCCCATTTTCACTCACACTCGCACTCACACCCGCACTCACACTCGATTCCTCGCTCTCGCTCTGGTGTTCCCGAAAGGCTCTCGCTCCCTGTTGCTGCTGTTGCTTCGGGCTTTGTTGAGCCACCTGATCAATCTCCTGGCTGTGCTGCTGCAGCTGCCATCTGCTGCAAGCACCTGAAAAACCTCCTGACCTGCTCCTTTGCCTCTCACCATGCCATACGGCCTCCCCTTGCTGCTGTTGTTCCTCGATGTTTGACTGCAGTTCCTCTAGGCAATGTTCTTGTAACGAGGGCATGGCTACAGGCACACAGAAAGCAACTGTGCTGCCACACCCAGGCACTGAGTCAAAGGCGAGCTCTCCCTTCATTAGAGTCACCTGGGGGTGAGTGGGGAGGAGGGAGATGAAAAGGCATGTTTCCATAATTGATACCAGACCTAGGATTGAGAAGCAGCAGCAGTGGCGGCGGTGGCGGCGGCGGCAGCTGCAGCAGTAGCAGCAGCAGCAGCAGCAGCAGCAGCAGCAGCAGCAGCAGCAGCAGCAGCAGCAGCAGCAGCAGCAGCAGCAGCAGCAGCAGCAGCAGCAGCAGCAGCAGCAGCAGCAGCAGCAGCAGCAGCAGCAGCAGCAGCAGCAGCAGCAGCAGCAGCAGCAGCAGCAGCAGCAGCAGCAGCAGCAACAGCACGGAGATGGCAAGACAGTGAGAATGAGGAATGAAAAGGCATGTTCCTGTCATTGAAAACCAGGCCGAGGATTGAGAAGCAGCAGCAGCGGTGGGGGCGGCGGCGGCGGCAGCAGCAGCAGTAGCAGCAGCTGCAGCAGTAGCAGTAGCAGTAGCAGCAGCTGCAGCAGTAGCAGCAACACGGGGTTGACAAGACAGTGAGAATGAGGAATGAAAAGGCATGTTCCTGTCATTGAAAACCAGGCCGAGGATTGAGAAGCAGCAGCAGCAGCAACACGGGGTTGGCAAGACAGTGAGAATGAGAGGAGTGAAAAGGTGTTTGAGGGTTTCACCGTTTGCTGCACCAACACGAGCCCGAGGGCTGCCCCTGACCCGCTCCTCGCCTCTCTCTAGTTTGCTGATGAGATGAATTAAAAGGTGTCTGATGGGCTCACGGGACTCACCGTTTGCTGCACCAACACGAGCCCGAGGGCTGCCCCTGACCCGCTCCTCGCCTCTCTCTAGTTTGCTGATGAGAGGAATTATAAGGTGTCTGATGGGCTCACGGGACTCACCGTTTGCTGCACCAACACGAGCCCGAGGGCTGCCCCTGTCCCGCTCCTCGCCTCTCTCTAGTTTGCTGATGAGAGGAATTAAAAGGTCTCTGATGGGCTCACGGGACTCACCGTTTGCTGCACCAACACGAGCCCGAGGGCTGCCCCTGACCCGCTCCTCGCCTCTCTCTAGTTTGCTGATGAGAGGAATTAAAAGGTGTCTGATGGGCTCACGGGACTCACCGTTTGCTGCACCAACACGAGCCCGAGGGCTGCCCCTGACCCGCTCCTCGCCTCTCTCTAGTTTGCTGATGAGAGGAATTAAAAGGTGTCTGATGGGCTCACGGGACTCACCGTTTGCTGCACCAACACGAGCCCGAGGGCTGCCCCTGACCCGCTCCTCGCCTCTCTCTAGTTTGCTGATGAGAGGAATTAAAAGGTGTCTGATGGGCTCACGGGACTCACCGTTTGCTGCACCAACACGAGCCCGAGGGCTGCCCCTGTCCCGCTCCTCGCCTCTCTCTAGTTTGCTGATGAGAGGAATTAAAAGGTGTCTGATGGGCTCACGGGACTCACCGTTTGCTGCACCGACACGAGCCCGAGGGCTGCCCCTGACCCGCTCCTCGCCTCTCTCTAGTTTGCTGATGAGAGGAATTAAAAGGTGTCTGATGGGCTCACGGGACTCACCGTTTGCTGCACCAACACGAGCCCGAGGGCTGCCCCTGTCCCGATCCTCGCCTCTCTCTAGTTTGCTGATGAGAGGAATTAAAAGGTGTCTGATGGGCTCACGGGACTCACCGTTTGCTGCACCAACACGAGCCCGAGGGCTGCCCCTGTCCCGCTCCTCGCCTCTCTCTAGTTTGCTGATGAGAGGAATTAAAAGGTGTCTGATGGGCTCACGGGACTCACCGTTTGCTGCACCAACACGAGCCCTAGGGCTGCCCCTGACCCGCTCCTCGCCTCTCTCTAGTTTGCTGATGAGAGGAATTAAAAGGTGTCTGATGGGCTCACGGGACTCACCGTTTGCTGCACCAACACGAGCCCGAGGGCTGCCCCTGTCCCGCTCCTCGCCTCTCTCTAGTTTGCTGATGAGAGGAATTAAAAGGTGTCTGATGGGCTCACGGGACTCACCGTTTGCTGCACCAACACGAGCCCGAGGGCTGCCCCTGACCCGCTCCTCGCCTCTCTCTAGTTTGCTGATGAGAGGAATTAAAAGGTGTCTGATGGGCTCACGGGACTCACCGTTTGCTGCACCAACACGAGCCCGAGGGCTGCCCCTGACCCGCTCCTCGCCTCTCTCTAGTTTGCTGATGAGAGGAATTAAAAGGTGTCTGATGGGCTCACGGGACTCACCGTTTGCTGCACCAACACGAGCCCGAGGGCTGCCCCTGACCCGCTCCTCGCCTCTCTCTAGTTTGCTGATGAGAGGAATTAAAAGGTGTCTGATGGGCTCACGGGACTCACCGTTTGCTGCACCAACACGAGCCCGAGGGCTGCCCCTGACCCGCTCCTCGCCTCTCTCTAGTTTGCTGATGAGAGGAATTAAAAGGTGTCTGATGGGCTCACGGGACTCACCGTTTGCTGCACCAACACGAGCCCGAGGGCTGCCCCTGTCCCGCTCCTCGCCTCTCTCTAGTTTGCTGATGAGAGGAATTAAAAGGTGTCTGATGGGCTCACGGGACTCACCGTTTGCTGCACCAACACGAGCCCGAGGGCTGCCCCTGTCCCGCTCCTCGCCTCTCTCTAGTTTGCTGATGAGAGGAATTAAAAGGTGTCTGATGGGCTCACGGGACTCACCGTTTGCTGCACCAACACGAGCCCGAGGGCTGCCCCTGACCCGCTCCTCGCCTCTCTCTAGTTTGCTGATGAGAGGAATTAAAAGGTGTCTGATGGGCTCACGGGACTCACCGTTTGCTGCACCAACACGAGCCCGAGGGCTGCCCCTGTCCCGCTCCTCGCCTCTCTCTAGTTTGCTGATGAGAGGAATTAAAAGGTGTCTGATGGGCTCACGGGACTCACCGTTTGCTGCACCAACACGAGCCCGAGGGCTGCCCCTGACCCGCTCCTCGCCTCTCTCTAGTTTGCTGATGAGAGGAATTAAAAGGTGTCTGATGGGCTCACGGGACTCACCGTTTGCTGCACCAACACGAGCCCGAGGGCTGCCCCTGACCCGCTCCTCGCCTCTCTCTAGTTTGCTGATGAGAGGAATTAAAAGGTGTCTGATGGGCTCACGGGACTCACCGTTTGCTGCGCCAACACGAGCCCGAGGGCTGCCCCTGACCCGCTCCTCGCCTCTCTCTAGTTTGCTGATGAGAGGAATTAAAAGGTGTCTGATGGGCTCACGGGACTCACCGTTTGCTGCACCAACACGAGCCCGAGGGCTGCCCCTGACCCGCTCCTCGCCTCTCTCTAGTTTGCTGATGAGAGGAATTAAAAGGTGTCTGATGGGCTCACGGGACTCACCGTTTGCTGCACCAACACGAGCCCGAGGGCTGCCCCTGACCCGCTCCTCGCCTCTCTCTAGTTTGCTGATGAGAGGAATTAAAAGGTGTCTGATGGGCTCACGGGACTCACCGTTTGCTGCACCGACACGAGCCCGAGGGCTGCCCCTGACCCGCTCCTCGCCTCTCTCTAGTTTGCTGATGAGAGGAATTAAAAGGTGTCTGATGGGCTCACGGGACTCACCGTTTGCTGCACCAACACGAGCCCGAGGGCTGCCCCTGACCCGCTCCTCGCCTCTCTCTAGTTTGCTGATGAGAGGAATTAAAAGGTGTCTGATGGGCTCACGGGACTCACCGTTTGCTGCACCAACACGAGCCCGAGGGCTGCCCCTGTCCCGCTCCTCGCCTCTCTCTAGTTTGCTGATGAGAGGAATTAAAAGGTGTCTGATGGGCTCACGGGACTCACCGTTTGCTGCACCAACACGAGCCCGAGGGCTGCCCCTGTCCTGCTCCTCGCCTCTCTCTAGTTTGCTGATGAGAGGAATTAAAAGGTGTCTGATGGGCTCACGGGACTCACCGTTTGCTGCACCAACACGAGCCCGAGGGCTGCCCCTGACCCGCTCCTCGCCTCTCTCTAGTTTGCTGATGAGAGGAATTAAAAGGTGTCTGATGGGCTCACGGGACTCACCGTTTGCTGCACCAACACGAGCCCGAGGGCTGCCCCTGTCCCGCTCCTCGCCTCTCTCTAGTTTGCTGATGAGAGGAATTAAAAGGTGTCTGATGGGCTCACGGGACTCACCGTTTGCTGCACCAACACGAGCCCGAGGGCTGCCCCTGACCCGCTCCTCGCCTCTCTCTAGTTTGCTGATGAGAGGAATTAAAAGGTGTCTGATGGGCTCACGGGACTCACCGTTTGCTGCACCAACACGAGCCCGAGGGCTGCCCCTGACCCGCTCCTCGCCTCTCTCTAGTTTGCTGATGAGAGGAATTAAAAGGTGTCTGATGGGCTCACGGGACTCACCGTTTGCTGCGCCAACACGAGCCCGAGGGCTGCCCCTGACCCGCTCCTCGCCTCTCTCTAGTTTGCTGATGAGAGGAATTAAAAGGTGTCTGATGGGCTCACGGGACTCACCGTTTGCTGCACCAACACGAGCCCGAGGGCTGCCCCTGACCCGCTCCTCGCCTCTCTCTAGTTTGCTGATGAGAGGAATTAAAAGGTGTCTGATGGGCTCACGGGACTCACCGTTTGCTGCACCAACACGAGCCCGAGGGCTGCCCCTGACCCGCTCCTCGCCTCTCTCTAGTTTGCTGATGAGAGGAATTAAAAGGTGTCTGATGGGCTCACGGGACTCACCGTTTGCTGCACCAACACGAGCCCGAGGGCTGCCCCTGACCCGCTCCTCGCCTCTCTCTAGTTTGCTGATGAGAGGAATTAAAAGGTGTCTGATGGGCTCACGGGACTCACCGTTTGCTGCACCAACACGAGCCCGAGGGCTGCCCCTGACCCGCTCCTCGCCTCTCTCTAGTTTGCTGATGAGAGGAATTAAAAGGTGTCTGATGGGCTCACGGGACTCACCGTTTGCTGCACCAACACGAGCCCGAGGGCTGCCCCTGTCCCGCTCCTCGCCTCTCTCTAGTTTGCTGATGAGAGGAATTAAAAGGTGTCTGATGGGCTCACGGGACTCACCGTTTGCTGCACCAACACGAGCCCGAGGGCTGCCCCTGTCCCGCTCCTCGCCTCTCTCTAGTTTGCTGATGAGAGGAATTAAAAGGTGTCTGATGGGCTCACGGGACTCACCGTTTGCTGCACCAACACGAGCCCGAGGGCTGCCCCTGACCCGCTCCTCGCCTCTCTCTAGTTTGCTGATGAGAGGAATTAAAAGGTGTCTGATGGGCTCACGGGACTCACCGTTTGCTGCACCAACACGAGCCCGAGGGCTGCCCCTGTCCCGCTCCTCGCCTCTCTCTAGTTTGCTGATGAGAGGAATTAAAAGGTGTCTGATGGGCTCACGGGACTCACCGTTTGCTGCACCAACACGAGCCCGAGGGCTGCCCCTGACCCGCTCCTCGCCTCTCTCTAGTTTGCTGATGAGAGGAATTAAAAGGTGTCTGATGGGCTCACGGGACTCACCGTTTGCTGCACCAACACGAGCCCGAGGGCTGCCCCTGACCCACTCCTCGCCTCCCTTTGCTCCCGCGATTCCTGGAAGAGTAAAGACATACATGTCAAAGAGAGGGGTGTATGAAAATCACTTTTGAGAATTCTCAAAAGTGAGCCCGAGGGCTGCCCCTGACCCACGCCTCGCCTCCCTTTGCTCCCGCGACTCCTGGAAGAGTGAAGACAGACGTGTCAAAGAGTTGGATGTATGGGGGAGGGGCCAAGTGGGAGATTGGAGTGGAGGGCTGGAGTGGAGGGCTGGAGTGGAGGGCTGGAGTGGAGGGCTGGAGTAAGAAGACTGATTGGAGTAGAAAGTGATTTTTGAAGTGATCAAGGCTCACAAGAAGGGAGAGTAACAAACAGGGCTCACGAGGTGGGAGAGTAACAAACAGGGCTCACGAGGTGGGAGAGTAACAAACAGGGCTCACGAGGTGGGAGAGTAACAAACAGGGCTCACGAGGTGGGAGAGTAACAAACAGGGCTCACGAGGTGGGAGAGTAACAAACAGGGCTCACGAGGTGGGAGAGTAACAAACAGGGCTCACGAGGTGGGAGAGTAACAAACAGGGCTCACGAGGTGGGAGAGTAACAAACAGGGCTCACGAGGTGGGAGAGTAACAAACAGGGCTCACGAGGAGGGAGAGTAACAAACAGGGCTCACGAGGAGGGAGAGTAACAAACAGGGCTCACGAGGAGGGAGAGTAACAAACAGGGCTCACGAGGTGGGAGAGTAACAAACAGGGCTCACGAGGTGGGAGAGTAACAAACAGGGCTCACGAGGTGGGAGAGTAACAAACAGGGCTCACGAGGTGGGAGAGTAACAAACAGGGCTCACGAGGAGGGAGAGTAACAAACAGGGCTCACGAGGTGGGAGAGTAACAAACAGGGCTCACGAGGTGGGAGAGTAACAAACAGGGCTCACGAGGTGGGAGAGTAACAAACAGGGCTCACGAGGTGGGAGAGTAACAAACAGGGCTCACGAGGTGGGAGAGTAACAAACAGGGCTCACGAGGAGGGAGAGTAACAAACAGGGCTCACGAGGAGGGAGAGTAACAAACAGGGCTCACGAGGAGGGAGAGTAACAAACAGGGCTCACGAGGTGGGAGAAGCAAGAAGGCTGTCCAACGCCACTCGCTGTGTGGAGAGTTTTGTTTGAGAATTTTGAAAAAAAACCCAGTGTGGAGAGACACTGGGAGGCTGCGGTCCGAGTCTCAACAGAAATGGAGTCGAAAGAGAAGTGGAGGAGGGAGAAGTAGGAAGGCCCTTCAGTGCCACTCTCTTGATGAGAGAGACACTTCATCAAGAGAGAAGTAGGAGTCTCATCAAGAGAGAGAATTTTTGAAATCTCACGAGGAGGGAGAAGTAGGAAGGCCCTTCAGTGCCACTTGCTGTGTGGAGAGACGCTGGGAGGCCACAGCCCGAGTCTTGGCACGACAGCACCAGCATCCACCGCTCTCCACCCCTCCCTTGCCCACTCCCACGCCCTATGCCATGGCCTGTCCCATGCTGTCGTCTCCCACGCCCCCTGTCTGGTTTTTGAATATGTTTCCTGTCTTGACTCCCATGCCGTCTTTCATGCCCGCCCTCGCCCCTTGCACTGCCTGCTGCTGCTGCTGCTGTTGCTGCTGCTGCTGCTGCTGCTGCTGCTGCTACTGCTCCCGCTGCAGATGCAACTGGCGCCCCCCTCACAGCCTCAATCAAGCATTCCCATCTCGAACAAAGCCAGGTGGACGGCCAATAGGCAGTGTTAGCAGCGGCCGCTTGAGGAGCTGCTGGGGGAAGGCCTGCAAAAAAACAGGGGAATTTGGAGAGGGGAAGAGAAGGAAGTAACGCTGGTGGAGGAGGTAGGGAATGGTGTGGGGGAAAGAGGAGGGAGGGTGAAAACCAAAGAGCGGGGCGGAGGGTAGGTGATAAAAAAGAGAGGATGGCAACCTTACCCTGGCAACAAAGGGTGTCGTGCAAGCTTGTCCCTTGCGGCACCAGGGTCACTCGCACTGTCACGTGGCCTTGTGTCGTGAACTTGACCGCGTTGTCTGAAACGGAAATGAGGAAGCGGTTAGCATAAGGGGTAACCAGAAGTGGAACATGTGAGAAGCGAAGGAGGTAAATCTTGAACAAGAGCACGTTGAACAGGAGCACGTTGAACAAGAACAAGAGCGTGGGGTTGTTACCATGACTCACATCACCCCATGAGGTGCGTGGGGTTGTTACCATGACTCACATCACCCCATGAGGTGCATGGGCTGTTACCTTAGATGCATGGGGTTGATCGTACTCACACAATGACAATCACATCACATCATATGCGTGGGGCTGTCACCACTCACACACATCATTCCACCCACTATGCACGCACAGCCTCAACCTGGGGTGCACCTGTGATCTCTTTGACCGTGTTGGTGCGGTGCAAGGGGTCTGCAATCACATGCGTGAGGGCAGGTGTTGCCCACATCACCCCATCCATTTACCATCATCCACCCGCTACCACTCACCTGTGATCTCTTTGACCATGCTGGTGAGGTGCATGGGGTACACACTCACATGCGTGGGGCAGTCACCATCACACACATCACCCCACACACCACTCACTCACACACAGCCTCAGCCTGGGGCTCACCTGTGATCTCCTTGACCATGGTGGTGAGGTGCATGGGGTCTGCAATCACATGCGTGGGGCAGTTGCAATCACACACATCACCCCACCCCACCCACTTACCACCATCCACACCACACTCTAAACACAGCCTTGAGTTGAGCCCACCTGTGATCTCCTTGACCATGGTGGTGAGGTGCATGGGGTCTGCAATCACATGCGCTGTAGAGTGTGGTGTGGATCACACACATCACCCCACACACTTACCATCATCCACACCACACCACACCACCACCAGCCTTGAGCTCACCTGTGATCTCCTTGACCATGGTGGTGAGGTGCATGGGGTCTGCAATCACATGCGTGGGGCAGCCGTCACTCACAATGCCACTCACTGCATGGGGAGGAAGGAGGGTGGAAGTTTCCAACGCACGATCGCGAGAATCAGGTAGGTCATGATACCATGGGCAAACACACACCATCGGAATGAGACGCATTCAAAGAACCCATTCAGCCACTGGAATGAGGCGAGACGCTCAAGGCTTGTTGATTGAACAATGTGTAAGGCGTAAGGCGCGTAAGGCCTGCCTTTCAGCTCCTTTCATGGAAAGGTTCATAAGGCGCGGAAGGCTTGTTGATTGAACAATGCAGAAGAACAACTAATGTGACAGCGCTCTATCCTTGAGCAGTCATGAGCAGTTACATGCATGTACTGCACCCAACTAAGCCTCATATCTACTTCAATCACCGTCTCATCCACCATCGCCTTGCCTGCCTCCAACAATGTCTTGTGCACTCACATTCAATGCCTGTCAACGCCTTACACTTACATTCAATGCCTTTAGAACGTGCTTCCTCCGCGTGCCACTCCAATGCCCCATGAAGCCACTCCCTCACGTCAATCACCGTCTCATCCACCACCGCCTTGCCTGCCTCCAGCTTCGCCAGGTCCAACACGCGGTTGACCAGATGCAGTGCATCTCTTGCTGATGCCCCGGCCATTAGCAGGTCGGCTAGCTGAGAGGCGTTCAGGCCCATCTCTGCTAGAGCGTCGAGCATGCCTGGTGGGGGAGAGAAGAGGGATGTGGGAAGAATAACGGTTCATGTAGAACAGAAAGCAGGAGCAGGAGGAGCAGGGGAAAAAGAAGGAGCATGTATGGATTAAAAAAAAAGGAGCATGTTGGAGTGAAAGAAAAGGTGCATGTATGGCTGACCAGATGCAGTGCACCTTTAACATGAACACTGTACCTACCAATACTCCCCAACCATGGGTGTCATGAGCTCATGAGACATGCTCTTAGACGCCTCTGCGCCCTCCGCCAATGAGGTGACTTTTGAGTCGACTCAATAGTCACCTCATGAGACACGCTCTTTGACACCCCTGCTCCCTCTGCCAATTCTTCTTACGCACCTACAAAGCAGACACACTAACTAACGCATGAACACTATACCTACCATACCACTGATCCCAACCATGGGTGTCCTGATCTCGTGAGACATGCTCTTTAACGCTCCTGCTCCCTACGGCTCTTCTTCTTACGCACCTACAAAGCAGACACACTAACTAACGCATGAACACTACACCTACCACTGATCCCAACCATGGGTGTCCTGATCTCGTGAGGCATGCACGCGACGCGTCAAACATGCTCTTAGGCGCCTCTGCGCCCTCCGGCTCTTATTCATGCGCGCCAAAGACACAGAATCAGTAATGTGTGAACACCGTACCTACCAGTTATCCCAACCATCGGTGTCCGCAGCTCATGAGACATGCACGCAACAAACATGCTCTTAGACGCCTCTGCTCTGCGCCCTCCGGCTCTTATTCATGCGCGCATAAGACACAGAATCAGTCATGTGTGATGCGAACACCGTACCTACCAGTTATCCCAACCATTGGAGTCCTGAACTCGTGAGACATGCACGGTATACTCAAAGACAGGAGGAATATTACCAGTAATTCGAGGAGGAATATTACCAGAAATTCGAGGAGGAAAATTACCAGTAATTCCAACCATGGGTGTCCGCAGCTCGTGAGACATGCACGCCACAAACATGCTCTTAGACGCCTCTGCGCCCTCCGCCTGTCGTCTCAGCCTATCCGCCTCTGCCATCTGCTGCTGGGTCTGGAAGAACTTGGCGCGCTGCAGGCAGGCTGCCAGCAGCACGAGCAGCACGAGGAGGAGCGCGAAGAGGGCGATGAGGATGGGGATGCCCCACTGCTGCCACGTGCTGGGAGGCTGGGTTTGCCTGGATGGGGGGGGGGTAACAGGAAGTTCGTTTATATCTGATATTTACAATGCAGGGGTATAGGAGGAGGGCGAAGAGGGCGATGAGGATGGGGAAGCCCCATGATTGCCATATGTTGGTAGGCTGGGAGTGCCTGGATGGGGGGGGTAACAGGAAGGAGGTGGATGTTCGCGATCGCAGGAGAAATCTTCTTGAAAGTAATGCTTCCGTGGGATACATAATGCTTTCAAGAGCGTACCTACACCAGCCCTTGTATTTGAGAGCTATCCAGACCATATGGCTTTTGAGGCGACTCAAATTACATCCTACGCAACGCTTTCAAGAGCGTACTTGCACCAAGCTCTCCTGGGGCACCAGGGCTTGATGCTCCCAGGGGCGGGTTTCAGAGTCCGGAGAGGGGTGCATATGGGGGAGCAAGAGCACGAGAGAGCAAGTGATAGAGCCCGCGGGGAGGGTTTCGGAGTCGAGAAGGCTCACTCACTTTCCCACGAGAAGGCTCACTTACTCACCCACTCACTCACCCACTCCCTCACCCACTCCCTCACCCACTCACTCACCCACTCACTCACCCACTCCCTCACCCACTCACTCACCCACTCCCTCACCCACTCACTCACCCACTCACTCACCCACTCACTCACCCACTCACTCACCCACTCCCTAACCCACTCCCTCACCCACTCACTCACCCACTCCCTCACCCACTCACTCACCCACTCCCTCATCCACTCCCTCACCCACTCACTCACCCACTCACTCACCCACTCATTCACCCACTCCCTCACCCACTCACTCACCCACCCACTCACCCACTCACTCACCCACTCACTCACCCACTCACTCACCCACTCACTCACCCACTCACTCACCGGCACCAGACCTCGTACTTCCTCACGCCTGCTCCCGTCTCGTCTAAAGGAACCACGGCTCGATGCTCCCAGGGGCGGGTTTCGGAGTCGAGAACAATCACCCACAAAGCACACTCACCGGCACCAGACCTCGTACCTCCTCACGCCTGCCCCTATCTCCTCTAGAGGCACAACTGCTCGCTGCTCCCAGGGGCGGGTTTCCGAGTCCGGGGAGGGGTGCATGGGGGGGAGAAAGAGAGCGAGAGAGCGAGTGATAGAGCCCACGGGGAGGGTTTCGGAGTTGAGAAGGCTCACTCACTTTCCCACTCACCGGCACCAGACCTCGTACTTCCTCACGCCTGCTCCCATCTCCTCTAGAGACACCACGGCTCGCTGCTCCCAGGGGCGGGTTTCCGAGTCCGGGGAGGGGCGCATGTAGGGGAGCTTGTCGTCGGGGCGGAAGTAGACGTGTGGAGGGACTGGAGAGACGATGGCAAAGAGAGAGGCTGGGTCGGTGATGTCGTATAGCTCAAAGGACTTGGATGGGTCTGCAGAAAGAGAAGGGGGGAGGGGCGGAAGGGGAAGATGGACGATGGCGAAGAGAGAGGCTGGGTCGGTGGTGTCGTGTAGCTCAAAGGACTTGGATGGGTCTGCAGAAAGAGAAGGGGGGAGGGGCGGAAGGGGAAGATGGACGATGGCGAAGAGAGAGGCTGGGTCGGTGGTGTCGTGTAGCTCAAAGGACTTGGATGGGTCTGGGTGGGAGGCGGGGAGGGAGGGATGGGGAGAGGGAAGAGGGCAGAAGGGCATGGTTGTACAGATGCCTCAAACGGACGATGGCGAAGAGAGGATGGGTTGATGATGTCGTATAGCTCAAAGGACTTGGATGGGTCTGGATGGGAGTGGGGAGGGAGGGGAGGGGGGGAGAGGAAAGAGGGGGAGGAGGGAGGCTTGTGTAGATGCCTCAGAAACAGACAATGGTGAAGAGAGAGGCTGGGCCGATGATGTCGTATAGCTCAAAGGACTTGGATGGGTCTTGGTGGGAGGCGGGGAGGGAGGGATGGGGAGAGGGAAGAGGGCAGAAGGGCATGGTTGTACAGATGCCTCAAACGGACGATGGCGAAGAGAGAGGCTGGGTCGGTGATGTCGTATAGCTCAAAGGACTTGGATGGGTCTGGATGGGAGGGGGAGAAAGGGGGAGGGGGAGTGGGGAGGGGGAGTGAGGGAAGGGGGGGCGGGGAGGGAGAAGAGGGAAGAGGGGGGGAGAGACTAAGAAGAGCACGAAGCAAATGCCAAGGTGTCTTCAACATATACGTACGGAAAGGTTATTTATGAGAACAAGGGGCATCCATAGGTTAGACAGCTCTGCACTCACCCGGTTCATACTGCACTCACCAGGTTCATACTGCACTCACCAGGTTCATACTGCACTCACCAGGTTCATACTGCACTCACCAGGTTCATACTGCACTCACCAGGTTCATACTGCACTCACCAGGTTCATACTGCACTCACCAGGTTCATACTGCACTCACCAGGTTCATACTGCACTCACCAGGTTCATACTGCACTCACCAGGTTCATACTGCACTCACCAGGTTCATACTGCACTCACCAGGTTCATACTGCACTCACCAGGTTCATACTGCACTCACCAGGTGCATACTGCACTCACCAGGTGCATACTGCACTCACCAGGTTCATACTGCACTCACCAGGTTCATACTGCACTCACCAGGTTCATACTACACTCACCAGGTTCATACAGCTCCTCTAGAACCTTCTGTGCAATGTAAGTCACATCAAAAGATGCAGCAAGTGACCCGTACACTGGTCCCACTGCTGATTTCCTCGAGTGGTTGGTGGGGAGGCTGCGGCGGAGAGGAAAAGCGACGCCTGTGGCGGGGTTGGGAGAAACAAGAGTGATTGGAAGCAGGTATATATTACTGCTTGCCTCTGATCCGACGCAGAAGTCGGACTCACCGACTCAAAAATTAGTGAGAGGGTTCTCCAAGGATTCTGGCCGTTTCAGAAGCCACTGATCACCCATTCACTCACTCACCGAATCTCCCATGAGTGAGAGGGATGGCACTGTGCGGAGTCGACAAGAAGAAGAAGAAACAATATATATATAGATACATTATGTATATATATATATATATTATCTCCCTCACTCACCGAATCCGGCATGGGTGAGGGGGTTGGCGAGGGGGTAGGGCCAGGAGTAGAAGTGCCTGCCTGCCTCCACGAGCGGGATCATGGAGTAGTATCGTTGAAACATGTCCACATTGCTGGGACCGTTGGTGGCATACAGCGTTGTGAGCTCGAGGATCTTGGGGCAGTAGATGGGGCGGCGGGCACTGACGATCAGAGTATTGTCTCTGATGCTGCCGTACTGCTTCTCAAAGGCCGCCCTGCAGCAAAGTGTGTGGGATCAGGTAAGAATGGATGGGAGGCAAGACGGTAAGGAAACATGACATTGACATTGCATCCGCCAACCCTTTTATGCTATTGCACATGTTCTTATGTATATTCTTATGTTGCGTAACACTACTTCTGCTCATAATATGTCTGGTGCAGTGCAGATTGGGATGAGAGTAGGACCTAGAAACAGGGGGAAATAGGTAACATTAATCTCACCCTAAACTCCCTCCACCCTCTCCGCTCTCCACTCCACCACTCCTACCACCCTCCCCTCTCACCTCTCTACATCCCAAACTCTCACCTCCCTTCAACCTTTCCTCTCTCTCTCTTTCCACTCCACTCCCACCTCCCTCCCCTCTCACCTCTCTGCATCGTGCACCACCGCACACACGACCGCGCCCGTGTTTCGCGGGCGAACCTGGGCCGTGTGAGTGAGATGAGACACCCACACGCTGCCGTTCAAACACCCTTGTCCCCAGGTATGCTGCTGATGCAACCCAAATCAATTCCCCCTCCCCTCTCACCTCTCTGCATCGCGCACCAACGCACACGCGAGTGCACCCGTGTTGCCTGGGCGAGTTTGTGCGGTGCGAGTGAGATAGGAAACCCACATGCTGCCGTTCAAACACCCGCCCATGTCCCACTTGCCCCCTTGCCCTGGCTTGCCCATCACAGAAATCAACCCTGCAAGAGTCTGACGAATGGGAGGCGATTGGGATTGGATTATTAAAGAAGGTGCACAGCAGAAGGCTCAACAGCAGAAGGGACGGATTTTAGCTCACACACACACCCGCCCATCTCCCTATAAGTTGACTTGACTCAACAATCGCGCTCCTTGCTTAGACCACCATTTTCAGAGTCCCAGAAAACCAGCGCCACCACTATCTGTGCTTAAGTTACCTTTTTTACCCTTTTTTTTTACGTGTGTGGTTTTTGAATCGACTCATCAAAACCTGCAGTTGCTTTCGCCTCGACTAAAAAAATCACCCATCACATTCCCAGCAGGCCGGCGCCGCTACAATGTGTGCTTAAAGATACTCTTTTAACTTAATTCTCTGTCCTCTTAGGTGGTGAACGTTATCCGAGCGAACCTGCCTCTGCCCAGCATGGGTGGGAAATCCAACCTTACCTGCATCTGGGCGGCATGGGCCGGCACGAGCTGCTGTAGCATGAGATGATGAGGGCATGCGGGCAAGAAGGCATGAGGCCATGAGGGAATGAGGGATGAGATAAACGAGATCTTGCAGGCAGCACACCAACCCAGCCCTACCATGAGGGCATAGGGCATGAGGGCTTGAGATGATGAGGGCATGAGATGATGGGGCCATGAGAAGATGGGGGCATGAGGGCATGGGGGCATGAGATGATGGGGGCATATGGGCATGAGTTTATGAGGGCAGCACACCGTCCCAGCCTCACCTGCATCTGCCCGGCTTGGGCCAGCACGAGCTGCTGCAGCATGAGGGCATGCGGGCTTGAGATGATGGGGGCATATGGGCATGAAATTATGAGGGCAGCACTCCAACCCAGCCTCACCTCACCTGCATCTGCCCGGCGTGGGCCAGCACGAGCTGCTGCAGCATGAGGGCGCGCTCCTTGCACCACACGCCCAGCGCCTCCTCCCTGCGGCTCTCGTACTGCGAGTGCCGGTCCCACAGCAGCCACGCCGCTGTCACGGCGCCGCATGCTACCCACACGACCACCAGCACCGAGAACAGGGGCACTGGGAGAGGGGGGGGGGGAGGGGGAAGAGAGGGAGGTGGGTGTGAAGGAAGAAGGAATGCGAGGGGTGAGAGGGAGGGGATGTTGCTATTGCTATGCCGCATGCTACCCACACGACCACCAGCACCGTGAACAGGGGCGCTGGGAGGGGGAGGGGGGTGGGGCGAGGAGCGGGCGAAAGAAGGGGGGAAGCGAGGGGTGAGAAGGAGGTGCTGCTGCTGTCACTGTGCAGCAGGCTAACTACACGACGACCAGCACCGTGAACAAGGGAGCTGGGAGGTGGAGGAGAGGGAGGGCATGAGGACTATCAATGCACGGACCGTTTGAGGGGGAAGGTTGAGAGGGGGAGAGAGGAGGGCAAGTGAGAGAGGAGGGGACAGGCGAAGGGAGGCGTAGAGAGATATGGGAGGGAGGGGGGATGTGAATTGAGACGCCAGTGCAAGTAGCATTTTCTGAGAGTGTCTAGCACTAGAGCAACTCAGAGACTCAAAGTAACGTCTCCTGAAAGCATGTGGCGGCACAGAGCACAGGTTTGTGGTTTGACCAGACCAACATGAGATCCGTCGGCATGAGATCATCATGAGATCCCAGGCATAGCAAGTACGCATGATGAGATCTCTAGGCATGATGAGATCCCTAGAAAGCGTGATGAGTAGGGCCTACTAGGCTTAGTCAAGCGGTCATACTCATGTGATCCTAGCCATGCGATCCCAGGCATGCGACCCTGGTCACACGGGCTGAGAGAAGGATGGGCCCCATCCGGGAGAGGCAGAAAAGGGAGTGGGAGAGAGGGGAAGACTCTTCCCCCTATTCCGTCCTAGTCGGACGGCCAGAGGAGATGTCACGGAAGAGAGGGAGACGGAGATCGAATCTCGTCCTACTACCGATTCTAATCTTCACATTCTAGAGCCTAAGCACCCCTCATTGTTACCCTGGAATAGTACTACTAGAGCCTAGTACTAGTAGGCCCACATTTCTCGTTGTTACCGCGGAATAGCACCGAGGAGCAACCGACCGGAGCTCCCGCCACTGCCGCCGTGTCATCCTCCCCTTCCCCCGCCTGTTTCTGCTTCAAGCAACTTGGGACGTGCCTTCTCCAACCGTCGCCATGCGCTTTCGGCGTCATTAGAAGCTGCTACTAGAACCGTCACCGCTGCTGGCCCGCCCACCGTTTTCCCTGTGCATGGCCAGCGGCGAGCGGGACTCGCGGCAGAACGGTATATTAATCAGTCGTAGCTTACAGATGATTCACTGACAAGGTGTGTGGAAGTAGTGGTTTGTTATTGGGTATTTTTCAGCCATTCACGGTCAAAGTTACAACGTTGACTTGTTATCCTCGGCCAACTAGCTGATTCAGTGTGGGAAACCCATTTCTTGGACATCACAATCACAACCCCAACAACTGAACTGATATGACATGCCAATTCCGCAGCAGATTCCTAGCGCGTTTCATTCGAAAAAAAAAAGATTGAATATTATTAACCCAACAGAGTCCAGCAACTTCAGGGCTGACCCTTACAAATTCGAGTGCTTCTCGGAACCCATTCAAGTGTCTAAAACTAGATTGATGTTCAACCTTTTTTCTCTACGGTGAGGCTGAAATACTGATAAACTACCCATTCTCCTTCCTCATAACGCAAAAAAAAAACAAACAAACTCCTTCACTGCGGTTTGTCCCCCACCTGTGAGGGGATAAAGGGGTGGAGGCGTTGCAAGGCATGCGATACTGCACCGGAAATGTGTACGGGAAATCGTAGAACGGGAAAGATTTTCTATAACCTGAAGCCTCCTTGTATATTATCACAAAAGCTTATGTGTCTGGGGCTACTAGAAAACCTTGTTGCATCTGAGCTGGCAAAGGAAAGCAAGCAGCCAGGCCGTCGTAGCTGAAAATATTTTTCTGCGAGTGGGAGAAAGTGACGTGAGGTGGCGTGAGGCCACCCTACTGCTGCACTCACGTTCTCGCCACACGTAATTTGGCTTGCACGGCAATAGCTTGGCTGCAAGCGGGTAGGGCAACAGTTTTAGACAACATTCTGCCAAACCGCCACACATCGACCCGAAGAAGCAAACACGTGGGGGGAAGGGACTGTAGTCATCAACAAGTTATCCCCAAGAAATTTAACAAAAGCTGGCAGGACTTCTTCTCCCGAATTTCGTTACATAGGTTTCCAAACCTGGATGGACAGCTGCCCCACAGAAACTGCGCCAGAATCTGCGTTCGTTGTGATACATAAGAAACAATATCCAAAAAAAGTCCGAAACAAGTCCATGGGAACGTACTGTGCATATCACATGGGTGAGGGAGTCACCATCTCGAGAATTTGTAACAATAGTCACAAACACGGGCTTCTTCTCAAGGATGGTCACTTGGCTATCGCGAGCGGTCACAGATCTCGTCGCACATCATGTACTCTAGTAAAACTATGAAGGCGGACCACACTACTTCAATTAGTCACAGCATATGGTCACACAATGGAACGCTGAATAGAACATTGAAACTACCTGAGAAGATAGAGATTCGGAAAAAGTTATCTCATGCACTGTTTTATCCGTGTGTCCCTAAACCACTGTTACAACCGAGATTAGTTCGCAACCAATTCGGCAATCTCGTTCATACAAGTTATCTTGACTATTAACCCTCATAGTATGTATTTTGTTCTTTCCATGAAATGGGTTTCGTCATCATCATACACTGTTTCGTTTGATATGAACAGTCAACATTTTTTTCATATATTATTGAAATATATACAGTAAAAAAAACCAGTAACTTGGCTCGGACGTGAAAATATAAATAACGTACACAAATATCTTAATATTATTATAGTATTTGCCCATAAACGAAAGGATTAGCAAGATAGTTGTAATCATGTTTAGCATAATTTGGAAGGATGTGCTCGTAATGTGTTCATAAAATAAGACATGCAATGATGCATTATATGTATAGATTTCACTCCGGTCATGTCATCTCAGGTTCCCCTTTGATGTCTCCTCAACGACATGAATAAGTCACACCACAGTTTTGATGCAATCATTTTCTCACTAGCGAGCTTTCTTGGCACTACGGTTTTGTACTGCATAATAATAGCAAATGAAGAGATGGTACATTGTATTGTTTGGTTTGAAAGGATGCACACGAGCATTGGAGTTGGAATTTTTATGTCATCGTAAATCTAAACAGAAAATTTGAACATTACCTTCCTTATGTTCACCATAGATTTTTATTTTGCCAACCCTCAAATCGTACCATTAGAATAAGTTTCTGAGTAAGACAACTGGAACTGTAATTCTGGTATTATATTAGTGAGTGCATGTTTTTCAGGGTAATATTACAGCTAGCCACGAACTCCAAGGAGCACATTCTCATACCGTACAATCATAATCAATTATGATCGGTATGTATGGCTACTATATGCATCTTGTAATATCCAAGTTACTAGCTGATCTACGTCGCAGTTGACCTCCAACTGACTTTCCAACTCCTCCATGGCGTCCTTAATGGGTGCGTTATTGCCACAGTTCGGAAATGCTGAAATACATCTGTTATCGTTATAACACTCCAATTCAAGATAATATGCCGGTAGCATGACTTTTGGACAAGTTCCGTAGACGGAGGCGGATTTCCCTCCAGTTCAACTGGTGGCCGAGGGGGCAGAGGGTGGTGGTTGGCAACAGTCATCCAGTGCTTTCCTTCTCACTGTCAATAGGGTCAATTTCCGCCCCTCGCATGGGTTGCTTGAGGACGCCGACATGAGGGAATGACGGTGCCAACAGGCCTCACTTCCCGTTTTGAGCCTCACCGTTTCTCGGTGTTGGGCGGGGGGAGGGGATCATTCTGGTGTACTGGCCGAAAACCCCACTTACGTTTAGCAGAAATTTTCCACTTCATTTCCAGCATTTTTGCCATTTCGTTTTTATAGCTGCCCATGCGTCTACTTACAAAGTCCATGCGTCTACTTACAAAGTGCATTACACAAACTACCTGCCGCATTCTCCCCGGACGCACTTATGTCGAGGTCAAACCGTGGCCGAGGGATACAGACGTGGCCGAGCTGTTCGGGAAAAAAATATCCCACATTACCGTGGCACAATCCAGGCCTCGTCCGCCACCTGGTGGTTGTTGGTAACCATGCCATGTCTGGTCTGGTCTTGTTTCCGTGCACTTGCTGCCCCAGCTCCTTGCGAGTTGAGCTCCTTGTCATTCTGGTGGATACTTTGTTGCGTGCGACACATCACCACCAGTTGCAGCAACAAAATGGGTTTGGGAAATTATATGGGTAGGCACAATTAGGCCCTATTTATCACATTTGGTCACGGTGGTATCACAAACAGTCACAGTACACCTCGTAACTATCGCGTGTGATCACAGTGCTATCACGGATAGTCACACCTTGCCCCGCAAGTCTATCACGTTTGGTCACAGATGAAACGCCCAATCGAGAATCGTAACTCCTCGAGTCACTGTAGGGATTCAGGGGAAATTTTATCCCGCGCGCCGTTTTGTCCGTAGTATTACGAAAAAGTTTCGCGACAACTCTCGGTAACTCGTTAAGAACATCTGCAATTTTTTCTTTACTATTCGAATGTCCACTGTTCGATCGATGCATAATGTCCCTAAGAATATCACTTTTAGACGGGTGAAACTCTAAGGTTAATTTTTCTCCCAGTACAAAAACTAAAACCCGTTCGGATTGATATAATTCGGGAGCATCAACCCTAAACACCTTGTCGCATAGTGTTTAGGGTTGATGCCCCCCGAACGACGTTCCATCCAGTAGGGGTTTTAATTGTTTCTTCCAATTCCCTAAATGTCAGGGCTAGAATAATGCGCGGGGAGACAAGCAATCAAGGTTGGGATTCCCTAAAATTTCTACTGTTTCTTTCGTGGTTTCAAATGAATTATGATCGTTTCATCGAGTGACCAAACGTGATAGCTTTTCGGGGGGAGGTGTGACCATCCGTGATAGCACTGTGATCACCCGCGATAGAAATCTACTGTACTGTGACTGTTTGTGATACCCCTGTAACCAAACGTGATAAAACGGGCATAACTGTGACCTCTTATATAATTTCCCAATAGGTTTTCTTCGTACTGTACAGAACAAGAAAGGGTGCCCCCAGGTTTCGGCAAAAGTTTTCTTGCCTCCTCGAACGATCCACTTGTGGCTCGGTTCGTCGTGTTGGAAATTGCAAAATCTACCGAGACCAGGGTCCTCAACCTCAGGGCTACTGTCCGGTGCTGGTGACTCAGACTAAATAGTAACATTTAGGTGAGCGCTGTGGCTATTCTTAGCTAACTAATCGGGCATTCCAGCCAGGACCGAGAACCCATCTCCATTATGAGTTCCCTCCCACTCCCAGCCTCCAGATTTAGCTTTGATGTTTAGAGTCAACCACGCCCGAGCGCAAAGAAATTCAACATGTAGCTATGAACGAGAGATCATTGCTATGCGCGGAAGATGTTGGAGCTCTAAAAATACTCTTAATAGCTCCAGAGAAAAAAAACAAACAAGATTTTTCTTTGCAATTGGTCACCCCGAAATAGCTGTTTCTGGGGTGGCAGTTGCTGTCTGTTTCAACAACACGGATAGTAGTGTATTCTCCCTCGATCAGAGCAGTACTGTAAAGTTCGGTGTGGGCTTGTGACGAGACCGCTGCCCTTACAGTATTCCTAGACATCACTTCTGTCATGTATTGGAATCTCTGGGAGAGCAGATGCATTAGGGAAATGAGTTTATAGGTGGAATATGTCCCTGAGGGTGACACGGTCTGCTGACCGAATGAATGGGCGAGGAGCATTCGTGTACAGTGAAACAAAGATGCCACCATTTCTGTCCACACGTGAGTTCACGCGAAGAAATCCGAATCTGAATCCGGCTGGTTTTCCAATTTGCAGAACACTCACACACACTGGATCCGCCGCGCTGTACACTTCGTTCGGTGCTCCCTGTAACGCAGAGGGATCTGGCGGGTTGTGCGACCATCTTCAAGGATGTCCCTTCTGAACACATCGGGGCGCGTCACTGTACACTTCAGGATGCAGAGCGCAATCAGCAACACGGTGTACCGTATAGAAACGTTTTTGAAACATGTCAAACCTCTGCTACCCATTAGTTCTCTAGGACCTCCACCCCAGGAAGTCCCTTCGCTACACTCCACTCCAGAAGCCAAATGACATGGCTTTCTCTCAGCAATTTCTCCACAGTAGCAGCACTGCCTGAACTGAGTTATCAAAACTGTTCCTCCTGCTTGATCCACAGATTACCTTATCTGACCCTAGTGATGACTCCTGGACTTCTCTGGGAATAACATGTTTTTTCTCAGATAAGCAGTGGTTTGTACACCATGGCAGCAGTACACACGATTTAACACGGATCGCGTTTCTCCTGATCTGAACTGATCTTCACATTCTATATAAAAAAAGTATCGGTTCTGGCATCGCTACAGTCACAGCGTCGCCGGTAGTCGTGCTAGGACCCCGGCGAGCTGCAGCGTCGGGAGCCGCGTAGCCGTGTAGAAGTCTGCGAAAGAAACGGTTACTAGAGAATCTGCTAGAGAACGACCGTCATGGCGGAGGACCGATTTAGAGGCGACGCAACTGCCGTCAAGACGGAGAGAGAGAAAAGGGACGATGCTGCATCGGGAGGTCCTCCGATTTTCTCCGCAGGAGTGCTATTCCAGGGTGAGAGTGACAACAACGAATGATAGGCTCCCGCGCTTTAGAACCCCCTGTTAATCATCGGGAACAAGGGACGTCAGGTAGTCGACAACGTCGAGGCGCTAACCCGGCGCGCGGCGCTCTCGGTGTAAGCGGCGAATCACGAGAATTAGTTCTTAGAATGTTGAGAACAAATCCCGATTGCTCCCGCCGGGACCTCACCAGGTTCGTTTAGAATTGAGCAGGTTCGTTTAATATTGAGCAGGTTCGTTTATAATTGAGCAGGTTCGTATAGAATTGAACAGGTTCGTTTGAGTGGCGACGCCATGGAAAGCCGGCTGGCTCGGAGTTTGACAAAGGTGGAAAAAGGTCGCGGTGTTTTTTTATGAGCATTTTTACACGGAGTTCGACACGCAGTCTGACACGCATTCCGACATGAATGCCCCAGTCGAGTTCGCGAGGCGGGAATGGATTGACCGCGCGCGAGAATTCCAATCCGGAATGCGCGGGCGGAGAGTTGAGAGCGGAAACACGCGCGGATGTAACGCACGCGGGCTTACACGCGGGGTTAAAGGGCATGGACCGCGTGCGCGAATCTGAATCCGGAATGCGCGGATGGATAGCTGAGAGCGGAATTGCGCGCGGATCAAGAGCAGATGTAACGCCTGCGCGCTTGCACGAAGGGTTAGAGGGCAACCGCTGCGCCGCGGAGCAGAAATGCGCGCGGATTACGAGCGGATGTAACGCCCGCGGGCTAAAAGGCAACCACTGCGCCGCAAAGCGGAAACGGGCGCGGAATGAGAGCGGGAACGCGTGAGACTCGCGAAATTTTAGCTGAATTGCGCGCGGAATAAGAGCGGAAATGCGCGCGGATCGATCAAATGCCGGCGTGCTGATCGATCAAGTACAATTGTTCCATCCCCCCTCGCATTCATGGCCTTATTGGCGCAGGTCTTCCCTCTCCCGATTCCCCCCCTCCGATTCCCCCCATCCGATTCCCCCCATCCGATTCCCCCCATCCGGCTCCCCCATCCGATTCCACCCATCCGATTCCCCCCATCCGATTCCCCCCATCCGATTCCCCTCATCCGGCTCCCCCCATCCAATTCCCGCCATCCGATTCCCGCCATCCGATTCCCCCCATCCAGTTCCCGCCGTCCAATTCCCGTCATCCAATTCCCCCCGCCGATTCCCCTCACCCGATTTCTTCCTCCCGATTCCCCTCACCCGATTCCCCCCACCCAATTCCCCCCACCCGATTCTCCACACCCTTCTTCCCCTGCTCTTCCCCCACGTCGTCCGCCACACATCCCCGGTTGCCACGCCCTGCATCCACCCGCCTACTCGTTTTCCGCCGCCCCCCCATCAGCCATCTCCCTATCCGTCTTCCCCTCATCCGCCAACCCCCGTCTGCTGTACCTCTCATCCGCTTTCCCCTCATCCGCTTTCCCCTCATCCGCTTTCCCCTCATCCGCTTTCCCCTCATCCGCTTTCCCCTCATCCGCTTTCCCCTCATCCGCTTTCCCCTCATCCGCTTTCCCCTCATCCGCTTTCCCCTCATCCGCTTTCCCCTCATCCGCTTTCCCCTCATCCGCTTTCCCCTCGTCCGCTTCCCCTCGTCGGCTTTCCCCTTATCCGCTTTCCCCTCATCCGCTTTCCCCTTATCCGCCGTCCCCTTATGCCACCGTCCCCCCACCCCCTCCTCCCCCGCCCAGCGCCCTGGTTCACAGTGCTGGTAACGGCGTGGCTGCTGTGTGGGCTGGCCGTGGCAGCGTGGCTGCTCTTCTGAACTCTCTCTCGCCCCTCTCTCGCCCAAGTCCCCGGCCCAGCCCCCTGGTTCAAAGTGCTGGTGACGGCGCAGGTGCTATGTGTGCAGTACGAGAATTCCAACCCTTAGCTTCCTGCCTTTTCTCTCTCGCTCCCCCATTCCCATCTCTCTTTCCCCACTCTCTCCCGCCCAGCGTCCTGGTGGGCTCTCAGTGCTGGTGGCGGCGTGGGGTGAGGTGTGGGCTGGGCGTGGCGGCATGGCTGCTCTCACAAGAATTTCCCTCCTAAGCTTAACCCGTTTCCCCACCTCCCTTGCCCCTCCCTCCCTCGCCCAGCGCCCTGGTTCACGGTGCTGGTGGCAGCATGGGTGCTGTGTGGGCTGGGCGTGGCAGCATGGGTGCTCTAGTGGAAGCACTCGCAGTACGAGGACTGCACCCCTAATCCCACTTCCCTCTCACTCTTCCCCCTCAAATGGTCCGTTGTATTGATTCAGCAGGGGTACAGACATGCAGTTTGGCTCGTGATACCCTTAGGCCCTCTGACCCTTTAACCCACCCCTCTGACCCCCCCCCCCCCCCTGAGTGACCCTCTCGCTCACCCCCATTTCTCTCGCCCCCCTCTCACTCAACCCCCCTCCCAGCGCCCTGGTTCACGGTGCTGGTAACGGCGTGGGTGCTGTGTGGGCTGGGGGTAGCAGTGTGGCTGATCTACTGGAAGCACTCGCAGTACGAGAGCCGCAGGGAGGAGGCGCTGGGCGTGGCTGGGCTTCCCTAATCCGCTCTCCTTTCTCTCCCTACCCTCTCTCGCGGCCCTCCCCGGTGCAGCCCCCTGGTTCACGGTGCTGGTAACGGCATGGGTGCTGTGTGGGCTGGGCGTGGCCGCGTGGCTGCTTTACTGGAAGCACTCGCAGTATGAGGATTGCACGCCTAAGCTACCCCCTTTCCCCTCTTGCTTTCCCCACCTCTTTCACCCACCTCTCCCTCCCCCAGCGCCCTGGTTCACGGTGCTGGTGGCGGTGTGGGTGCTGTGTGGGCTGGCCGTGGCAGCGTGGCTACTCTACTGGAAGCACTCGCAGTACGAGAGCCGCAGGGAGGAGGCGCTGGGCGTGTGGTGCAAGGAGCGCGCCCTCATGCTGCAGCAGCTCGTGCTGGCCCACGCCGGGCAGATGCAGGTGAGATTAAATTAAACCATGTAAGGCTGGACTGGGTGGGCGTTCTTACCTCCTGCCGTATGGGTGCTGCCCTCGTGATCTCACGCCCTCATGCTGCAGCAGCTCGTGCTCGCCCACGCCGGGCAGATGCAGGTGAGGCTGGGTTGGTGTGATGCCCTCATGCCCTCGTGCCTTCATGCCTTCATGCCCTCATGCTGCAGCAGCTCGTGCTCACCCATGTGGGGCAGATGCAAGTAAGATGGGATCAGTGCCAGCCAGCACCCCCATCGCCCCCACCCGATTTTTCCTGCAGTATCTCCTGCAGCATGGGTGCTGCCCTCTGCCCTCATGCCCTCATGCCCTCATGCCCTCCTCCCATCATGCTGCCCTCATGCCCTCATGCCCTCATGCCCTCCTCCCATCATGCTGCAGCAGCTTGTGCTCACTCATTCGGGCAGATGCAGTTATGGTTGCTGCTCATTATGCCGGGCAGAATTAGGTTAGGGTGTGAGATTGGTGATAGGATTGTCTCTTCAAACACCCTTTATTTTCATGTTCACTATCTTTTCCACTTCCGTGCTGTTTATTTTTTATGTTCACTATCTTATCCACTTCCGTGCTGTTCATTTTCTATGTTCACTATCTTATCCACTTCCGTGCTGTTGTTGCTGTTGTTATTTTGCTGCTGCTGCTGTTGCTGCTGCTGCTGCTGCTGCTGCTGCTGCTGCTGCTGCTGCTGCTGCTGCTGCTGCTGCTGCTGCTGCTGCTGCTGCTGCTGCTGCTGCTGCTGCTGCTGCTGCTGCTGCTGCTGCTGCTGCTGCTGCTGCTGCTGCTGCTGCGGCCTCGGCTGTGGGGCTGTGGCCTGACCTGCCCTGTGTCCTCCCATGCACAGACACTCACAGGCATCATATCAGTGATGGGCAGGCCGGGGCGGAGGGTCAAGTGGGGGTTGGACACGTGTTTGAACGGCAGCACGTGGGAGGCGTACCTCACTCGCACCGCCTATGCCCGCCCTGCCCCCTGTCCTCCCTGCCCTCTGTCTTCCCATTGTTAGAATATAGCATAATGTATGTTTATATTTGTGCATGTGTTACACCCTAAAGTGGGTGTACACTTTGGGTCAAGGCGACCCAACCAATTTTGGTTGGGCGCCCCCAAACCCAACTCGACCGCAATTGACGGGGGGGGGCCAATAATGGTCCCCTCCAACGATTGTTGGTTACCCCAGCAATTGTTGGTCGACCCAATCTGATTGGTCCACCAATAAATGCTGAGGGTACCCCACTTCATTCCCAAAACTTCTCATCTCCTATATGTACCGACACTCTTTCTAATCAAGACAACACTTGAGATTCTTTCATGGTATTCAGAGCCAATTGGCAAACGCCCCTCTCGACCTCTTTCTCTCAAGTTTTTTTTCCTCCCCGCTCGTCAGGACCCTTCCGTCCTGCCCATGCAACTTGTTGCGTGGGTTTGACTTGGTTGAAGTTCAATCTTCCGTAAAGTACAACCAGTCACCACCTCCCTCCAGCTCCTACTCTATCTCTCGTAAGGCGAATTTCTCGCCTCAGCTCCTGCCGCCGCATTTACGTTCTCAGCTGCCGGCGTCTCAATCGCCGCGACCTATCCGCCGTCGCCACTACTCTCGCACCGCTTTTCTTCCTTGCGAGGCATTTCGCTGCCGCCGCCGCTGCTTCACTCGCCGCGGGGCATTTCGCCGCCGCCGCCACTGTTCCCACTCGCCGCGGGGCATTTCGCCGCCGCCGCCACTGCTCCCACTCGCCGCGGGGCATTTCGCCGCCGCCGCCACTGCTCCCACTTGCCGCGGGGCATTTCGCCTCCGCCGCCACTACTCCACTCGCCGCGGGGCATTTCGCCGCCGCCGCCACTGCTCCCACTCGCCGCGGGGCATTTCGCCGCCGCCGCCTCTGCTCCCACTCGCCGCGGGGCATTTCGCCGCCGCCGCCACTGCTCCCACTCGCCGCGGGGCATTTCGCCTCCGCCGCCACTGCTCCCACTCGCCGCGGGGCATTTCGCCTCCGCCGCCACTACTCCACTCGCCGCGGGGCATTTCGCCGCCGCCGCCACTGCTCCCACTCGCCGCGGGGCATTTCGCCGCCGCCGCCACTGCTCCCACTTGCCGCGGGGCATTTCGCCTCCGCCGCCACTACTCCACTCGCCGCGGGGCATTTCGCCGCCGCCGCCACTGCTCCCACTCGCCGCGGGGCATTTCGCCGCCGCCGCCTCTGCTCCCACTCGCCGCGGGGCATTTCGCCGCCGCCGCCACTGCTCCCACTCGCCGCGGGGCATTTCGCCTCCGCCGCCACTGCTCCCACTCGCCGCGGGGCATTTCGCCTCCGCCGCCACTACTCCACTCGCCGCGGGGCATTTCGCCGCCGCCGCCACTGCTCCCACTCGCCGCGGGGCATTTCGCCGCCGCCGCCACTGCTCCCACTCGCCGCGGGGCATTTCGCCTCCGCCGCCTCTACTCACTCGCTGCGGGCAATTTGCCGCCGCCACTGCCTCTCCTCGCTGCAAGACACTTCGCCGCGGCTGCTCCTACTCTCCCTCGCCGCCAGGCACTTAGCTACTGCCTCATCTCTTCCTCCCCGCCGCTCCCTCGACCCTTCCCCCCCCCCCCATTGCTTCCGCCCACCGTTTCCTCTCCCGCTGCCTCTCTCATACTATCTCTGCTCTCCGCCTCTCCTGCCACGCTACTGCTCCCAATCCTCTCCCACGTGCTGCTACTAACCCCCCTCCTCCTCTCCCTCAGCTTCTAACCTGCCTCGCTTTCGCTCGCTACTAACATTTTTTCTCCCCTCACATCGCACTAACTTACTGCTATGGCTGCTCCTTCTCTTCCTCAGAATTTCAACACTCTCTCCATTGATCGGCTCGAGCTCGCTCCCGATCAGAGCGCTATCAACTGGTACTCCTACACAGGGAGCATGCGCCGCCTCCTCGGCGTCATCCACATCCCCAACACCTCCTCCACCCTCCTCGACCTTGTCCTCCGCCATGCTGTCGCTCTCCCGCCAACGCCCCCTATGTCCCCTGGATCGGCCCCCACTCTCCCGCCTGACCCTGGACCTGAACCTGACGAACCAGATCTGCCCGCTGCCTCCACGGATCCTGTTCGCCAAGCCGCTGATGAAGCAGCCTACGATCTCGAGCGGCGTCGGTTCCTCACGCTCCGAGCGGACCATCGTGCGGCTCGCGAGCAATACGACATGCGCCAAGCTGCCATAATAAATCACCGCACCATGGCTGACCGCTACACTCTCGCACTCGCTGAATATACCGCTAAAGCTGCTGCTTGGAAGGAATCTGACCTTTCTGCCTCTAATATTATCCTTGGTGGTCTCCCCCCCGCTCTAATGCGAGACTTTCAGGAACAAGAGCTTCACGCACCTGCCCTTTGGGCCTCCCTTCACGCCATGTTTGAGCGCCATGACGTCAACTCCGTGGGGCTGCTCCTTGACGAATACTGGGAGACAACGCTCGCAACCTGCACTGGTGCCGTCGCCTACACCGGCCGCATGACCTCTCTCGCCAAGCGACTTAAGGCTCGACAGTCCGAACTCCCCCAGTTCATCCAGATAGATCGCCTTCTCCGCGGTCTCAACCCGTCCTACGACATGCACGTCATTGCCTTCCGCGAAAATCAGCCGTTTGCGGATGTTGCTGCTGTCGTTCAATGGATCATTGACACCGAAACCCGCCTCCTTCGTACCAACCCGCCTTCTCTCAACACGGCTCAAGCACCCGCGCCAGAACTCAACGCCACCCAGACACGCGGTGGTGGGCGTGGTGGTGGTCGCGGTGGCGGACGTGGAGGTGGGCGTGGTGGCGGCCGTGGTGGTGGACGTGGTGGCACCTTTGGTGGACGCACTCCTTCTTGCACGGGCGGCCCTGGAGGAAGTGGACGTGGTGGTAGCGGACCTGGTCAACTCCCCCCCTGCCCCTACGTTCGCCGTCACGGCCCTCGCGCTGGGGAACCCTGCGGTCAAACCAACCACCCCATAACCACCTGCTTCGGCGTCTTGGACGATGCCTGGTTTGATCGTGGTAACCATGGTACCCCCCCCCGCTGGTCCGCTCTTGCAAGTCGTCCCACTGTCCATGATGTTCAACATCTCCCTCTCTATCAACCCTCCCACCTTAACCTCACCATTCCCTCTCCTCAACTGCAACTCCAGCAGTTTTTGCAGCATCTTCAGTCACAGCAGTTGCAGCAGCCCCCGCAGCTGCCCCCACAGCCGCAGCCGCACCAGCAGCCACAGCAGCCGCCCTGGGGAGGTGGGGGAGGCGCAGCCGCCACAGCAGCGGCAGCGGCAGCAGCAGCAGCAGCAGCAGCAGCAGCAGCAGCAACTGCCGCCTGGCAGCAGCAACCTCTTGGCTTCGGTTCTGCCGCCACCGCCGCCCATACCTCCCCAGCTGAGTCATACTCTAACTTTCTTGGTCAGCTAGCTTCTCCCTTGCCTAGCACCACCTCCATGTATCCCTCTGTTCTTAATAACAGTGACTTCCAGTATTCTGCGTCTCCTTCCCCGCTCACCTTGGACTTTGTCCTCGATAGCGGGGCCACCGTCAGTGCCCTGAAGGACGCTGGCATTCTCAAAACACTATCTCTCCCCTCCACTGTTCATGGCGCTGATTCTAGCTTCTCGATCCCATGCACACACTCCTCTACTCTTCCGTGTCCCTTCTTTCCCTCCGGCACTATCACTGGCCTCCACATTCCCACTCTTCGTCACAACCTTATTTCTCTTCATGATCTCCAAAAAGCCGGCATTACCGCCATTTTTCCTGCCCACTTTTCTTATTGCGATCTCATTCATACCTCCACTGGCCGCCTTGTCTATCGCCTCCCAATCTGCCCCCGCACTCACCTTTACACACTGTGTCTCCCTTTTCCGGCATCATGTCATCTCACCACCCGTCGCTCCACCTACCCTTCTCCCACCATTGCTCCTCCCCCTTCATCATCTCCCACTCCCTCTACCTCTCCCGACCTCTCCCTCTCTCACCCCGCCATTCTCCTCCATCACCGTCTTGGTCACCCCAACTTCACCACCCTCCGTGCCGCAATATCCTCTCGCCTCCTTCATGGGCTCCCCCCTGCCCTTCCTCCCCTACCCACCTCACCAGCTCCTCCTTGTCCCACTTGCATTCATGGCAAACTCAAACAAAAACCCCATCACAGCCATCCCTCATTTGCTACTGCTCCCCTAGATCTCGTCCACATGGACCTCTGGGGTCCCTCCCCCTCCCCTTCCCGCCAGGGCCACCGCTTTATGCTCGTCCTCGTAGACGACCATAGCCGCTACTCCTCTGTGTTTCTACTCCACACGAAAGCTGAAGCAGCCGCTGTCATCATCGCCTGGGCCGAACAAGCGCGCGTGCACTTCGGCCGACCCATCCGTCGCCTTCACTCTGACGGTGGCGGGGAGTTTCTCAACCATACCATTGCCTCCTACTGCAAAGCACATGGCACTCAACAGACGTCCACTCTCCCTCATTCTCCGCAACAAAACGGTGTAGCTGAAAGTCGCATCCGTGAGATCACCAAAACTGCCCGCTGTCTCCTCACCCATGCATCTACCCCTCCCTCCCTTTGGGGCTATGCTCTCACTCGTGCCGCCCTTCTCACCAACCTCTACCCTCACCCCCACCATCCCAACCTCACTCCCACTGAGCTTTGGTGCAACTCCAAACCTGATGCCTCCGTCCTTCGCGTCTGGGGCTGCAAATCCTTTGTTCTCATTCCTCCCGCAGACCGTTCCCGCAAAGCAGGAAAACTTGCCTCCAAAGCATTGGAGTGCGTCTACCTCGGCCACAATCGTGGCTCTCCTGGGTACCTCTTCCTTCATCCTCCCTCCGGACGCCTCATTCGCAGCCGCGATGTCGTCTTCGATGAAACCATCCCCTACTACTCCTCTCCTCCTCCCTCCGACCCTCTCCCCCCACCCTCCCGCCCACTCACCTGGGCGGATGCCCTTCTTCCTCCTCTCCTCCCATCTGCTCCACTCCTCCCAACTACTCCACTCTCACCTCCACCTTCCTCGGCTGATATCTATGATCCTGCTGCCTCACCTGCCCTTTCCACCGCTCCCCCTCCTCCCTCTCCCCCTCCTCCCTCCCCTCCCACCCACCTCCCTCCAGCTTCTCCTCCTCCATCCTCGCCCGCCGCACCTCCTGCATCCTCCCCACGTCCTCGCACTTCTCTCACCTCACGCTCTCCCTTCCTCCTCCCACGCATGCACACTCGCTCCCTTGACCCCATTCTTGGTCAACCACCTCTCATTCATGAAGACTCCCATGAGGAGTTTTGTGCCATTCACACTCACGTTCCTTCCCTTAACCCTGTGTACCTTGCCCTTTTGGGCGCGGTTGTACTTGGCACTCCCTCCTCACCTCTCATCTTCACGCCTACCACATTCCAGGAGGCAATCACGTGCCCTGACGCTGACAAATGGCTGGAGGCCATTCGCAAGGAGTGCGACGCCTTCATTCGCAATGATTCCTTCGTCGATGTCAAGCCGCCTCCAGATGCCAACATTGTCGCTGGCAAGTGGGTCTTCCGGGTGAAGCAGCTTCCGGGGGAGGAGCCCGTCTACAAAGCCCGTTACTGCGCCAAGGGCTTCACACAGACCTATGCCAAGGACTTTTGGGAAACCTTCTCACCTACCGCAAAATTCGGGACCCTTCGCACGCTTCTCGACTTTGGCTCCCGCAACGGCATGGAGATCTCATCAATGGATGTCTCTAACGCTTTTCTTCAGGGGAACCTCCACGAACAAATCTTCCTCGACCGCCCAGATGGCTTCCATGAAGCCTTCCCACCAGACACTGTCTGGGAACTACGCCGTCCAGTCTACGGCCTGAAGCAGGCTCCTCGGGAATGGCATGCTAAGCTGGCATCTACACTCTGTGCTCTCGGATTTCAACCATCTCACTCTGACGCCAGTCTCTTCATTCGGACCCGTCCCAGCCGCTTCTTCGTCCTAGTCTATGTTGACGACATGGTGCTCCTCGCCGACACCTCCGCCGACATGACCGACGTTAAGGAAGAACTACAAGCTCGTCTCCAGTGCAAGGACCTTGGCGAATTACGCCACTACTTGGGCATGGAGATCACACGCGATCGAGCTGCCCGCACCATCACCTTATCTCAATCTCACTATCTTCAGCAGGTGTTGGAGCGGTTCGACATGGCTCTCGCCAACCCAGTGGCCACTCCCCTTCCATTCGGCCATGGGCTTGCTCCACCCACCTCCCCCTCCGCCTCCACTCAGCCCTATGCGGAACTGGTTGGCTCCATCATGTATGCCATGATGGGGACCCGTCCCGACCTCGCCTACCCCATCAGCGTCCTGGCGCGTTTCGTCGGTACCGGTCGTCACACCTCCGTGCATTGGAGAGCCGCCAAACGAGTCCTACGCTACCTCCGTGGCACTCAGGACCATGTTCTCACCCTTGGTGGTGCCTCTCCCCCGCTCCTCACCGGCTTCAGTGACTCGTCTTGGGCAGACTCTCAGCCGGATCGCCGCTCTTCCCAAGGATATGGCTTCACGCTCGGTAGCGGCTTGGTCAGCTGGCGCTCCACCCGCTCCTCCGCCATCGCCCTCTCATCTTGTGAAGCCGAACTCTATGCTGGTACCATGGCTGCGCAGGAAGGACGCTGGCTTTCCTTCTTGCTAGCCGAGCTTGGGGCCCCCCAGCCATGCCCCACGCTCTGGTGCGACAACGCCAGCACGATCCACCTCACCAAGAATCCGGTCTTCCACGGGCGCTCCAAACACATCGAACTACGCTACTTCTACATTCGCGATCTTGTCCAGCAAGGCCATCTTGCCGTCCGAAAAATTGCCGCCGAAGCCAACCTCGCTGACATCTTCACCAAAGCTCTTCCGAAGCTAGCCCACCGGGCCTTCCTTCGCCTTCTTGGCCTCTCCCCGGCTTCATGATTCCGGGGTTGTGCACACTTATAAACCTCTTATGCTACGGGGTTGTGTTAGAATATAGCATAATGTATGTTTATATTTGTGCATGTGTTACACCCTAAAGTGGGTGTACACTTTGGGTCAAGGCGACCCAACCAATTTTGGTTGGGCGCCCCCAAACCCAACTCGACCGCAATTGACGGGGGGGGGCCAATAATGGTCCCCTCCAACGATTGTTGGTTACCCCAGCAATTGTTGGTCGACCCAATCTGATTGGTCCACCAATAAATGCTGAGGGTACCCCACTTCGTTCCCAAAACTTCTCATCTCCTATATGTACCGACACTCTTTCTAATCAAGACAACACTTGAGATTCTTTCACCCATCCCTCTGTGCTCCCTGCGCTCTGTCCTCCCATCCCTTCACAGACACTCACGGGGATCATTTCAGTGATGGGCAGGCCAGGGCAGAGGCACAAGTGGGAGTTGGACACGTGTTTGAACGGCAGCACGTGGGAGGCGTACCTCACTCGCACCGCCTATGCCCGCCCGGGCAACACGGGGGCGGCTGCTTGTGTCTTTGTAACGGACGAGGAGAGGTGAGAGAGGGAGGGGGGATGTGGTGGTTGGTGGCAGCAGTGTGGAAAAAGACGCATCCTGCGTCTAGGACGCTTGCGTCCAAACGCAGCGTCCTAGACGCAAGACGCGAGTTTGGGGTATGTGAGACGCTGAAAAAGACGCATGCCCGGGCAGGCAAAAAAAACGTTCGGGCAGCCAAACAACCTCTTGTAGGGCATGGGGAGGCGGGGAGAAGGTTTGCACACATTTTGTCAAGAAGGGTTGAGGGTTTTTTAAGGAGAATTGAGTTGAACTAGATATGAGGAGCACAAATGAGGTGGTTGTGCTCCTATATGCCTTTGGTGGTGGTCCACAAAGAGCTTTGGGGTTGCAATTTAGGTTGGGGGGTAACAAAATTTGGTTGGGGGGGCTGTTTTTGGTGGTCGAAATGGGTGGGGGGTGGGGGGGGGGGGGGGAGGGGAGGAGGGGGGGGGTTGTAATGTCGCGAATTTGACAGTCGCGTCGAAATCTCGATAGTCAAATTCGCGTTTTTTTTTTTTTTTTTTTTTGTTTTTTGTTTTTTGTTTTTTTGTTTTTTTTTGTTTTTTGTTTTTTTTTTTCGTCAGCCCGAAAAAAAAACCCGCCAAGCGTCCTGCGTCTTGGCGTGCGTCCGGCGTCTTGCGTCCGGACGCAGGACGCCCGACGCCTAGAGTGTCTTTTTCCACATAGGTTGGTGGATGTAATTTGAGGATGGGGCGTATTTGTGTGAAGGTGAGGGTGGAAGGAGGGAAGGAGGGATGAGGGAAGGTAGGATAGGATGTATTTGAAAGTGAGCATGGGTGTTGTGATGTTGCGAACCATGTGCTAGTATAGTATGCCAGGATGATCTTGAGTCGACTTTTGAGACGTCTCAAAAGTCTGATGTTGATGTTGCGAACCATGTGCTAGGTGCTAGTATGCCAGGCCAGGATGATCTTGAGTCGACTCAAAAGCACGAGTTCTGTGATGTCTCATGACATGACACGCGTTCAGCTCTTTCCACTTTCCTCTCAAATCACCACCGCATAGCACAATACATTGCTGCAAAACCTCCTTTGAGCGACAGTATGGCAGCATCAGAGACAACACTAAGAACGACTGTATGGTACCATGAAAAACAACACTAGGAACGTCAGTGCCCGCCGCCCCATCTACTGCCCAGCCCCAAGATCCTCGACTTCTCCACAGTCGTGGCATCCATCCAATGGCTCATGGCACACCTACCTCTTGAAGCGCTCCTTGCCTTCCCTTCTGTTTGAGGTTGATTTTGAGAATTTAGTTGATTTTGAGAATTTAGTTGATTTTGAGAATTCTCAAAATCAACCTCAATGGCTCATGGCACACCTACCTACCTCTTGAAGCGCTCCCTGCCTTCCCTTCCCACCTGATCCCACCCGCACTCATTAACCACGTGTATGAAGAAGGGTTTTGAGACGTCTCAAAACCCTTCTTCATACACGTGGCTATTCTTTTGAGACGTCTCAAAACCCTTCTTCATACACGTGGCTATTCTTTTGAGACGTCTCAAAACCCTTCTTCATACACGTGGCTATTCTTTTGAGACGTCTCAAAACTCTTGAAGCGCTCCTTGCCTTCCCTTTCCACCTGATCCCACCCGCACACATCAATACAGGGCCTCCTTTGCGCGGCAGTACGGCAGCCAATGGCTCATCTCATGGCATATCGACCTCATCAAGTGATTCTCCACCCTCTTTCCGATCTCCTCTTTCCTCCTTCCACGCGAATCCCGATTCTCCCCACAATTATCACTGCTTCAGGGCGACCTTTGAGCGACAGTACGGCAGCATAATAAAGGACAACACTAGGAACACCATTGCCCCACGCCATCCGTCATTCTGTTCTGTTTTCTTGTGTTTACCCCACCCCAAAAACATCACTGCTTCAGGGCAACCTTTGAGCGACAGTACGGTACCATAAAGGACAACACTAGGAACGTCAGCGCTCAACGCCCCATCTACTGCCCCAAGATCCTCAACTTCTCCACAGTCGTGGCAGCCAACGGCTCATGGAACATTGACCTCATGAAGCGATTCTCCAAGGAGGTTCCGCTTGCCGTGGCGGGAAAGCCGGTGTACACGTGGCCGTATCCCATGGCTGATTTCACCGACCATGCTGGATTCGGTAAGTCTCGTTTGCCTCCGAGGCGCCTCAAAAATAGATGATTGGCTTGGCAAAAGGGCATCTTTATCTGCTTTACACGTGGCTTTATGATTTATCGCATGGCTAATTCCGCCGCCTCTTCGGCGCAGTGTCTCTTCGACCAACACAAGCAAGGCGGCTGCATCGACAATGTATGGCACGCTTGTGCTTCTACTCAAATTTACGAAACCTTATTTTTCCGCGCTCACATTGTGGCCCCTGCATGCAGGCTTGGCGTTTCCTCTTCGGCGCAGTGTCTCTCCGACCAACACAAGCAGGGCGGCTGTTTCGACAGTGTATGGCACGCTTGCTGCATCTGTTGACGTGACATCCATTGCACAGAAGGTCCTGGGAGCATTGTACGCACCTGGTGAGTGAAGGGCTGTATGCACCTGGTGCACTCGCCATACCACACCACTAACCACACGAGCTAGGCAGCAGCGGGTCACTTGCTACATCAGTTGACGTGACGTGACATCCATTGCACAGAAGGTCCTGGGAGCGTTGTACGCACCTGGTGAGTTTCAAAGTTGTACGCACGTGGTGAGTTTCAAAGTTGCATGCACCTGATTTAGGGTTTTAGGAAGTGGGAACCCCACCCACCTTCCCTTTGAACCCCTCCCTTCCACCATTCCCCTCCATCTAGGCTGGTCAAAGCTATTCGAGATGCACGATGTTGCAGTACAAGCCCTTTTCAAATGGTCCTTTGTATTAATTCAGCAGGGGGTACAGACATGCAGTTTGACTCGTGATTCCCTTAGACTCGTGACTCGTGACATGCAGTACAAGCCCTTCTCTCTCTCTCTTTCGTTCCCTTTGCAGTACGATGAGAATAGAGTACAGGCGTCCCTTTCCCTTTCCCTCATCCCCTCATCCCCGCTTCCCCTCTTCCCCTCATCCACTCTTCCCCTCAACCCCTCCATCCAGACTCATCCAAGTCCTTCGAAATGTACGATGTCACCGACCCATCCTCTCTCTTCGCCATCGTCTCACCAGTCCCGCCGCACATCTACTTCCGCCCCAACGACGCTCGCCCCTACATGCTGCCCTCGCCTCTCTCCGAAACCCGCCCCTGGGAGGCACCGGCTGTAGTGCCTCTGGAGCAGTTGGGAGCGGGCGTGCGCAAGTACGAGGCTTGGTGCCGGTGAGTGAGCTCTCGAAAATATATTTCAGCTTTTTTTTTTAATAAAAAGGTGTGCATTTAATCCTGTCGCTCTCATCCCATGGCATGGCACAATATCTCTAAGCTTTTTACACGCGCAACCTCCTATTGCACACGATATTTGACTTGACTATGCCCTTGAGTTCTTATTGTCGTCCTTGCAGTATGCTCCTATGCGTCTGAGTAATATATCTATACATCCTTGATATTCTCCCATCCAGGAACACTGAACCCCCCAGTGCGTGGCAATCATGGGGCATCCCCATCCTCATCGCCCTCTTCCTATGCCCCAGTATTATACATACTATGTATAAACGAACGACCTTCCTCCTATTCCCCCCCATCCAGGCACACAGAGCCTTCCAACATGTGGCAATCGTGGGGCATCCCCATCCTCATCGCCCTCTTCGCTCTCCTCCTCGTGCTGCTCGTGCTGGTGGCGGCACGGATTCAGCGAGCCCAGTTCTTCCAGACGCAGCAACAGATGGCAGTTGCAGACAATCTGAGGAAGGAAGCAGAGGACGCAGAGGCGTCAAAGAGCATGTTTGTGGCGTGCATGTCTCATGAGCTCCGGACGCCGATGATGGGAATCATTGGTACGTACAGTGTCCATGCATTACCTACCGGGTTTGTTTGTTTAGGCGCGTGAGGAAGATTCGGAGGGAGCGGAGGCATCAAAGAGCATGTTTGTTGCGTGCATGTCTCATGAGCTCAGGACCACGATGATGGGAATCATTGGTACGACAAAACGCTGCTGCTACATTGTCACTGCTGTTGTTTGTTTCGGTCACATTCAAGTCGTAAAATGGTGGTCCAAGCATCTGCTAACATCGACCCCATTTCCTCAACCCTTGCTCGTGAGGCTTGTCCGTGTCACTTTCTCCGCGTAGGTTTCAGCCGCGCGCTTGCGTCTCTTGCTGCGTAGGTTTCAGCCGCGCGCTTGCGTCTTTTTCTGCGTAGGTTTCAGCCGCGCGCTTGCGTCTCTTGCTGCGTAGGTTTCAGCCGCGCGCTTGCGTCTTTTGCTGCGTAGGTTTCAGCCGCGCGCTTGCGTCTCTTGCTGCGTAGGTTTCAGCCGCGCGCTTGCGTCTTTTGCTGCGTAGGTTTCAGCCGCGCGCTTGCGTCTCTTGCTGCGTAGAGACGCAAGCGCACAGCTGAAACCTACGCAGCAAGAGACGCAAGCGCGCGGCTGAAACCTACGCAGCAAAAGACGCAAGCGCGCGGCTGAAACCTACGCAGCAAGAGACGCAAGCGCGCGGCTGAAACCTACGCAGCAAGAGACGCAAGCGCGCGGCTGAAACCTACGCTGAAAGAGACGCAAGCGCGCGGCTGAAACCTACGGAGCAAGAGACGCAAGCGCGCGACTGAAACCTACGAAGCAAGAGACGCAAGCGCGCGGCTGAAACCTACGCAGCAAGAGACGCAAGCGCGCGGCTGAAACCTAGGTAGGCAGCAAGAGACGCAAGCGCGCGGGATGCCATACGCATTCCTTTCTCCACCCCCCTCTCTCCCACCAGGCATGCTCGATGCTCTAGCGGACATGACTCTCCAACCCCCCCAGCTGTTAGACCTCCTCACAGTGCGAGGGGGCGCGCAATCCATATTGCCATCTCCGTGATACCATAAACATTCATTTCTCTACCCTTCTCCTCTCCCAGGCATGCTCGATGCTCTAGCGGACATGGCTCTCCAACCCTCCCAGCTATCAGACCTTCTCACCTCGCGGGGGTGTGCGATGGATGCACTGCATCTGGTCAACCGCGTGTTGGACCTGGCGAAGCTGGAGGCAGGCAAGGCGGTGGTGGATGAGACGGTGATTGATGTGCGCTTGTGGCTTGATGCTGCGTTGGACTGGCACGCGGAGGCGGCACGCTCCAAAGGAATCGAGTGTGAGTGCACAAAATTTCTTGGTATTCAAGCTTTGATATGCTTATCTAGTCATGTCTAAAGAAACAATCTTATGGTTTTCCTCTCACATGTGCTCCTGGCAATGCTAGTACATTGCTCAGCATTCTCCATTGAACTCAAGATTTGGAGATATTTGCTTCCTTTGTGCTTACCCTACAAAGTCTCCCTTCTACCTCTCCTCCCACTTCAGTTTGTGGCACTGTAGACGATGATGTTCCGACTTTTGTTATTGCCGACCCAATGCACCTCTCCAAAGTTCTCAAGGAAATCACAGGTACGTGGAAGGCATGTGATGACTAAAGGAGAAAATGTTTTTACCAAGTAACATATGCATGAGCACGAAAATGGGTTCTCAAAATGAGTGCGAGTGTTCCAAAGCTGCCAGCATCGGCAATCATTGCTGGAGATGTCATGTCAGAAGAAATGCCCATTGCCCGCTGACGCAGCACGAGGTAAAATCTGGATTATCCGAGTCATTTCGTGCATAAATTCACGCGTGCACGGATAAAATAGTACGCGCTATTATACTTTTCGGCGGCGCATGTTACTGTGTCGATTATAAGATATACATGTCTTATCTTATACCGGTAGTAAGATCCTTCATAAAAGCATATATCACAATGTATTTCAATTGTTTCTTGAACTCGACCCTGTCTTCTATCCGGACGATGGCGACGGTAGTCTGACTGAGCTGGGCTAGACCATACCAATGTTTATGCTCAGAAAAGAATGTGCGAACTTGCCTTCCTCAATTCACAATGTCAGTGGTTGTGTGTTTGCTAAATTCCTCTCCCTTTTTTTTTGTGCACACCGCTCCTTGGGTTGAATGTTTCAGATAACGCAGTGAAGTTCACGGAGCAAGGCCACGTGACAGTGCAGGTGTCCCTGGTGCCGCAAGGAACAAGCTTGCAAGACACCCTTCATTGCCAGGGTAAGCGACTTTGCGAGCATTGACATTACAATTCGGGGCTCATTCCTCTCTTCATATGAATTAGCGAGCACCTTTCAACCTTTGCCCACTTCGTTATGTGCCTCTCTAAGATGATCCATGCATTGACACAAGGCCCATGGCCATGTCAACAACTCATTCCCTCTTGGCCCTTTGCACTTGCCTTTCTCCTACAGGATTTTCCACCACCGTCCCTCGTGCATCCATGTCCACATTCACTAGCTGGACCTCTGCTTGGTCTCACTCAACGTTCGGCCGGCTGAAGAAAGCTGCAAGGAGGTTGCCAGCAGCAGCAGCAAGTGCAACTAGCAGTGCATTATGTGGATCGAGGGAGGGGAGGGGGAATGCCAGGAGTCCCGAGGGGGGCAATGGGCAGCGGCCGGGTGTGCTGGTGGTGTCGTGTCGGGACTCGGGATGCGGCCTACCAGCGTCCCTCCACGGAGTTCACGGCAGCAGGGAGGCTTCTCACTTCTCGCTTGCGGTGAGTTGTTGTTGTTAGCTCTCACATTGCTGGTGGTGTCGTGCCGTGACTCGGGATGTGGCCTGTCACCACACCAACTCTCCACGGAGTTCACGGCAGCAGGGAGGCGTCACACTTCTCGCTTGCGGTGAGTGTGACTTGTCAACAAGGGACAGGTGGGCTGCAAACCAGCTTAGGTAGTAATCAATTCGCATCTTGCCTTTCCACCGTCTCTCCACGGAGTTCACGGCAGCAGGGAGGCGTCACACTTCTCGCTCGCGGTAAGTCTGTTAATGGATTGTTATCATTGGTGTCACCTGTGGGAGGTGGGACTCGGGATGAGGCCTCTACTAGCTGTCATGTCACTTGCGGTGAGGGTGAATGAATGACTACTATTGGTGTCACCTGTGGGAGGTGGGACTCGGGATGAGGCCTCTACTAGCTGTCATGTCACTTGCGGTGAGGGTGAATGAATGACTACTATTGGTGTCACCTGTGGGAGGTGGGACTCGGGATGAGGCCTCTACTAGCTGTCATGTCACTTGCGGTGAGGGTGAATGAATGACTACTATTGGTGTCACCTGTGGGAGGTGGGACTCGGGATGAGGCCTCTACTAGCTGTCATGTCACTTGCGGTGAGGGTGATTGAATGACTACCATTGGTGTCACACCTGTGAGACAGAGGATTCGGGATGTGGCCTTCCATTCCAACAACTCTCCTCATACCTGAGCATGTTTTTGAGTCGACTCAACCCAAACCTTGTCCCTCTCACGTCTCATTCTCTCGTGCCTAACGATTCTTCCATACGTCCCTTCTCCCGCACACAACCCATCCCATCCCATCCCATCCCATCCCATCCCATCCCATCCCATCCCATCCCATCCCATCCCATCCCATCCCATCCCATCGTGTGCCATGGAATCCCATGCCACTCCCCATGCCATCCCATGGATTTCATCCTGGCTGTAACCCCTTGGCATGGCATGGCATGGCATGGCATGGCATGGCATGGCATGGCATGGCACGACACGGCACCCCACCATGCAGGAGTTGCATGAGGCAGGGAGTGGATCAGGAGCATCGCTTGGCCTTGTGCTCATGCACCAGATGGTGAGCGGACGGATCGCGATTATTGGATCTTCTTGTTTGTTTGTTAAGATTCTTGAAAACTCTTTCTTTGAGTTCACAGGGCTGCTGCTCGAGCATGGTTGCCAAAGGATTCATCGCTTTATGCCCGCAAAAAATAACACTCACACACACACACATGCGCGCACTCACGCACACACACATGCACGCACGCACGCACACACACACACACGCACGCACGCACACACACACACACACATGCACGCATTCACGCACTCACGCACACACGCACGCACTCACCCACGCACACACACATACAAGCACGTACACGCAGAGTGATATTGTTGTTACATATTTTTTTAGCTCCAACACAAGGTCTCTTAAGAACAAGATTAGCAAGCATCATAGCTATAGCAGTGGAGAAAGTTTGACCATGTGAGAGTGTCGTTTGGACGTTGAGAAATGTAGCATTGAACGTGTCTCATACAGGAGAAAGGCTCCTACTGCAGTGCAATGGTGACGTACCAATGATTCGATTCGAGCCTTCAACATGATGTGGCTTTAATTACTACTTTCTCTTTTGTAACCCGCAGGTGACTCTAATGAAGGGAGAGATCGCCTTTGATTCCCAGCCTGGCTGTGGCTCCACTGTGGCGTTTTCCGTGCCTGTGGCCGTTCCCTCTCTACAAGAACACGCCTCGTTACAAGAACATTGCTCAGATGGGGAACTTGACGTGTTGGAATCGCAGGAGTTGCAGAGTCAGCAGCAGCAAGGGGAGGCGTCATGGTTCTGTGAGAGTCAGGAGACAGGGTCAGGTGATTCTCCAGGTGGTTCCAGCAGCGCTCGTGTGCAGGAGACGGGCTCAGGATATTGTTCAGGTGCCGGCAGTAATACGCAGAATCATGGTTCAGGACCGATGGAGCAGTGCGAACAGATGAGTCTGCCTCCACAGCACAGCCAGGAGAATTCTCAGGTGGCCCAACAGAACCTCAACCAGCAGCAGCAGCAGCAGCAGCAGCAGCAGCAGCAGCAGCAGCCACAGCAGCCGCAGCAGCATTTCGAGCGATCACTAGTGGGGATGGGAAGGGTGGGCAGCGCAGGAGAAGGGTCGACACTAGTCGAGAGAAGATCCGCAAGCGGGAGCGCTAGAGACAGTTTTCGCCGGTCCGCGTCTGTAACGGCAATCACCGGCATGACTGCCGGGTTGCGGGCGGCAGCAGATGAGGCGGTGACGCGGGCGTGGGTGGGGGGGCTGCGAGTGCTAGTGGTGGACGACACGCCCGTCAACCTCCTCGTGGCCCGCCGCTCCCTCGCCCGCTGGGGTGGCCTTGTGACCACCGCCAACCACGGGCAACAAGCAGTGGACTTAATCGCTGCTGGCTTGCAGGAGAGCTCCCTCGCCCGCTGGGGCGCCCGAGTCACCACCGCCGCCCATGGGGAGCAGGCGCTTGAGTTGATTGCTGCTGGCTTGCAGGAGAGCAGACAGGAGCAGGCGGTTGACTTGCGGGGTGCTGAGGTGGAAGGGCGGAGAGGGGAGGAGGAGGGTAGAGGAGGGGCTGGTGAACTGGTGAGAGCAGGAGCCGGGGGCGCTGGTGAGATGGCTGAGAGTGGAGGCAAGAGGATGGCGATTGAAATATTCGGGGATGGAAGAGGAGAGAATGAAGGAGGGCGTGCATCATTGCAGCATGGCTTCGACCTGGTTCTCATGGACCTGCAGATGCCGGGGATGGACGGGTGAGTGGTTGTGAGTGGTGGTGAGTGGTGGTGGGCATGGGTGGGTGAGGCATGAAGCAAGGTGCAACGGCTGAGTCTTATCTGTGAACGTCGGATTGTGACCCTGTGTTGCTTCGTCCTTCCCCTTTCCACAGCAAAGTGCGAGCCTGTATTGCCCGTCCCTCGCCTTGGCAGGTTCGCAGCAACAGAGGCAATCCGAGCGCACGAGAGAAAGCTTATGCTGGAGACGGCACAAGAGGTGCAGCAGGGACGGGAGCAGGGGATGGAGGAGGAAAGGGAGCAGCAAAGAGCATCGGCTTGCGAGGGAAATATGGGAGGGCAGGAGGGGAGCGTGCAGCAGGGGAATGGGCAGCAAGGGGACATATGGGAGGGCGCAGGGGGGAGAGCAGCAGCGTCGGGGGAGATGCACAGGCGCGGTGTGAGCTGTGGAGAGGACTGGGGGCGGGGAGAGAGGCTTTTGCAAAGGGAAATGGGAGGAAAAGGGCAGATTGAGGGGGCTTCTAGGGAGACTCCCCTAGAAGCCTTAAACACTTCTTTGAGTGCCCAGCCTGTGCCTCTCAGGGTGCCCATAGTGGCTCTGACGGCAGACGTGGATCGCGGAGTGGTGCAGAGGTGTGCAGAGGGGGGGTTTGACGGTGTGCTGCAGAAGCCAGTGGATGCCCACCTGCTCGCCACCCACCTCTCCCAAATAACCTTCCACCGCTCCCTCGGCCGGTAGCAGTCATTCTCACCGCGCTTCCACCCCTCACCCCGACGGAATCAGTCTCTACAGCAGTATCAGTCACTCCCCGCGCATTTCCACCGCTCCCTCGGGCAGTAGCAGTCACTCCTAGCACTCTTTCACTGCGCATCAACTCGAGAATAGCCCAAGCGCACTTCCACAACTCACTCCGGCTGCTTTACAGGTCACTCCCACTCACATTAACTACTGGCAGATCGTCCAGACAAGTCTACGGTGGTAACAGTCCTTCCAATCGCACTCCACCACTCCCACCACTCCCACCACTCACACCACTCCCACCACTCTCACCACTCCTACCACTCCCACCACTCTCACCACTCCCACCACTCCCACCACTCTCACCACTCACACCACTCCCACCATTCACACCATACACACCATTCACACCACTCCCACCAATCCCACCATTCACACCATTCTCCAACCACTCCAACCACTCTCCCACCACTCCAACCATTCCCATCACTCCAACCACTCTCCCACCACTCCAACCACCATTACCCCAACCACTCACTCGGCGTGCTTCACAACACAAGTACCGTAACTCTCATACTAACTACTGACAAGCCGTCCAGACACGTCACGTCGGAGAAGGTTTGGCTGGATGATGTGCAATGAGGCGGGTCAGGTCAGGTCAGGCCCTGCTGTTGTGAGTCGACTCAAAGCACGGCCCTGCTGCCATTGCCTTAGTGCTCAGAAGTGGAAGTGCACTGCGGAAGATCAGGGGGCTTCTAGGTGCCTGCCATGGCCTCAACCTCTGAGGCGCCTCAGAGTGGCAGACACCCTAGTACCCCGGGGCTACTACCCTAGCTCTGGGGATACAGTGTAGATACAAGACCCAGGGGCTTTTTGCCGACATCGCCTCAAGCCGGCATCGCCTAAAAGATGGGGAATTGGAGCTTAGGTAACCAGGTGCACTTTTGTACTACGGTATCAGAGCTGGTTCGTAAACTGTATTGTATCCCGCTCTCAAAGTTAGCGAACAACGGAATGTGTGAACTAGGGAAACAAGGGATACAAATAGCAACCCTAAAAGTGTTGTACTCCCTAGAGTGCTACTCACTGTAGCCTAAGAACCTATAATAACATTTGACACACCCCCATAGGCTAAGTGAGGGGCATCAAAGCAAGCAGGGTGAACAAACGGTCACAAGACCAGTCAATGCAAAAAGCAAAGCAAGCTCAGGGTGGATCTCAAGGACACCACACAAATTCCGAGCACAAGCAAGCGGCCACAAGGCCAGTTCAAGAGTTCACTAGGATATATATAGCAAAGCACAACAAGCAGAGCAAACAGCAAGTCTACAGCAAACGAGGGCCTACCTCAACAAGCCCCAACTGCACACAGAACCTGTGGTGGTCACCAAGCGCCAGGGCCTTGGTGAAGACGTCTGCAGTGTTGGCCTCTGAGGCCACAAAGTCCAGGCGTGCCTGGCCGCGTCGCTGTAGCTCTCGCAGAAGGAAGTACCTCACGTCAATATGCTTCACTCTGCTCTCCAGTCGATGCTCTCGACACAGGAGGATCATGGCCTTGTTGTCAGCGTACAAGGTCGGTGCAGAGCGAGGCCGCTCACCAAGGTCGGCGAGCAAGAAGGTCAACCAGTGAAGCTCCTGTGCCGCCATGGCACCAGCGTATATCTCTGCCTCTGCACTGGAAGTAGCCACAGACGACGACCGTGTAGACCTCCACGACACAGCACCAGCACCCAAACTGAAGCAGTAACCCTGAGTCGAGCGCTGAGTCTCCACGTCGTCAGCGTAGGAAGAGTCGCAGTGACCAGTCAACGCCACTGGCTGAGTCCCTCCAAGCACAAGCCCCATGCCTGATGTAGTCGCCAGGTACTTCGCCACCCTCACAGCAGCTGTCCAGTGGACAGGACGGTGTCTCCCAGTCGCAACAAAGCGAGAGAGGACGCTGAGGGGAAAGGCGAGGTCCGGCCGAGTACAAGTCATCAGGTACATGAGGCAGCCCACCAGCTCTGCGTAGGGACCACTGGACTCAAAAGGCTCGTCGGAAAAGGGGCCAGTGAGTCTGTGGTCAACAGCAAGAGGTGTGGGCTGTGTGGTGGAGAACTGGAAGTCGAACCGCCGAAGGACCTGCTGCACCATGTGTGACTGAGTTAGTGTGATGGTGCGAGCGGCTCTGTCCCTGGTGATCTGCAGGCCAAGGTAGCACTGCAGTTCACCTAGGTCAGTGCACGTGTGTCTCTTCTGCAGTTCGGACTTCACCTGAGCTAGAGCTGCCCTGTCTGCTGTGGCAAAGACCAAGTCGTCGACGTACACTAGTATAAAGAAAGGAGTGGAACCAGTGCGAACAAACAGCGACGGGTCGGCAGAGGAAGGACAAAACCCAAGGTCACGAAGCGTGGAGCGAAGAGTGTCGTGCCACTCACGGGGCGACTGGCGGAGACCGTAGACTGGCCGTCTCAGGCTCCACTGGGTCCCAGGTGGGAAGGTGTCAGTGAAGCCAGGAGGGCGGCGCAGCCAGATCTCCTCGTGTAGTCGGCCCTGGAGAAACGCAGTAGAGAAGTCAAGGGAGTGCAGCTCGTAGTCTCGCTGTGCTGCTACGTGCAGTAACACCCGAAGAGTAGTCATCTTCGGGGTCGGGGCGAAGGTCTGGAAGAAGTCAACTCCCTCACGCTGACTGAAACCCCTAGCCACGTAGCGCGCCTTGAACACAGGCGGTGATCCAGGCGGCCGCTTCACCTTGAAGAGCCACATGCCATCGACTACGTTCGCCCTGGGAGGGGGAACTGCGTCGACGTACGTGCCTGTAGATCTCCAAGACGCTAACTCCGAGGCCATAGCCGCTTTCCACTGTGAGGCCCACGCCCCTGACACTGCCTCGCGGTAAGTGCGAGGAGTCGGTATGTCAAGGACGTCGGGGTCTCCCTCAGGGGATAGATGCATGGCACAGACAGAGGGGGAAGCGGCTGCCCAGTACTCCAGCTCAGACTCTCTGTCCTCTAGGACGTCACAGCCAAGGGCAAACCCACCCCCGACGGACAGAGGACGGGAGGGAGGAGCTGGCACCACACGGGTGGTGTAGTCAAGGCGACTGGCGGCAGCAAACTCAGCGACAGCGGCAGTGAGAGCAGAGACAGACGACGGAGGGAAACGAGAGTCGGTGACAAGAGTGGCGAGGACACGAGAGACAACAGGACGAACAGCGCGGTAGTAGTCAGTGACAGGAGTAGGGGGGAAAAGGAGAGAGGACGGAGGCAGAGACGGGAGAACGGACTCAGGAGGAGGACGACGAAGAGACGAACAAAGGAGGGCAGTGCGGAGGTCGGTAACGAGAGACGAGTGACGAGCACGCGGAGGACAGGGACGGACACGAGAGTGTGGGACAACAGGTGGAGGAGACTGCGGTGGAGGAGAAGACCAGACCGCCGGACTGTCGTTAGGAGGAGGAAACGTGGGACCAAACGCTGGAGGGGACGGAGTGTGAACAGGAGGAGAGGAGGGAAGACCAAGGGCCCGAAGGCCACTCACGGGTGGGAACAACTGCCGCTCCAGAGGGAGCTGCTGTGGTCGCAGCTGCGGCGGCGGTGTCTGCTGCTGCTGCGGCTGCTGCTGCTGCTGCTGCGGCTGCTGCTGCTGCTGCTGCGGCTGCTGCTGCTGCTGCTGCTGCTGCTGCTGCTGCTGCTGCTGCTGCTCCAGCAGGTCCAACTGCCGCAACTCCTGCCGCTCCCTCTCCAACAGCACCTGCTCCTCACGCTCACGCCGACGGGCCGCCTGGAGACGTGTGTCGTGGCGGTGGGGAGGCGGAGTGGACTCCGCAGAACCAGTGCCTCCAGCTCCAGTCTCCTCAGAACCAGCACCTCCAGTGCCAGCGCCTCCAGCACCAGCACCCCCAGAACCAGCACCCCCAGGACCAGCACCTCCTGTGCCAGCACCTCCAGCTCCATCACCCCCAGAACTAGTACCGCCAGTGCCAGGACCTCCAACGCCAGCACCCCCAGAACTAGCACCTCCAGTGCCAGCACCTCCAGCTCCAGCACCCCCAGAGCTAGCGCCACCTGCGCCAGCACCTCCAGCTCCAGCACCCCCAGGACTAGCACCTCCAGTGCCAGGACCTCCAGCTCCAGCACCCCCAGGGCTAGCGCCACCTGCGTCAGCACCTCCAACTCCAAAACCCCTCAAACGAGCACCCCCGGACCGAGTACCGCCAGTGGCTGCACCTCCAGCTCCAAAACCAACTGAGTCCACAGTAGCCTGTCGCGGAAGTACCGAAGGCTGCTGAGGGGACTGTGAGGAGGACTGCGGGGAGGGAGCCGCTACCTGACGCGCGACCGAGGGTAGCGTGAGACACACCTGACGGGGCAGGACCAGGGGGGGGTGGGGGTACCGGAGGAGCGGGAGCAGGGGGAAGAGAGGGTGCGAGGAAAAGGGGGGGAAGGGGAACCGGGAGACCTCGACAGGGGTACCGGGTGTAGTAGGACACTGACTCGTCGAACCGGACGTCACGGGAGTCTAGGAACTGGTGGAGGGGCGGGTGGTAAAAAGACCAGTCGGCCGAGGCTACCGGGAAACCAAGGAAGACACAGGGGACGGCGCGAGCCGAGAGCTTGTCTGCAGAGGTGTCGCGGACAAGGTCAAGGCAGCCCCAGACACGAAAAGCTGACCCAACACCAGGGGACCCGGTCCAAAGACTGGTTGGTGAAGCCTCTGGCCGCGAGACGCGCGGCTGGAGGTTCAGCTGGTGAGCGGCGTAGCGAACCGCGTAGGGCCACAGAAAATGGGGCGCACGGGCATGAATCATGGACGTGCGAGCGATGTCCATGACCAAGCCAATGCGGCGCTCAGCAACCCAATTCTGCTGTGGGGACTCTGGCAGCGTCCAGGACTGTACGATGCCCTGCTCGCCGCAGAATCCGGCAAGAATGCCTGAGCAAAACTCACCCCCACGGTCAGAGTGGAGACAGGAGACACGACGGCCACGAGTGCCCTCAGTGGCTAGAAGCCACCGGATCAGCGTAGAAGTCACCTCGGACTTCTTCGCGAGAGGAAACACCGTGGTGTACCTGGAGAAGTCGTCGACGACCACCAGAAAGTAGCGCTCCCTCTCAGGTCCCTGCGTAGGTGCAGGGCCCCAGACATCCAAGTGGAGTGTCTGGAAGGGAGCAGTGGCCGGACGAAGGGAGGAGGAGTGCGGAGTGGCACGAAGACGGCCGGCGACGCAAGGAGTGCACGGCGGCGCAGGCGAGGGAGGGAGCGACGGGAAGACGCGAGGGAGACCTGAGACAAGACGGTGACCAGCCATAGTGCGGAGGCGGGGGATCGACGCGTGGCCAAGACGGTGGTGCCACAAGACGGTCCGGTGGGTGAAAGACCGACACGAGCAAGACGCAGCAACTAGACCGGACACAGCAACCTGACCGGACACAGCAACCTGACCGGACACAGCAACCGGTGGGGACGCAGTAACCTGACCGGACTCTGCTACCGGGGGGGACGAAGCAACCTGACCAGACGCAGCTACCTGCGGGGGCGGAGTGTGCAGGACGAAGAGACCTGAGTGGGGCTCTCTGGTGAACGTGGCAAGAACTGCCCCGGTGGAAGAGTCCGTACAGATCGCAGTCCTCCCGTGCGCAGGAAAAGTGACTGTGACCCCCCGGTCCTGAAGGTATCCAACACCCACCAAGTTCCGAGAGAACGAGGGGATGTAGAGACCAGTGAGGAAACCAGAGGGGACAGCTGGGCACGGGAGGGTGGTCGAGCTGCGAGCAACTGCTGGTCCTGAAGTAGGATCAGCCAGGGCAACTGGGACTGGAGCCGAAAGAGGTGTGACAGTGGTGTGGTCGCGGAAGAAGCACTAAGACGCGCCGGAGTCCAGCGTGAAGGAGAGCGACGCAACAGCAGTCGTCACGGCCGGGCTAGTGACTACACAAGCACCTACACTAAAAGCACAAGTACCGACACTAGCAACAGGCAAAGGTCCTAAGCTAGGTACACGTAAGCCAAGAGATCCGTACGTGACAGAATAAACAGCATCCATAGACATATCAAACACAGGGTAACCACTACGAAACAGACCGGGCCAGATCGGGGGAGCCGACTCAGGCCCAAAACGCTCACGGTAAAGGTCGTCGAGGCGGCTGTAGCAGCGCTGTGCAGAGTGGTCAGGACGCCAGCAGGTAGTGCCAGCGCCAGGGCCGGTCAGGATCCGGTACTGGCAGGGGCCGACGTCGCGGCCACCGCGACGAGCCCCCCAACTGGCTGGGCCGCTGCTGCAGCCAACGCGACCTGAACCACCAGGCCCCCACGGCTGCTGAGGGCGCCACAGCTGCTGAGGGCGCCCCTGCTGCTGCGGAAGCCACTGCTGAAACGGCCGCTGCTGCTGTCCCTGCTGCTGGAGAACCCTAGTGGACTAAATGATAAAAGCTAGCGGGGTGCAGGAGCGGCAGGCTAGGAGCGACAGGTGAAATTAGGCGAGGAACGGCTGGAGTACGGAGCAAACTGAGCTACGAGCGAGGAGCGAGAACGGCTGGAGCGAGAACGGCTGGAGCACAACTGGCTGGAGCTAGAAACGGCGAGCTAGGGCTGGCTGGAGGTAGGAACGGCCGGAGCTAGAGACCGTAGGTGCGGCTGTCGGCTGCCGCTAGTAGAGCCACTGGCAGTGGAACGTACGTGCGACAGTAGGGGCTGCAGTACTGACGGCTGCGGGATGCAGGCAACTGTGCAGGTCGTCCGGCAAGCAGGAACGCGGCCGACAGTTGCAGGCCCCCACCCGAAACCCTTTTTTTTTTATGGTTTAATTTTTTATTTATTTATTTATTTTCTGGCGCTAAAGCGCTCCGGGGCGCGCTGCCTGCAGGGTGTGCTGCCTGCGGGGCGCGCTACCCGCGGGGCGCGCCGCCTGCGGGACGCGCTACCCGCGGGGCGCGCTGCCCGCGCGGCGCGCTGCCTGCGGGGCTGGGGCGACGGGCCAGGGCGCGGGCTGGGGCGACGGGCTAAAGCGGGCGCCTGGGCGACGGGCTAGGGCGGGCGCCTGGGCGACGGGCTAGGGCGCGGGCCTGGGCGACGGGCTAGGGCGGGCGCCTGGGCGACGGGCTAGGGCGGGCGCCTGGGCGACGGGCTAGGGCGCGGGCCTGGGCGACGGGCTAGGGCGGGCGCCTGGGCGTCGGGCTAGGGCGGGCGCCTGGGCGTCGGGCTAGGGCGGGCGCCTGGGCGACGGGCTAGGGGCGCAGGCTAGGGGCGCTGAGGGCTCTAACGCGCGGAGGAGGAGGGCGCTAATACGCGGAGATGGCGCGGAGGGCGCGGAGGGCGCGGAGGCTAAGGCGCGGAGGGCGCGGAGGGCGCGGAGGGCGCGGAGGGCGCGGAGGGCGCAAGGGTGCGGAGGGCGCTAGGGCGCTAGCTAGGCTAGGCGAGAGGATCGACACCTACTCATGATACCATCTCAAAGTTAGCGAACAACGGAATGTGTGAACTAGGGAAACAAGGGATACAAATAGCAACCCTAAAAGTGTTGTACTCCCTAGAGTGCTACTCACTGTAGCCTAAGAACCTATAATAACATTTGACACCCGCCCCCTAGTTCGTTCTTCGTTGATTTTCAGTGATTTTTTTTTTTTTTTTTTAGTAAATGTTTGTACAGAGCATGCATGGTGCTTTTGAGAAGAAAACGGCCATCCACCTTTCTTTTCTGTCGCAGTCTGATGCAGTCGCGCTGAGGTACACTGATTTTTTTACAGCATGCTCTCTAGGGGCGTAATTACACAATTTTAGTTGGGTAGGGTTGGGTATGCCTTGCCAAAGAATTAACCTCAAGAGGTGATCAACACGAAATTTACAATGCGCCCATCCACTTCACAAAAGACCGACCGACGCTTGACAGAAGTGGTGGATAACGTACGTCGAAACAAGAGAGCCGCTCTCATGGGTACAAGCTCGACGAGGTGAGATCAAGTCAAAGCTCGACAAGCTCGGCAAAATCGTACTAAATCGTTCTGACTTGGACGGTGCTTGATGCTTGAATCAACACCGTCAGGGTAATGGTGAAAGACACCCTGAATGTCTTGAGCAACCTTGGACGAATGCCGCGATCCAGGCGCAGTTGAATGAGCCCATGCAGCAACTTAACAACACCAACAGCTGTCGGATGGTGCTACCGTCATCACCCGGATATAAGACAGTGTTGAATAGTAGACAGGGGTTGTCTACTATACGGGTGTCTCTTATAAACAGGCTAGCCTCATTATAAAACACCTATTTGTGTGTACGAGATAAGACATATATGTCTTATAATCGAAACTTCAATAAATTATAGCGAAAGTTGAAATACCGCGTACATTTTTACCCTTGCGAAGCGCGAATTCTTCCACGCACTGACCCAGGACCTACCAAATTTGCCCCTGCAGGTGTTCTCCATAACGTGGCGTCCCGGGCAGAGGTTGTCGAAGTGGCACCTTCGCAACATCCACACTCATTATGAGAAACTCTTTTTCAAGAAGTACGGAAAATATTTCTAAGTAGTTTAAAAAGTTTCCATTTATAAGACTTATAAGACACCCTAAACCTGTCAGAATCCCAACCACTAGACCATTGGGATAAAAGGGCTTATTAAGTGGCGGGTCAGTGCGCCCATAACCCCCCAGGACAACGAGCCTGTAACCCTTCCCTAGGATCAATCGGGGATCACCAGTGGACCTCTGACAAAACCATCCCGTTTACAAGATAACTCAAGCATTCTTGCCCGAGATAAGACGTATATGTCTTATATCCGGGCGATGACGGTAACTAAGCTAACTTTTAAGTCGACTCAAAAGTCAACACCAACAGCTGTCGGATGGTGCTAACTAAGCTAACTTTTAAGTCGACTCAAAAGTCAACACCAACAGCTGTCGGATGGTGCTAACTAAGCTAACTTCAAAGTCGACTCAAAAGTCAACACCAACAGCTGTCGGATGGTGCTAACTAAGCTAACTTTTAAGTCGACTCAAAAGTCAACACCAACAGCTGTCGGATGGTGCTAACTGAGCTAACTTCTAAGTCGACTCAAAAGTCAACACCAACAGCTGTCGGATGGTGCTAACTAAGCTAACTTCTAAGTCGACTCAAAAGTCAACACCAACAGCTGTCGGATGGTGCTAACTAAGCTAACTTCTAAGTCGACTCAAAAGTCAACACCAACAGCTGTCGGATGGTGCTAACTAAGCTAACTTCTAAGTCGACTCAAAAGTCAACACCAACAGCTGTCGGATGGTGCTAACTGAGCTAACTTCTAAGTCGACTCAAAAGTCAACACCAACAGCTGTCGGATGGTGCTAACTAAGCTAACTTCTAAGTCGACTCAAAAGTCAACACCAACAGCTGTCGGATGGTGCTAACTAAGCTAACTTCTAAGTCGACTCAAAAGTCAACACCAACAGCTGTCGGATGGTGCTAACTAAGCTAACTTCTAAGTCGACTCAAAAGTCAACACCAACAGCTGTCGGATGGTGCTAACTAAGCTAACTTTTAAGTCGACTCAAAAGTCAACACCAACAGCTGTCGGATGGTGCTAACTAAGCTAACTTCTAAGTCGACTCAAAAGTCAACACCAACAGCTGTCAGATGGTGCTAACTAAGCTAACTTTTAAGTCGACTCAAAAGTCAACACCAACAGCTGTCGGATGGTGCTAACTGAGCTAACTTCTAAGTCGACTCAAAAGTCAACACCAACAGCTGTCGGATGGTGCTAACTAAGCTAACTTCTAAGTCGACTCAAAAGTCAACACCAACAGCTGTCGGATGGTGCTAAGCTGCCATCAGTGAAGTAGTGGAATGACGACGACCATGTGAAGAGAATACCGATCCACTGGAGGCGGGAGTGGAAGAGGCAATAAGACATTACCCGATTATAATCCCCGTCCTCTTTTTTCTTATTATTAGTAGTACTGCAAAGTGAAACGTGGAAGAGTGCTTGGAGGGACTACTATCGTCCGCGGGAGCATAGGAAATGCGCGGGGAGTGACTGACACTGTTGCGGAGACTGCTACCGTTGGGGTGAGGGGTGGAAGCGCAGTGAGAGTGATAGCTACCGCCCGAGGGAGCGGTGGAAGGTTATTTGGGAGAGGTGGGCGGCGAGCAGGTTGGCATCCACTGGCTTCTGCAGCACACCGTCAAACCCCCCCTCTGCACACCTCTGCACCACTCCGCGATCCACGTCTGCCGTCAGAGCCACTATGGGCACCCTGAGAGGCACAGGCTGGGCACTCAAAGAAGCAGCAGCAACAGCAGCAGCAGCACTTAAAGAAGTAGCAGAAGCAACGTCAGAGGCTTCTAGGGGAGGGACTAGCAGAGCAGTCGAAGCAGCCGTAGAAGCCCCCTCAATTCGCCCTTCTCCTCTCTCCCGTGGCAAAAAACTCTCTCCCCTGCCCCCTCTTCCCCCCATGCGTCCCCCCCACTCCCCTCCCCAGCTCACACCCCGCCTGTGCATCTCCCGCGGTTCTGCTGCTCCCCTCCCTGCGCCCTCCCATCTGCCTCCCTGCTGCTGAAATCCATATGTCCCACTCTGTTCCTCTCGGCTCGCCATGCCTCCGTGCCTTGACGTAGCCACTGCACATGTTGCAGGCCCTGCTGCTGCTGCCGCTGAGTTTTGAGGTGCCTCTATAACCGTTGCAAGCCCTGCTGCTGTTGTTGTTGTTGCTTCTGCTGCTGCTGCTGTATCCACGTCTGTCATCAGTTGGGCCTCTGTTGCTCGCTCCAACATCAGTTTCCTCTCCAGAGCTCGAATCGCCTCTGTCGCTGCGAAACTGTAGGGGAGACAAGAGAACGATTGACTTTGCTAGGTATGTGATGTGTTGAGAAAAAAGCTTGAGGCATAAGGATGAGGCATAAGGATGAGGCATAAGGATGAGGCATAAGGATGAGGCATAAGGATGAGGCATAAGGATGAGGGATAAGGATGAGGCATAAGGATGAGGCATAAGGATGAGGCATAAGGATGAGGCATAAGGATGAGGGATAAGGATGAGGCATAAGGATGAGGCATAAGGATGAGGCATAAGGATGAGGCATAAGGATGAGGGATAAGGATGAGGCATAAGGATGAGGCATAAGGATGAGGCATAAGGATGAGGCATAAGGATGAGGGATAAGGATGAGGCATAAGGATGAGGCATAAGGATGAGGCATAAGGATGAGGCATAAGGATGAGGCATAAGGATGAGGCATAAGGATGAGGCATAAGGATGAGGCATAAGGATGAGGCATAAGGATGAGGGATAAGGATGAGGCATAAGGATGAGGCATAAGGATGAGGCATAAGGATGAGGCATAAGGATGAGGCATAAGGATGAGGCATAAGGATGAGGCATAAGGATGAGGCATAAGGATGAGGCATAAGGATGAGGCATAAGGATGAGGCATAAGGATGAGGGATAAGGATGAGGCATAAGGATGAGGCATAAGGATGAGGCATAAGGATGAGGCATAAGGATGAGGCATAAGGATGAGGCATAAGGATGAGGCATAAGGATGAGGCATAAGGATGAGGCATAAGGATGAGGCATAAGGATGAGGCATAAGCATGCGGCATAAGGATGAGGTAGTAATAATGAGACATAAAGCATTGCTTCTACCACTCACCCGCCATGCCATGGCATAACCATAAAGCGTACCCAAAACAAACAACCGTGAGGGATATCCGAAAAGGAGTGCGTGACTCACCACTCACCCATCCACTCGCACCACTCACCACCACTCTCCACCACTCACAACCACTCACCCGTCCATCCCCGGCATCTGCAGGTCCATGAGAACCAAGTCGAAGCCATGCTGCAACGATGATGCACGCCCTCCTTCATTCCCTCCTCTTTCATCCCCTCCCCTTTCTCTCGCTCCCCTCGCCCCACAGCCAACTCTACTATCTGCTATCCCTATCATTCCAACCATGCTCCCAACCAACTCCCCAGCCGCCATCCCCTTGCCCCTACTGTCAACCATCTCCCCTGCCCCTCCGTCTCCTGCTCTCACTAGTTCACCAACTGCCCCTGTTACTTCCTGCTCCCTTTCTCCAACCACTGCACCCGCTTCTTCCCCTCTCGCCTCCTGCTGCCCTCTCCCCTCCTCCTCCCCTCTTCCTCCCTCCACACCAGCAGCAATCATCTCAACCGCCTGCTCCCCACGGGGGGCGGTGGTGACTCGGGCGCCCCAGCGGGCGAGGGAGCTCTCCTGCAAGCCAGCAGCGATTAAGTCCACTGCTTGTTGCCCGTGGTTGGCGGTGGTCACAAGCGCCCCCCAGCGGGCGAGGGAGCGGCGGGCCACGAGGAGGTTGACGGGCGTGTCGTCCACCACTAGCACTCGCAGCCCCCCCACCCACGCCCGCGTCACCGCCTCATCTGCCGCCGCCCGCATGCCTGTACTCGTGCCAGCAGCTGCATTCGCGGAGACGGGACGGGGGTACTCGCCGCTCATGCTTTTTCTCGCGTTCCGTCTGTTCTCTCTGCCTGCTGTTCTCTGGAGGGCTCTGGAGCAGTCTCCCTCGCTGCCCACCCTCCCTGCCGCTGCTAGAGACCGCTCCCGCTGCTGCTGGGGTCCCTGCTGCTGTTGCTGCAGCTGCTGCACTTCCTCTTGATGCTGCTCCTGCTGCGGTTGCTGTGGTTGCTGCTGCTTCTGTTCCTGCTTCTGCCGCCGCTGCTGCTGCTGCTGCTCCTGCTCCTGCTGCTGCTGCTGCTGCTGCTGTTCCTGCTCCTGCTGCTGCTGCTGCTGCTGCTGCTGCTCCTGCTCCTGCTGTTGCTGCTGCTGTTCCTGCTGTTGCTGCTGCTGAAGATGATGATAATAATGAGGATGCTGGCGTTGCTGCTGACTCTGCAAGTCTTGCGATTCCAACACTTCAAGTTCCTCATCTGAGCAGTGATCTTGTAGCGAGGTGTGTTCTTGTAGCGAGGACTGTTCTTGTATCGAGGGAACGGCCACGGGCACGGAAAACGCCACAGTGGAGCCACACCCAGGCTGGGAATCAAAGGCGATCTCTCCTTTCATTAGAGTCACCTGCGAGTTGTAAGAAAGACAGATTTCCACAAGAATTGCTGAAGCGGTCGACTGTTGCTTGCACTCATTGCTTCTGTTCACCACTTCCCTCCAAAGCTTGCAAGTGTATTTGCTTTTACGAGGTACCTATTTAGCGTTCCCGCCCTCCAAGACATGCTCTCTTATGTTACTAACTCCGCCGTTCGTTTAAGACATGCTGACATGATGATACTCAACCAAGGCTACACATGGAAGTAGAGTTGGTTGAGACGAACACGACAAACTACCGTATTATCGTTCTATATTTCATACGAACATGTATAGATGGAAAAAGCGTCAAGATCTTTATTCTTGGGGTTTGTCGTGTGTTTGCGAAGAGGCAAATGTAGGACACCATGAACCTTGCTTAGACACAAGTGCATTCCGAACAAAAGTACTCCAACAAATTAAAAGTATAATAACATAATCAGAACAGACTGCCATGATTTGGAAAGGAAACTCACCATCTGGTGCATGAGCACGAGCCCAAGTGATGCTCCTGATCCGCTCCCTGTCTCGTGCAATTCCTGAATGGTGGGTGCCATGCCATGCCATAGCATGCCATGGTAGGCATAGATATGCCATGCAAGAAGATAGCGGCATGAGATGGGGGCAAAAAAACTGTAACAAAAATACGGCCAAATTTTGTAATACTGACCGTAAAATACGGCCTTGAATGGGGGCATGACACAGGGGCAAAATGAGCAAGACGTAATGAAGGAGGGAGGAGACACGGGGAGGAAAAGACGTGGAGTGAGGGAGACGGGACGTGGGAGAAAATGAGGGGTGAAATGGAGAGGGAGGTTGCGAAGAAGGCAAGAGTGAGGAGGAACCGAGGAAGTGGGAAGAAAAGGGTCGAAGGGAGCTATAGCACAAAGAGATCAAGAGGAGGAAAGCGGATAACATTGGAAAGAATTGCATCAGGAACGCAATGGGTGACACCAGTTGTATGCACTCATTCACCCTAACCGCAAGCGAGAAGTGCGAAGCCTGCCCGCTGCTGCTGTGAACTCCATGGCGGGACGCTGGCAGGCCGCATCCCGAGTCACAGCATGACACCACCAGCAACGTGAGAGCTAATATAATGACAACTTAGGACGCGTCACAATTGAAACATCGATCCTGCGCAGGATCGGTATTTCGCGGGTACAGTACTTCGTTAAGTTGCGAATTGGTGGTTACTTGGCTTCGTTTTTTGTCGCCAATGTACAGTTGTCCCCTCGGAGTCACGCGATCGATGTGCCCTTGCCACACATCGATTGTGCAATTTCGTCCAGATCGGGCGATTTTGCCCCATGATTTTTCAAACGTGTCACTTGAGAATTGTGGTGGGCCCGCGATTGCAAAAATGCAGTCGTGGCACACCGATGTGGCGATCGATTTGGCAGGATCGGTGAACACCCCCGATCCTTCTTCGGTATTTCAATTGTGACGCGTCCTTACCATGACATGAGAGCTAACAACAACAGCTTACCGCGAGGGAGAAGTGAGAAGTCTCTTGAGGCACCTCAAGTTACCAACAACGTGAGAGCTAACAACAACTCACCGCAAGCGAGAAGTGTGACGCCTCCCTGCTGCCGTGAACTCCGTGAAGAGACGCTGGTAGGCCGCATCCCGAGTCCTGGCACGACACCACCAGCACACCCGGCCGATCCCTCGATGGGCTGCTCGATGCACTCGATGCTGCCGCTGCTGCCGCTGCTGGCAATTCCCTCACAGCCTCCTTCAACCAATCCCATGTTGAGGAGAACCAGGCAGCCAGGCTGGTGAGAGTGGAAGCAGGTGTGTGATGGGCGGCTGTGAGAAGACCTGGAGGAGCAAGGCACGTGTGGACGGAGGGGGAGAAATGCTTAGCGTGAGGAATGCCGAACATGGGACCTGTTTCGGTGACTGACAGTCAATGCGTGGCATGAAGCAAGAGCAACAGCAGCTGACGAACAAGGAGAGACACTAGTGAAGGAAATCGAGAATCAATCAACACGCCTTGCCATTTTGTCACACAGCTCTGTCGATGCTCACAATATTCTCTTACCCTGGCAACGAAGGGCGTCTTGCAAGGTTGTCCCTCGAGGCACCAAGGACACCCGCACTGTCACGCGCCCTTGCGCTGTAAACTTCACTGCGTTATCTGAAACGAAACCAAGGCGGTGGTGTGAGCGAATCAGACCCATCAGAACGTGAGAAAGAAGGAGGATCGGAATATAGTTTCAACTGCTGCTGGGCCTGGAACCTTTCCCTAAGCCTTTGCAGCTGTGTAGGCTTCACCTGTTGGGAGCCTTAACGAGTTAGAGCACACATGACTGACGGCATTACAACACATGACCACATGCCATACAACCATTATCAGGTAAATACCTGTAATTTCTTTAAGCACTTTGGAGAGGTGCATCTGATCAGCAACGATGTGACCCGGCACGTTGTCGTCCACCATGCCGCGCACTAGAGGGGAAGGAGAAACAGGGTGGGCGGAAAACAAAAGAGGGGGAAAAGGAAATGAGTTGCTTATGAGAATCTCCAAGAGGTGCATCTGGTCGGCGGCAACGGTGTAGCCCAGAACGTTGTCATGCAGCCTCCCATCAGGGACAGCTCCAGTTCGCTAACCAACTGGGATAAAAGGGCATGTTTCCTTGGTGGGTCAGCGCACCCAAACCCCCCCCCCCATAACGACACCTGTAGCTCTTGGGGAGACCACTTCGGGCGATTCCAGTGTCCACTTCCAACATTCCTCAATGAGCCACTCACATTCTATGCCTTTGGAATGTATCGGCCCCCACCCCTGACAATCCAAACTTGCATGAAGCCACGCGCGCACAGTGAAGCCCGTCTCATCCACCACCACCTTGCCCGCCACAATGAGCGACTCACATTCTATGCCTTTGCAATGTGCCGCCTCCACGTGCCAATCCAACGCCCCTTGAAGCCAGTCGCGTACATTGAAGCCCGTCTCATCCACCACCGCCTTCCCTGCCTCCAGCTTCGCCAGGTCCAACACGCGGTTGACCAGATGCAGTGCATCCATCGCACACCCCCGTGCGCTGAGGAGGTCTGATAGCTGAGGAGGTTGGAGGGACATGTCTGCCAAAGCATCGAGCATGCCTGGTGAGAAAGACGGGGAGAGAGGGGTGCATGAAGGAAGGTGCTAAGTATGATGAAGGGAGTATTGCTCGTGAGAAAAGGCATGGTTAACGAGGCGTGATATGCACGCCAAAGCATTGAGCATGCTTGGTGCGAGAGAAGAACGGTATAAGAAAAGTGTATGGTGTGAAAGCGATCAGCCCCTAGTGCGATGCAGACGGTGCAAACATGCGTGAATGAATCAGGAGTCCTCCACCTAGTGTGAGCTGGTTTTTGAGAATTCTCAAAAACCAGCTCGGTGCAAACATGGGTGAATGAATCAGGAGTCCTCTACCTAGTACGTACCAATGATCCCTGTCATCGGCGTCCTGAGCTCATGAGACATGCATGCCACGAACATGCTCTTTGATGCCTCTGCATCCTCCGCCTTCCTCCTCAGTCTATCCGCCTCCGCCATCTGCTGCTGGGTCTGGAAGAACTGGGCTCGCTGAATCCGTGCCGCCACCACCACGAGCAGCACGAGGAGCAGGGCGAAGAGGGCGATGAGGATGGGCACGCCCCACGATTGCCACGTGTTGGGAGGCTCTGTGTGCCTGGATGGGAACGCGGGGGGAGGGGGGGGGGTCACGTCACAGGAAGGAGAAGAGCGCGATGAGGATGGGGATGCCCCATGATTGCCATGTGTTGGAAGGCTCGGTGTGTCTGGATGGGTGAATCTAGAAAGTCAACTGTTTCTGAGATGCAGGTGCATGCATATGCAATTAGTGCGCGCGCGTAGGAATACAGTGTAGGGAGCAAAGAAAAGGAACATTTTACATTTGGTCTGACAGCTCACCTACACCAAACTTCGTACTTGCGCAAGCCTGCTCCTAGCTCATACAGAGGTACCACAGCCAGCTTTTCCCAGGGGCGAGTTTCGTATGAAGACGAGAGAAACATGCGAGCGACAGGATCGGACCCACAATGAATCCAATGGCTCACCTGCACCAAACTTCATACTTGCGCACGCCTGCTCCCATCTCATCTAAGGACACCATCGCCGGGTTTTCCCAGGGGCGAGTTTCGGACGTGGGAGAGGGAAGCATGCGAGCGACAGGGTCGTTGGGGAGGTAGAAGATGTGTGGCGGGACCGGTGAGACGATGGCGAAGAGCATCGATCGGTTTGTGACGTCGTAGAGTTCGAAAGACTTTGACGGGTCTGCAGAGGGGGGGGGGGGGAGGAGGGAGGGGAAGGAGTGGAAGAGGAGGAAGAGCATGAATGGGCTTTTGAGTCGACTCAAACGGAGGAAGAGCATGAATGGGCTTTTGAGTCGACTCAAACGGAGGAAGAGCATGAATGGGCTTTTGTGGCTCGGTAGAGTTGGATTGGAACGACTTGGACGGGTCTGAGTGGAACAAACAAAAGGAGAAGGGGGGAGATGGAAAGGAGGGGGAAGTAGCCTCAAAGCTCAAAAGTAGTTGAGTTGGCATTATCAACCCACATCTCTTCACTATGGCAAGTGTCGAGTACACTATCTATGTGGTTGCATGCCTCGGGTGGTTTGTGGTGTGGTGCGTACACCACACCAGGTACGTACAGCCCTTCACTCACCACGTGCGTACAACTCTTCCACGACCTTCTGAGCGATGGATGTTGCGTCAACGGATGCCGCAAGGGTCCCATACACCATGGATGTGGTTGCATGCTGCGAGTGGTTTGTGAGGAGACTGCGACGGAGAGGAAAGGCCACGCCTGCATCAATGACAACGGGAGGAAGGGAGAGAAGCATGCCAACAATCCATTCCATTCCATTCCATTCCATTCCATTCCATTCCATTCCATTCCATTCCATTCCATTCCACATGTTTTTTAGAATTCTCAAAAACCAGCTCGAAGCACGCGAACATTCCATTCCACCTGTTTGTTTTCGAGCAAAAAAATCCTCCACCTCTCAACAGAACTCAAGTGTTCTTCATTTCTCGCAAACCAGAATCCCCCACCCTGAACCAATCAATCGTACGAAACCCAGATCTTCCAAAACTGACTCAGAGCGATTTGCAGCTCACCGAAACCAGCATTGGTTGACGATCCAGCCAAGGGATACGGCCATGTGTAGAACGGCCTTCCCTCCACAGCCAGCGGAACCTCCGTGACGAATCGCTTCATGACATCAACGTTCTGCGTGCCATTCATGGCCAATGTTGTGGAGAATTGGAGGATCTTGGGGCAGTAGATGGGGCGGTTGGCACTGACGTTGAGAGTGTTGTCTCTTATGCTGCCGTACTGTCTCTCAAAGGCCGCCCTGCAACAATGTGTGAATGGGAGGGATAGAACAGGAACAAAGCAACGAGTGACGTTGAGAGTGTTGTTTCTTATGCTGCTGTACTGCTGCTCATAGAACCGTCTGCAGCGATGTGTGTGTGTGAACCAGGAGGAACTGGGAAAGAGGAAGAGTTGTATCTTGTATGCACCGCTGTAGCACTGACAATGACACACGAGAGCGCCCACATGTTCCCCAAGTTTAAAGGCTCCTAGAAATATGTATCTTGAATTCCCTTCTGCTCAATCAACCCTCCCCCTCTCTACCCCCCTTCCCCACCACCCCCTCCTCCCACTCTCACCTCTCTTCGTCTTTCACGAAAACACAAGAGAGTGCCCCTGTGTTCCCTGGGCGAGCATAGGCGGTGCGAGTGAGGTATGCCTCCCACGTGCTGCCGTTCAAACACGTGTCCAACTCCCACTTGTGCCTCTGCCCTGGCCTGCCCATCACTGATATTATGCCTGTCAGTGTCTGTGCATGGGGTGGGAGGAGAGGGAGAGCAACAATAGAGCAGCAATGACGACCGTAAGCACAAGCGATCGCGCAACCACGGGACTGCCAACAGCGACAGTGGCATGAGGGCATGAGGGCATGAGGGCACGAGGGCACGAGGGCACGAGGGCATGAGAGCATGAGAGCTTAAAGGCATGCAGTAGGACCGTTTGAATGGCCGGAGTTCTGCACCGCGCTGAAAGGGACATTCATGGTCAAGAAGTCCGACCCGGAATTGCGCGGACGCCTTGAGAATATCAAGTGTCGTAACCGATCGGTGCAGGGACATGCAGTCGAGTTTGAGGTCGCAGCACGCATGCTCGAGAAACCCTTGTCTGAGGATGAGATGATGCACATCTTCATGAAAGGCCTCCAACCCAAACTTACCTGGGGGCATGAGGGCAGCACTCATGCTACTGGCGGAAAGGATGCTGACTCCAACCAAAACTTACCTGGGTTTGCCCCACATGGGTGAGCACGAGCTGCTGCAGCATGAGGGCGCGCTCCTTGCACCACACGCCCAGCGCCTCCTCCCTGCGGCTCTCGTACTGCGAGTGCCGGTCCCACAGCAGCCATGCCGCCACGACAAGACCACACAACACCCATGCCGTCACCAGCACCGTGAACCAGGGGGCTGGGAGGGAGAGAGGGGCGAGGAGAGAGAGTGGGGGGAGGGAGAGACGGGGGAAAGGAAAGGAGGGCTGATCAAGGTGGCCAACCCACAGCCAGCCCACACAACAGCCCACACAGCACGCACCCACGCCGCCACCAGCACTGTGAACCAGGGCGCTGGGCGAGGCAATGGGGGAAGATAGTGGGGAAGGAGAGAGCGGGGAGACAGATGGGGGCGCGAGCGAAAGGAGAACTGATCCGGGGGGGCGGATGGGTGGCGGCGGATGGGTGGCGGCGGATGGGTGGCGGTGGACGGGTGGCGGAGGGTGGGGGGAAAGTGGATTCGATAAAGGCGGATGGGGGGAAGGGGAAGGCGGATGGGGAAGGGAAGGCGGATGGGGGAAGGGGAAGGCGGATGGGGAAGGTGGATGGGGGAAGGCGGATGGGGGAAGGTGGATGGGGGAAGGCGGATGGGGGAAGGTGGATGGGGGAAAGTGGATGGAGGAAAGCGGGTGGGGGGAAAGGCGGAGGGGAAAAGGCGGATGGGAGGAAGGTGATGGGGGGATGGCGAAGTGGCGGAAGAAGGAATGAGGATTGGAGGGAATGCGGATGAGGGGAGATGGGGGAAGGCGGAAGAGGGGAGGAGAATTGGAGGAGGGGATCTGAGGACGTATGTGGGAGAGCGGATCGGGGGGCGGATGAGGGGAAGGCGGATGGGGGGGACGCGGATTGGGTGTGACTGCGGATGAATGCGGATGGAGGCGGATGGGGAGGGGGGGCGATGAGGGAAAGCGGTTGGGGGACGGTGGGGGAGTCGGCCAGGAGATGGCGGATGGGGCCACGGAGGGGGGATCGGTTGACAACGTGGAGGCGGACGGGAGACGGCGGATGCGCCGCGGGGCCGGCGGAACGGCGGGGACGGCGGATGGATAGTTTCGCCTTTTCGTCTCAGTGAGGCGGATTGGGGAAGGGAGTGGTAAACGACTCGTTTTGCGCGGGGACGGCGGGAAACGGATTGGGGGAAGCCCCTGCGCGAGCCGCGCGCGCGTAACACGGCGATCGGCACGTGGCGTTCGGTCTGTATAGCGGCGAACCTCGTTATTGTCACTCTCACCCTGGAATAACACCGCGGCGGAGCAAATTACAGGACCTCCCGCTGTAGTCTCATCATTTCTCGCCCTTTTCTTCCGAGTCTGCTTCGCATTGCGTGTCGTCACGTGCCTGTTCCAGCCGCCTCTGACTCGACCTTCTGCCATGGCGTTCGCAGTTCCTTAATTGCGTCAGCGTGCCCTACGGTCAGGGGCGCTGATTACAGGACGCTGATATCGGTCGCTGATTTGTCCACGGATACCTCTACGCGGCGTCGCTTGCAACGATACAGGCGAAGTGATAAATCGTTTAATTACTAATTTGGAAAAACACGTCGAAGTGAAAGGGGTTGGGCGGGTAATGGCACGGAAGTCAATTCTTTCTAAATCCACCATTCAACCTTAGGCGCATACTGTAACAGACAGAATGCAGTGTGTAGGGCTAGGTTCGTTCGATCGATAATCCAAAATTCAAAAGAGGCTCACGCGATAAGCCAAGCCAACAAGTGTCTTGAAGGATGAATTGTGAATTGTGATTCGTGAAACAAGCCCTCCTCCTGCTATCACACACAGCGCATTACAGTAGGTGCACAGCGGTGAGGACAGATGCGTGCAATGTGGGTGTTGCGGATCCTGCAATCTCGCACGACGCAAATTCACACGTGAAGTTCGTGATTCGTGAACTTACAGCTGGAGTTGACAGAATTGCCGCCCGTAAAGTCGTTGAAAGGACGAACACTTACAGTGCATAAATGCTCTAGTCAAGCCCATGCACTTCTACCCGTGGGCAACCAACTCAGACATGAAATATATGGGTTTCAAAGTAATTTCACCACGAAAAAAAAACTCTACTTCTATGTCTTGGTTATATTCTTTAGGTGTGATTCTACAATGCAGTTTAAATTTTCATCCATAAAACGTTTTCCCACTCTGACCGTCGACTCGACCGTACATGACCGCATATCGTTGATTCCCGACAAGCGACGACCACAAAGCAAAAACACGCTGCCCACAAGCCACCCTTCCCCAAAACTTGCTCAACCACTCAAGCGAGGACTGCATCGACAGTAGACAGGAAATCAGTCGGTCGGGCCGTCAAAGAAGCCCGAGGGTCCGTCATCTGCCCGTCAGCAGCAAAAATATACCTTGTGCGGAAGTCATGCGCCTTGGGATTATGAATCCCAAACATGCGAAGATTTTACCCAGACGGGTTTTTGAATTTTCAGTTGACGGCCGGCCAGTGGACCGACTTTGGCCGGCTAATTCTACACTGGTGGGATGGAAAGGCCGACTGCCCCTGCCCTGGCCTTGCAAGAACCAAGGACTACCATCCCAGGGCTGAAAAAAAACGGCACTTCACCACACTGTATCCCTTCCTAACGCTACGGATCTTGAAGACGAGTTATGAAACCACGCCAACACCTCTGCCCAGCCTAGCCTGTCCCTAGCCTAACCTCATGGAATCTCCGACAGCCAATCCAAGGGCGTAGAGCTCTAGCCGTGCAGGTCATCTAGGACTAGGGTTTCCCTACCACCTCATTCTAGAAGCTAGTCGTAGCTTTCTAGGCTAGCTTGCCCTAGGAGTTACCGATTTCCCTTCCCCTCCCTCCGCTTCCGCTGCGTGATCCTTACAGCACCTACGTTTGTGACGTAAGCTTTTGTACCAACTCCTTTCTCTGGCTGATCTCCTGAGTGATTATTATGTTTAGATTATCCTTTACCGTCATTTCCGAGCCTTGTCGCCTTCTTTATCCATTTTGCCAGGCGATTATTTTTTAGCAGAATCCTCCTCGCCCGCTTTTCTTTTCTTTACCTTCACGCGGATTCGCATCGTTATTGACTTCAAACTTTTTGTCATGATTCTGTCGCCTGTCTGTCCGTTCCTTAGCTTCGTGCTTCGAGAAGTGCCGTGAAATATGTTCTGGAGTTGACGCAAGACACACCTTTGATTTGAGAATCCACGATTATGTGCCGAATGCTCGTCGTCGAGAACCGCCGCGCTGTGCTGACTCTGCGTGACGCGTCATACGTTTGTTAGGAACTTTGCTTCGACCTCACCATGCTGTGCGTAACTCTCTCATCCTTTTCCCTTTCGTTAATCTTTGCTTATTGTGGTGTTTTATTTTCGTTTTGCAGGTTCCAACGGTGTCCGGGATATGATGGTCTAATCGGTCGTTCGTTCATACGGCGCTCCTGTTTGCGGAACAAGATTAATCACCCACCATTGAAAGTAAAGGCGGTTGTTTTGCACCACAGTTCTGCACGGAAAGGCCAAGAATACAACTAGCGAATTTCGTCTTGCATTAATCAAAATGAGGTTGTGAATGGTGTGTTTGCCACCCATGGCGACTGCAGCGGATGGCGCACCTATCTCCCCTCTTCCTCCTCCATCCCCCCCTGGCGGGCCGACTCAATCACAACAGCCAAATCAGCAACAACTATCTCAGCCAAAGCTGGAACTGTTACAGCCACAGCAGCCGCTGCAGTCACAACAGCAGCTACAGCAGCTCCAACAGCCGCTCACTCCCGTTATAGTCCCGTTGCCCATGGGGTCTCAGCCGCAGCAGCAGCAACAATTGCAGAACTCGCAGCAGCAACAGCAGCAGGCTCAGCAACATCAGCAGCAGCAGCTGCAGCCGGGTCAGCAGCAAGTATTGACACTCCCAGTCATTCAATCCCTCGGCCCGGCCATTTTCCGCGAGGGCAATTCGTGCATGGAGTGCGGAAACGCGTCCAAGCGCGACTGCCCGTACCGCCGCTGCCGCACGTGCTGCAAGGCGCGCGGATTCAACTGCTCGCACGTGGGTCCCCGCGGCGGAGCGGAGAAAGCGCGAGCAGATGGAGTCCGCCGCGCGGGCCATGGCGGCGACTATGCGCCCGGTACCGCCGCGGACGAAGCGGGCGCGAGGCAGCGGGTCGCAGTCTCCCGTGGCGGGACCCATGCCCGTGCCGTATTCTGCTACCGCTGCTGCTGTTACTGCTGCTGTCGCTACTGCGATGGGGCCTGCTGCGGTGGCGCCTGGCGGTGCTCTAGGGGCGTTGGGTAACTCGAGTTTTTTGCCATCCAGTGGGGTGTCGACACCTGTCATGGCTCAGTCGCCTGCGCGAGGGCCAGTGGCGTCTGTGGTGGTGCCCATTCCCCATGCGCAGGTACCGGCTCAGGTGCCTAGCCAGGTGTCTGTTCAAATGCCCAGCCAGGGGCACGTCCAGCCGCTCTCGCAGCAGCAGCAGCAGCAGCAGCAGCCGTCGCAGCAGCAGCAGCAGCCTCAAATAGCAGGAGCGGTGCCGCTACTAGGTGCCCAGACGGGTATGCAAGCTCATGGCCAAGGCCAAGCTCAAACCCAGTCGCAGCAATTGCTGCTGGTTCCGTCTCAGTACCAGCAGCAGGCGGGGCTGCAACCAACTCAGGCTCCCGTGCAACAGCAGCAACAGCAGCAGCAACAACAGCAGCAGCAGCAGCAGCAGCAGCAGCAGCAGCAGCAGCAGCAGCAGCAGCAGCAGCAGCAGCAGCAGCAGCAGCAGCAGCAGCAGCAGCAGCAGCAGCAGCAGCAGCAGCAGCAGCAGCAGCAGCAGCAGCAGCATCAGTTGTTGCAGCCATCACTGCAGCAACAGCAGCAGCAGCAACAACAGCAGATGGCACAGCAGCCGCTGCAGCAGCCATCAATGTTAGCTCTTCCAGAATCATCTGCGCAGCAGACTCAAGGTGAGGTTCCTGTTTCATCGGGGCTTATAAAATTTCAGAATTTCGTCGTGCTTACAATAAAGAATGAAAACAACTGTAGTGGGGCACAATCTCACTTGACCCCGCCTCACCCCTCCAACCCCTCGGCCCCATGCCAGCGCTCTCAACAGAGGCGGTGGCTCAGACCCTCCTGCGTGCTGCTCAGCACCTGACTCAACCTCGCCTTACCTCTCCGAGCCCCTCTCCCTGACACCAGCACTCCCAGCAGAGGTGGTGGCACAGACCCTCCTCAGGAGCGTGCGGGTGACAGGAATCGTGGACGGGCGCTTTGAGTTTGGCTCCCACGCCTGTGTCAAGATCGGCAGTCACATGCGCATCATAATGCAATCTCACTCAACCCCGTTTCAACCCTCCCCACTCCTCTCCCTCATACCAGCACTCCCAGCAGAGGTGGTGGCACAGACCCTCCTCAGGAGCGTGCGGGTGACGGGCATTGTGGACGGGCACTTTCACTCAACCCCTCCTCACCCCTCTCAACCCCTCTGCCCCACACCAGCACTCCCAGCAGAAGTGGTGGCTCAGACGCTCCTCAGGAGCGTGAGAGTGACGGGAATCGTGGACGGGCACTTTGAGTTTGGCTACCACGCCTGTGTCAAGATCGGCAGTCACATGCGCATCATAATGCAATCTCACTCAACCCCGTTTCAACCCTCCCCACTCCTCTCCCTCACACCAGCACTCCCAGCAGAGGTGGTGGCGCAGACCCTCCTCAGGAGCGTGCGGGTGACGGGCATTGTGGACGGGCACTTTGAGTTTGGCTACCACGCCTGTGTCAAGATCGGCGGGCACATCTTTAAAGGGGTGCTCTATAACGCGGGCATTGACCCCAACCCGTCCCAGCCCCTGCCTGGTTGCTCTGGATCGATGGCTACTGGTGTGGCGGGAGCTACACCCTCTACTGCTGCGGCTACTGCTAATGTTGCTGCTGTTCCTCCTGCTGCTGCTGGTCCTGCTGGCCCAGTGGCTTCAACTGACTGTGCGGCGGCGGCTTTAACTGGTGCTGCTGCAGCTGCCACTACTCCCGCTGGGTTCTATCCTGCTGCTGCTGGGGTTGCTCCTGCTGGCGCTGCTGCCACTGTTGGGGGTGCCACCACCTCGGCCACGACTGCTCCTGCTGCTGCTGCTGCTGGTACTGCTGTGGCTGGTGCTGCTTTCGGCGGTGGCGGCAGTGCTACCTATCCCTCCGATTCTGCCCTGCCATCTGCTTCAGGGGGACTGCTACTCGGCACAGTAGCTCCTTCCACTCCCCAACGTGCTGCCGCCCCAACCCCCTCCCTCGCCACGCCTCTCTCCATCCCCCCCGTGTCAGCATCAGCCGCCGCCGCAGCAGCAGCTGCTACTTCCGGCAGTCTTCCTCTTTCTGCTGCTGCCTCTCCTTCCTTAGTCGCTAAAACAGGCTCGCCGTTACAAGTCCCCAGGCTAGGCTCGGCCTTACTAGTCCCGAGGTTAGGCTCGGTAGGGAGTTCCGGAGCTGCTGCAGGGAGCTTCGGGGCTTCACCAGGGCAGCCTGTGGGGAGGTCTGGGGGGGGAGGTTCGGCAACAATCCCCCATCCACTCTCTCCTGTATCGCACTTCTCTCCGTTGACCTTTGTCCAGTCGGTTTTGAGCTCGGCTGCTGCTGCCACCTCTGCAGAAGCTGCTGCAGGTGTGGCGGCAGCAATAGAGGCAGCAAAAGGGGTAGCAGCAGCAGGAGGGGCAGGAGGAGTTGCAGGATTAGGAGGAGCAGCAGGAGCGGAAGGAGCAACAGCAGAAGGAGCAGCAGCACATACCCTCTCAGCCGCCTCTCAGCCCACCACCTCCTCCTCCCCTATTGTCATTTCCGTCCCTATCCCCAACTTCTCCTCGTCCCCCTTATTGCAAATTCCTAAGAAGTCTCTCTCTCGGGGACCTGTCCAGGTTCAGAGTACCTGTCAGTCTCCACCCCAAGTGAGTGTCGAGATTCCAAGCACTTACCTTGCGACCGTGCTAGGGGCAGCATCAGCAGGAAGCAAGCAGAAACAGCAGCAGCCGCAACAGCCGCAGCAGCAGCAGCAGCAGCAGCAGCAGCAGCAGCAGCAGCAGCAAGAGCAACAGCAACACCAACTTGTCCTACCCAGCGTGGGGGGTGTGGCTGGGAATGCGCAGCAAGAGCTGAAACCACTCGTGCAGTCAGAGGCTCCGACACAACAGCTGCAGCAGGAACAGCAGCAACGGAACCAACAGCAGTCCATGCTATCTCCCACAGCAGGTAGTACAAAAGTGACGTCTGCTGCTGAAGGTGCTACGGACGCTGCTGCTGTAACCACTGCTACAGGCTCGGCTACAGGCGTTGGTGCTGCTATGAATAAATCATCAGCAGGACTTCTGCCTGCTGCTGCCGCTGATGGTGGTCCTGCTGTGGCTGTTAATGCTGCTACTGCACCAGCTAGTGCTACTGATACTGTGATCGGGGTTGAGGTTGCAGCTGATGCAATTCTGACCGGGTCTAACGCTGGAACTGAAGCTGCTCTTGGTGAGGATACTCTTTGCGAGGCTGGAACTGCTGGTTCCTCTGGCCAAGCAAGTGATGAGCTTGCTGTGATCTGAATGCGGGTCGGCGGCGCTAGCAGCAATTCTTCTGGAGTAATCAGAAGTGCGAGGGTTATAATATTTTATCCATCGGAGTGTTTCTTTCTAGGTGGTAGCGGTATGAGTCAGGCTGGAACCGCTGGTTCCAACCAATGGCCAGATTTGTTAGTCTCCTGGAAAATGGCGTCTCTTTCTACTTTTTGTTTGTTTTTTTAGTTGCTCTCCATGGGTTTATGTATAATAGATGCTTTGTGTGTGAATGTCTTGGACTAGATATACTTATATATACTGATATATTCTTCGAATAGGAGCTAGTGTACATGACGCAACGGTCACATGTCAGATTTCCCTCGCGTCACAGATCCTGTTCTTCGCCTGCCATCGTCATCGCTGGATTTTTTTCCAGAACCGCCGCAACACAGAATGTTACCAGATGGTACCGAATGGTACTGAAGGTTTCGGTATTTTGATATTGCGCCGAATTCACACGGGAGCCACTGCGGTACTGCTGTCTGTCACATCTCGGTCGACTGATCCCTCGTCGACGGACAGAAAGAACCGACGAACCGACGGACATTCTCGGTGTAGAAAGCTTGAATGCTTTTATTTTTCACCGCACTCTCGTGCCATTCTCACAACATCCTCAATCGTGCACATGTCGATCGCCCATTCGCTTAGTGGCGTCGTCGCCACGTCAGCCGCGGCTTCAGGGGTTAGATTCTTCGGCACTAAGCAAATTGCTGGGCGAGTTCAATTTTCGAGGCAGCGTGTATCGCGTGCCTCCCGCGGCTTCCACCTGCTGCCATGCGCCGTAGGAGGCGAGTTACCGGCGGTAGAGACGATCGTCAGAGAAGGAGAGAGACTAGAAACTGAGGAAGCAGGGAGTGATACTAACGAAGGTGATCTTAGTGGGTCGCATTCAGCAACGTTGAGCCCCGCCAGCACCGCCGCCGGTGCCGCTGTTAGCGCTGGCGTCAGCAAAGCAGCCACTTCATACGTTGCCGCATCGCCATTCTCTCCCCAGGCGAGTGTTGATCTAGAGTATGAATGTGGTTCAAATGTCGACCCATTTGTCAACAGCAAGGCACATGTCGCCGCATCTCCATTCTCTTCCCAGGCAAGTGTTGAGCCGGACAGTAAATTCGACTTCTCAGTCGCCCATTCCTCTCCATTTCCTCATTTTCCCCTGCTCCACGTGGTTGCACTATCCATTCATCTACTCCCGGCTCTCTGTGTTCTGTGTGCTCACAGTATTCTTGCACATCGTCTCATTTCCTATCCCGGGTGGCAGCAGGAGCGGCATCACTGCAAGGCGAATTCGTAGGGATAAACATCTGATGGCGGTGAGCCTGGGGTGGGGCGGATAGGCTTCTCCGCTCGCACTGGCACCACCAAATCGTAGTGTTCATGTTTATCGTCCCCATCCTCCTCTCCCTCCCCCAGGTGGCAGCAGCGGCAGCATCACTGCAGGGCGAATTCGCGGAGGTGGACAGGATGGTGGCGGTGAACCTGAAGCGGGTTCTCGATGCCTTCGCCTCTGCACGCGTGGGACGACATGTGAGTTTGCGCGTGTGCGTGCCTTGGCCGTGGGACAAGGGGTAGGAAGGGGGAGAGGTGGCGGTGAACCTGAAGCGCGTTCTCGATGCCTTTGCCTCTGCACGTGTGGGGCGACATGTGAGTATGCGCGTGTGCGTGCCTTGCCGCTGTGGGTGGGACAGGCGGTAGGAAGGGAAGGAGGTGCATCGGCTGGTGAACCTGAAGCGGGATTTGGATGCCTTCGCCTCTGCACGTGTGGGACGACATGTGAGTATGCGCGTGTGCATGCATTGCTGCCGTGGGTGGGTCAGGGGCGGCAGGAACGGGGGAGGCACTTTGACTGGTGGTGGTGAACCTGAAGCGGGTTCTCGATGCCTTCGCCACTGCCCGTGTGGGGCGACATGAGAGCATGCATGTGTGTGGAGGGTGGGTGGGGGGGAAAGTGTGCTGAGAGAGGTACATCGCCTTGTGAGACGTCTCAGATGTCGCACTAAAGTGGCTTCTGAAAGCCTTTTCCTCTGCACGTGAGGGGCGACATGTGAGGCAGAGAGGCGCCTGGTTTCAAGCCCCTCCCCGTTCCTAGCTTCCCTTCTCCCTTCCCTTCCCTTCTCCTTCTCTCTCCTCCTCCCTCGTCCCCTTCCTCCCTGCATCAGCATTTCAGTGGCACTTAGGGGATACACTCATGGGGACGCAGTGGGCAGAGAGGTGCTTGACATTAAGCCCTTCCCCGTTCCTGTCTTCCCTTCTCCCTTCTCCCTTCTCCCTTCTCCTTTCTCCCTTCTCCCTTCTCCCTTCTCCCTTCTCCCTTCTCCCTTTCTCCCTTCTCCCTTCTCCCTTCTCCCTTCTCCCTTCTCCCCTTCTCCCTTCTCCCTTCTCCCTTCTCCCTTCTCCCCTCTCCCTTCTCCCTTCTCCCCTCTCCCTTCTCCCTTCTCCCCTCTCCCTTCTCCCTTCTCCCCTCTCCCTTCTCCCTTCTCCCCTCTCCCTTCTCCCTTCTCACCTCTCCCTTCTCCCTTCTCCCCTCTCCTTTCTCCCTGCCTGTTTTTCCGAATGCCCTTTTCTTCTTCCCCTGCCTCTTCCCGCCTGCGTCACGAATCAGCATTTCAGTGGCACCACAGGGTACGGTCACGGGGACGCAGGAGGCAGAGAGGCGCTTGATTCGACCTTTGCTCGGATCGTTGGGGCCGAGGCAGCGTGTGTGCGCGCACAGGTAGGAAGAGGGGGTGTTACTGGTGCAGGTAGGCCGGGAGTGTGAGTTCACAGGAGGCAGAGAGGCGCTTGATTCGGCCTTTGCTCGGATCGTTGGCGCCGAGGCAGCGTGTGTACGCGCACAGGTAGGAAGAGGGGGTGTTACTGGTGCAGGTAGGCCGGGAGTGTGAGTTCACAGGAGGCAGAGAGGCGCTTGATTCGGCCTTTGCTCGGATCGTTGGCGCCGAGGCAGCGTGTGTGCGCGCACAGGTACACAGAGGGGGGGTCGTGTGGGTGCAGGTGGTACTGGTGCAGGTGGTACTGGTGCAGGTGGTACTGGTGCAGGTGGTACTGGTGCTGGCAGCATGGGACCACATAGAGGGAAGAGAGGCGCTTGACTCGGCCTTTGCTCAGATTGTTGGGGCTGAGGCAGCGTGTGTGCACGCACAGGTGAGGTGGGGGAGAAAGAAAGGAGGGGATGGAGGGGAGGTGTGTGGTGCAGGTAGGACTGGTGCAGGTAGGACTGGTGCAGGTAGGACTGGTGCAGGTAGTCATTTTTTCCCCTTTTGACATCTTCAAACCCCTCTTTTTCCCCCTTCCGCCCTTTCCTCCTCCTCCCCTCCCTCCAGTTCTTCTCAGGCACACACGCCATTGCCGCAGCTCTCTATGGTTCCATGTCAAATCCCTCTCATTCCTCCCCTTTCCTCGTTTTCCCTCTTCCCCCTCCTCCCCTTGCTCCTCCACCCCCTCCAGTTCTTCTCAGGAACACACGCCATTGCTGCTGCCCTCTGTGGCTTAACGTTGAGTCCCTCTTGGTTTTCCTGTTCCGCTTCTCCTCCCTCTTCCTCCCTCTTCCTCCCTCTTCCTCCCTCTTCCTCCCTCCAGTTCTTCTCAGGAACACATGCCATCGCTGCTGCCCTCTATTCCGTTCTGCGCCCTGGGGACGAGGTGACTGGCATTCTCCGGCATCTAGTGCAGTGGCATTTTCCGGTCTTTATTGTGGTCTATGCCATGGAATGCTTTCCTCCTCTCGCAACCCTTCGCCCTGCACACTCTCTCCTCCTCACTCCCGCTCGCGTGTGATGAATGAATCTATTCTATTTTTGAGTCGACTCAAAATAGAATCATTACAGGCATATTCCGGCCTTGATTTTGGTCTATGGAATGCTTCCTCCCCTCGCAACCCTTCTCCCCGCACACTCTCTCATCCCCACACACCCGCTCGCCCCTCCTGCTCTTGCTCACCACACCATTTGATCCTTCTTTCACCAACGCCCCCGCCCCCACCCTCACCCCACCTCTGATCTCGTCCTCTCAGCTGCTGTCAGTGGCAGGGGCGCCATACGACACGATGAAGGAGGTGATTGGGCTCAGTGGCACAACCACCCACTGCCGCATTCCACCCCTCCCACACCCCCTCCCATCTCCACTCAGCTGCTGTCAGTGGCAGGGGCGCCATACGACACGATGAAGGAGGTGATTGGGCTCAGAGGCACAACCACCCACTGCCGCATTCCACCCCTCCCCACACCCCCTCCCATCTCCACTCAGCTGCTGTCAGTGGCAGGGGCGCCATATGATACGATGGAGGAGGTGATTGGGCTCAGAGGCACGCCGGGGCACGGGTCGTTGAGGGAGTTTGGGGTGTCGTACCGACAAATTGAGGTGCGTGCACGCACACGCATACATGCACCATGCACCCACACACACACACACACATGCACATACACACACACACACATACATGCACGAGTACCCACAGTTGACACCACAGGGCGGACTGGACTGGGATGTTCCCAGCGCGCCAGGGACCATATGAAAATTTTGAGGCGTGAGACGGTTTTTGAGGCGCCTCAAAAATCATACATGCATGAGTACCCACAGTTGACTTGACGCCACAGGGCGGCCTGGACTGGGATGCTCCCAGCGCGCCAGGGACCATATATATGAGAGTTTTCTTTTGAGGCGCCTCAACAGTCCTCCCAGCGCGCCAGGGACCATATATATGAGACTTTTCTTTTGAGGCGCCTCAACAGTCCTCCCAGCGCACCAGGGACCATATATATGAGAGTTTTCTTTTGAGGCGCCTCAACAGTCCTCCCAGCGCGCCAGGGACCATATATATGAGAGTTTTCTTTTGAGGCGCCTCAACAGTCCTCCCAGTGCGCCAGGGACCATATATATGAGAGTTTTCTTTTGAGGCGCCTCAACAGTCCTCCCAGCGCGCCAGGGACCATATATATGAGAGTTTTCTTTTGAGGCGCCTCAACAGTCCTCCCAGCGCGCCAGGGACCATATATATGAGAGTTTTCTTTTGAGGCGCCTCAACAGTCCTCCCAGCGCGCCAGGGACCATATATATGAGAGTTTTCTTTTGAGGCGCCTCAACAGTCCTCCCAGCGCGCCAGGGACCATATATATGAGAGTTTTCTTTTGAGGCGCCTCAACAGTCCTCCCAGCGCGCCAGGGACCATATATATGAGAGTTTTCTTTTGAGGCGCCTCAACAGTCCTCCCAGCGCGCCAGGGACCATATATATGAGAGTTTTCTTTTGAGGCGCCTCAACAGTCCTCCCAGCGCGCCAGGGACCATATATATGAGAGTTTTCTTTTGAGGCGCCTCAACAGTCCTCCCAGCGTGCCAGGGACCATGTATATGAGAGTTTTCTTTTGAGGCGCCTCAACAGTCCTCCCAGCGCGCCAGGGACCATATATATGAGAGTTTTCTTTTGAGGCGCCTCAACAGTCCTCCCAGCGCGCCAGGGACCATATATATGAGAGTTTTCTTTTGAGGCGCCTCAACAGTCCTCCCAGCGCGCCAGGGACCATATATATGAGAGTTTTCTTTTGAGGCGCCTCAACAGTCCTCCCAGCGCGCCAGGGACCATATATATGAGAGTTTTCTTTTGAGGCGCCTCAACAGTCCTCCCAGCGCGCCAGGGACCATATATATGAGAGTTTTCTTTTGAGGCGCCTCAACAGTCCTCCCAGCGCGCCAGGGACCATATATATGAGAGTTTTCTTTTGAGGCGCCTCAACAGTCCTCCCAGCGCGCCAGGGACCATATATATGAGAGTTTTCTTTTGAGGCGCCTCAACAGTCCTCCCAGCGCACCAGGGACCATATATATGAGAGTTTTCTTTTGAGGCGCCTCAACAGTCCTCCCAGCGCGCCAGGGACCATATATATGAGAGTTTTCTTTTGAGGCGCCTCAACAGTCCTCCCAGCGCGCCAGGGACCATATATATGAGAGTTTTCTTTTGAGGCGCCTCAACAGTCCTCCCAGCGCGCCAGGGACCATATATATGAGAGTTTTCTTTTGAGGCGCCTCAACAGTCCTCCCAGCGCGCCAGGGACCATATATATGAGAGTTTTCTTTTGAGGCGCCTCAACGGTCCTCCCAGCGCGCCAGGGACCATATATATGAGAGTTTTCAAGTGGCCTTCCTTCTCTTTCCCTTCACCATATTTCTGTGCGCCCACAGTTGACAGCAGAGGGCGGGCTGGACTGGGATGCTCTAAGCACACCAGGGGCGGTGGCAGAGCGCACGCGCTGTGTGCTGGTGCAGCGCTCGTGTGGGTACTCGCTAAGAGAGACACTTACAGTGGAGCAGATCGGGCAGATTGTGGAAGTAGTGAAGGTGAGGTTGTTGCCTGGGGAGTGTGGGCTTCATTGAGGTCAAAGGAGAAAAAACACCAGTTGGAAAAACTTGAAACGCATCTCGCTAAGAGAAACACTTACGATGGAGCAGATCGGTCGCATTGTGGAAATTGTGAAGGTGAGTTTGGGAAGTGTGGGCATTATTGAGGTGAAACGAGAACTCGAAAGTCACCTTGATAAGAGAAACACTTACAGTGGAGCAAATCGGCCGCATTGTGGAGTTAGTGAAGGTTGAGTTCGGTGCCAGGTAGTGTGGGCATTGTTGATTTAAAAATAGAATCACTGAGGTTATTGCGGGCCTTGATGCATATTGTCCTGAGGGGTTGTATGAACATAAGCTTTATGATGACTAATGAAAGGGTTGAAGGGTGGGGAGTGAAAAGCTGAAGGGTGAGGAATGGAGGTTGGAAGGGTGAGGATTGAAGGGTGGAACTGTGGGGATTAAGTTTCTTGGATTGACGCCTATTGATAATTGAAACGCATTTATTTGTGTGCATGGTGGCATGGTGGCATGGTGGCATGATGGCATGGTGGCATGATGGCATGGCACATGCAGGCTCAGAACCCATCGTGCGTTGTTGTGGTGGACAACTGCTATGGGGAGTTCATTGAAGAGAGAGAGCCGACCCACGTGGTGAGCTGATGGAGGGGCAATGCACAAGTGACCTTCTTGTACAGTGTTGAACTCCCCTTCCCATCCTCATTATCCCTCTCTTCCCTTCCCCCGCATCTTCATTCGTCCACTCTCTACTCCCACTCTCCCCACCCTCGCATTCTCAACGAACCTCACACTTCCAGCCTCTACTTATTGTCCTTTCTCTCTTGGCCAATGCCAGGGCGCAGACCTTATAGCGGGGAGTCTTATAAAGAATCCAGGAGGGACGATTGCCCCCAGTGGGGGGTACGTGGCTGGGAGGACGGATCTGGTGGAGGCTGCTGCTGCTAGACTGGCTGCTCCTGGCATCAGTACGTATACACATAGACCTTTTAGCGGGGTGTTTTATAAAGAACCTAAGGGGGACGATTGCCCACAGTGGAGGGGGTATGTGGCAGGGAGGGCGGATCTGGTGGAGGCTGCTGCTGCTAGGCTGGCTACTCCCGGCATCAGTTTGTATATCTACATGTATACATTATATATATAATCTTATGTACTTGTATACATAATATTCATTTTGTGCTGATATGTATACGTTGTGATTATTGTTATGCCTGCTCAATGTTTTCTATATGAACATGCGTTTGGTCGTGTCACCTGAATTTTCCCTCTTTCCCCCCCTCGTTCTTCACTCCCACTCATAGGCTCGGGCGCATGAGCAACAAGTGGTGAGGTGATGCGACTGATGTTCCAGGGGCTGTTCCTGGGACCACAGATGACAGGCGAGGCCATCAAGGTGAGGGGAGGGGGGCACGAGGAAGGTGGGTGCACGAAGGCATGAAGGTATGGAGGGAAATGGGGAGGGGGTTTGGGGCGTTGAGTGAAATCAAGTGGGGAAATGATGCGGCTGATGTTTCAAGGGCTGTTCCTGGGACCACAGATGACAGGCGAGGCGATCAAGGTGAGAGGAGTGGGGCAAGTGGGTGGGTGCCTGAACCTACGGTGAAAATGGGGAGGAGGGGATTGGTCTGAGAATGAAGAGAAGTGGTTGATGTTCTAAGGGCTGCTCCACCGAGCTTTTAGACGTCGCAAAGTGGTTAATGTTTCAACGGCTGCACCAATGGTCGCACCAACAGCAAGCCAAGTCTTTTCTCCTCTCTCTCCCTTTCCTCTCGACCCTTCACAGGGCAGTCTACTCGTGGCAGAGGTGATGGCGAATGAAGGGTTTGCCGTTCACCCCCAGCCCCGGGCACGGCGGAAAGACATCATCCAGGTGTGGTGAAGGAGGGGGGGGAGACACGGGCAGGTCTTGTGAGGCGCGTCAAAAGAGGTGATGGCGAATGAAGGGTTTGCCGTTCACCCCCAGCCCCGGGCACGGCGGAAAGACATCATCCAGGTGTGGTGAAGGAGGGGGGGGAGACACGGGCAGGTCTTGTGAGGCGCGTCAAAAGAGGTGATGGCGAATGAAGGGTTTGCCGTTCACCCCCAGCCCCGGGCACGGCGGAAAGACATCATCCAGGTGTGGTGAAGGAGGGGGGGGAGACACGGGCAGGTCTTGTGAGGCGCGTCAAAAGAGGTGATGGCGAATGAAGGGTTTGCCGTTCACCCCCAGCCCCGGGCACGGCGGAAAGACATCATCCAGGTGTGGTGAAGGAGGGGGGGGAGACACGGGCAGGTCTTGTGAGGCGCGTCAAAAGAGGTGATGGCGAATGAAGGGTTTGCCGTCCATCCCCAGCCCCGTGCAAGGCGAAAAGACATCATCCAGGTGTGTCGTGGTAAAAAGGACGGACAGCGTCTTTTCGTACGATCCCATCACGACAAAACAGAAAAAGACAGCAGAAAAGAGGACTGAAAAAAGAGAGAAAAAACACTGAAAGACACAAACAGAAGAAACAGAATGGGAGGAAAGAATCAAGAACATCAAAATACTAGCGTCCACCAAGGTCTGCCTCGCCCGCTCCCCTCCTCCTGTGCACCCCTCTTTCCTCCCCGTTTCCTGTTCCCTTCCCATCCCTCCGCTGATTTCCTCCAGGCCGTCATTCTCTCCTCATCCGCGCGCCTCGTTGCCTTCTGCCAAGCCGTTCAGCGGCGGTGCCCCGTTGGAGCTTACATCAAGCCAACAGCAGGAGTCACAGCGGGATACGAGTCTGAGGTGAGTACACTACGTTCATGCACTAAGTGTTTATTTTAGAGTACATTCGTGTGCATTAAGTGTGTGCTGGCACTTCCCCTTGGGGCTTACATCAAGCCAACAGCAGGAGGAGTCACAGCAGGATACGAGTCTGAGGTACGTTCATAAACAGCAATTGTGTATAGACTACATGCTTGTGTACACCACATTTATGTGCACTTTTTTTATGTGCTCCGAGGTTTTATACACACTCCTCAACCCTTCCTCACCACTCATCACCCCTCTGAACCGCTCACCAGGTGGTGTTTGCCGATGGAACCTTCATTGATGGCAGCACCATCGAGCTCTCCTGCGATGGCCCCCTCCGTCTTCCATTCGCTGTCTTCTGCCAGGTATGTGGGCCCCCTTTCTTTTGAGTCGACTCAAAAGTGGCCTTTTGAGTCCCAAAAGTGGCCTTTTGAGCCGACTCAAAAGTGGCCCCCTCCGCCCTCCATTCGCTGTCTTCTGCCAGGTATGTAAGCCCCCGTTCTTCTGCATGTTGTTGCGTGAATTGTTCACTTTTGCTTTTCGAATCAGCACACAGTCAGTCAGCTCTCCTGTGGTGTGCCCCGCCCCCCTGCTGCAACCACTCTTTGCTTTTCGTGGCTTCATCCAGTGGCCCAAAATCAATTCCTTTTCGTTGTTTGTTCAAGCAAAGTTCCATCCACATACTCATTGCATATCTCCATGTCTCCATGCCTCCTTTGCTTAAATCTCCTGCAATGTTCCCCAGAGGCCCCTGTTTGCTCTCTTTTGTCAGGTAGTACCGTAGGTACCACCAGCAGTTGCCCTCGCATTCCCACATCTTGATAGTTTCACTGACTGGTACTACACCCCCCCCCCCCCCCCTCCCCTCTACTTTTCAACTTCCCGCTTCACTCATCCCTTCTCCTTAATCCTCCTCCACCCTCTCTCCCAAATACTGGCCACGTCCGTTCATTCTTTCATTCAGGGTGGAGCCCATTGGGTGCATTGGGCAATTGCCCTGGATGAGGTTTTGGTTGCTCTGGATGCGTTGTAGATATATTGTTGTGGAAGCTTATAAACTACTGCAATTTTCATTCATTGCAAGAGCATTCAACGAAGGCAGCAGAAATAGGCATTCTGGTGGAGGTTTGTTGTTAATGAAGCAAAGGGAATCCTTAGACACATTTAGGAGACAAACCTGCTTCATGTACAGACGTTCTTGCATGTGGGATTGTGTACTTGTAAAGAGAACCGCAACGAGCCCAAATCGGGCCCTCATCCAGCCAAATTCCCCCCACAGCGGTGCCTCTGCGGGTGTGCTGTGCCTTTGTCCACAAAGCTCTATTTTCGGCACCCATGAAACCACTCTTCCATGTTCCCATGCTCTCCGTCTCAGCTAGCCGACTCTGCAATACGACGCGTCGGCCAGCTCTCGTCACTTTTTTGGTGAAGAGAGATCGAAGAAGTCAACTCATATCCCAGCGCTTGATCGTTCCTCATTAAATATACATTCCAGCCAACAGTTCTGCTGTCGATTTCGCCCCGTCGTAGATACTAAAATAAGAGCCAACAGCTCAGCGGTCAGCAGTCAGCATGACAAAGGCGTCAGAGGTGAAACCGCCGTGTGCGACTGTAGCTGCTACAGCCGGCGTCAGCGGGAGCATCGTGAGTTGTCTTCACTAGATATGTTGGTCCGCAAGAGCGTTTTTGTTGTTATCAATGGTAATACCCAGTTTCGAGGAGTAGCGGAAGCAACGCCTGTTGTCTGACTTGAAGCGTGATTCCCCAGCATCGTTACAAACACACGCGACCGTCGCGAGTGCAGAACCTAACGCGAACCCAAGCAATTTTGCGAATGATGTTGAATTTACTGGGTGCAATTGCGAATCCCCCTCACCCAATCGCCACATTCTGACGCTGCATATCCCCCCTGGCTCTTCCACCTTGACGTCAGCACTAGCTCTTCTCTCTAAGCCTACGATCCCTTCGTTTGCTCTCATTCTTACTCCTCTTTCTGTCAGTTTGGTTCTTGAGCGGACTCAAAGTCTCCTCCGCCTTTCCATCTTTCCACATTCGCTTCGTTCACTCCCACCCTAACGCCTCTGTCTGTCAGTTCGGAGTCATGTGGGGTTTCTACAGTGGTGTCACTGATCCCAGAGGTGAGCTCGCAAATGATATCTTAACTAGTTCCATGGCGCTGATTTCTCTGTTGTTTGGCCTGATTTGTCCTTGGGTTCCATCAAAGAAAAAATGTAACAGCAGTGTGGCGATTTCCACTTGAAGTCCCCTTCCCGCTCCCCAACTCCCACCCTTTTCTTTCTTTTTTCGCTTCGTCAAATTGACCCGTCTTTCCCGAACTATCCTCTTTTATCCGTTCACCACCTCATTCCACTTTACTAACCCCTCCCCTTCCCTCCACACCCCCCGGCACACCCTTCCACATTCCCCTCTCAGAATTCTCTCCCCTCTTCCGCGTCGCTCATGTGGTACGTGCTCCTGTCCTCCTTATCCACTCTTTTACTCACCGTTTTTGCCACGCCTTGGGCCCCCAGTGTTCCTCACGCTCGTCATGCATGTTCCGTTTCACCACCACACAACACACATCATCACTCGCTTGAAAATGAATTGTAACAGAAAATGCTCGCGCTCATCGTTTACACCATCACCCTCTATCTATCGCCCTCTCCATCGTCTCGCTGAAGTCCCTTGGATATCCATTCATGCAACGAATCTGATAGTTCCTTCATTCCCTTCTTCCTGATTTTTTCATCTTCCTGATGGCTCAACTAATCCCCATCGTCAAATCGCATCTCCATTTTGAAATCCACGGCTACCATCACCACCATTCCCCATGGCGCTTCTCCACTGTTGCTGACGATACACACCACTCGTCGGCCCATTCCGTGCCTGTGTCCACCCCAGACTGGCTCGGCAATTGGGGATGGTGTGAAATTTGGTGCACTGGCTGCTCTCTTCTCGGGAACCAGATGTGCCTCTCAGCACGTGAGGGGTCAAGATGACTGGGTGAGTGGTGGTGGAAATGAGATGAGAGGGCGAGTCGCATTAAATCTGATGCAATTAAAGCTGGGATAGATATGATCCAGTGACTGGCATGCTGCACAAGTGCCATGTGCCCCTCAGCGCGTGAGGGATCAAGATGACTGGGTGAGTAGCGGTGTGGCTGAGGTGATTGGAGCTGGGATAGAGAGGATTGGGTGAAGGGCTTGGCACAAAGGGAGCGCTCTCTGTTTTCTTCTTGGGAATGAGGTGTGCCTCTCAGTGATTCAAGGGTCAAGACTACTGGTGAGTAACTTTGGGCTCAAGGTGACTGGGAGTTGGGATATAGAGGATTAGGTGAAAGTCGTTGTTGTCAAGATGACTGAGTTGTCCGACGATTGGTTGATGTTATTATTGAGGTGATGCCACAACGCAGGTCACCTGGTTCCGATGATGCTGGTCTTCATGCCCCTGCAGGTTAATTCAAGTGTAGCTGGTGCGATATCAGGCACTGTAGTGGCCGCTACAGTGGGCCAACGAGGATGGACTCTCCTACAAGCGGCTGCACTTGCAGCTATAGTAGCAGGAGCAGCAGATAGGTTCTTGATAGGGCCAGTGGGCAATCCTGAAGTGGTGGCAGTGCCCCAACTACAGGGGCATGGGAGAGACAAAAATGAGGCTGCCAGTATGTTGAGTTTATCAAGAAAGGACGAATTTGAGGTTGTTTTGGGAATTCCTGCACGGATTGTCAATTATTTTGCAAATCGTTAGTGGTATTTGTCTGGAGTGCATTGTTCCGTCCAATTTGGCTAAAGAGTAATATCGTTGCTCAGACAATTTTCTTCGTTTTCATTCGCATTGAACAGTATTCTCACTATTCACCTTCCATCCTTTACTCTGTTGGTAGTGTTGCATGTAACGAACCTTTCGTTTCTAGAATCAGCAGACGGAAGCGCGTGTGCCAAATCTGACGTAACATCTCTTTCCTAATTGCTCGGCGGCTTTCTGACCTGGCGCCAGCAGCAGTTTTTGGATGAGGAGAACAACTCACCCAGACCGGATAATTTTTCCACAGGGCATTGTGGCGCCACGTGGACCACCCTACAACCCTTGAAGGACGATCGTCAATGAGAACTGCCACGTCCGATGTCAGAATGACCGCTTTTGAACGGGCTTTCGCAGATCCTGTGGCTCACAGACTTCGTGACAAGCTTTGAGCCCTCCACAGAGCTTGATGATGACTTACAACCGTCGATGTAATGTCCACTATGAATCATCGCGAGCCACAAGCGTCGCCAGGGTGTCGTCCAGCATCTTGTTTCCGTCCGGTTACCCAGCCAGGCTCCAGTTCGTCGTTCAGAAGCCGTTGCAGCCTTGCGATATTCGCAGCGGCTAACCTATCTCATATTGTAACCACTAAAAACCATCGCATGTCTCGCATCCGTCGTTCGCTTCACCACGACCACGCATCTTTTCCTGGAGCATCCAATCACGTCGCGCCATTCTCCCACGAAGCGAAGCCTCCATCCACCTCATCTTCCCCCATCCCCCATCACCCCTCTCGCCTCCCTCATCCACCTCATCCACCCACCCTGCATTTATAATCCCTAGGCTCCATTTTCACATTTAACCTTGCGTTTTCTTTGCCTGCTAGAAGCTCCAACTGCAGCCTATCTCTCCTTGAACTTATTCCTAAGTTCAGAAAAGATGGCTCTCTCCCTCAAGCAGGCTCTGACCGTCAGCAGCTCCGAGTTCTGCGGCAAGGCTATCCGCCAGGCCGCTGCTCCCCAGGCTGCCAAGAATGTCTCCTTCACCGTCCGCGCCGGCGGATACGAGGAGGAGCTCGTGAAGACCGCTGTAAGTTGATTACTCGTTTTCGTTTTGATTATTCCATCACCTTCACCCTATCATTTTCTCTTATTTTTTAATGTTCTTAGTCTGGATTCAAATGCTTCCACATGTAATATTTGTGAACTTTCCTGACATCTTACTATCTTGTCATGTTTTGCTTGCTTGTCCCTACAGAAACACATTGCCTCCCCCGGCAAGGGTATCCTCGCCATGGACGAGTCCAATGCCACCTGCGGTCTTCGTCTCGCCTCCATCGGCCTTGAGAACACCGAGGCTAACCGCCAGGCGTACCGCACCCTGCTCGTCGCCACCCCCGGCATCGGCGAGTACGTGGCCGGTGCCATCCTCTTCGAGGAGACCCTCTACCAGAACACCGTTGACGGCCAGAAGATGGTCGATGTCCTCTCCAACGCTGGCGTTCTTCCCGGCATCAAGGTCGACAAGGTACAATCCTCAACCAGCACTAAATGATCCTTGTTTTATTTTGAAGTGTTCAAACTATAAGAAGATACAACGCGGGCGTTCAACGAATGTTTGATAGCATTATATTATGGCATGGATTTGCGTTCCAAATTCTTTTCCGTTTATTCGCAGGGTCTTGTGCCCCTCGCCGGCTCCAACGACGAGTCTTGGTGCCAGGGTCTTGACGGCCTCGCCTCCAGGACCGCTGCCTACTACAAGCAGGGTGCTCGCTTCGCCAAGTGGAGGTCCGTCGTCTCCATCCCCAACGGTCCCTCTGAGCTCGCCGTGCAGGAGTGCTCGTGGGGTCTGGCTCGCTACGCCGCTATCTCCCAGGACAGCGGCCTCGTCCCCATCGTCGAGCCCGAGATCCTCCTCGACGGCGCTCACGGCATTGACAGGACCCTGGAGGTTGCCTCCAAGGTGTGGGCCAAGACCTTCTACTACCTGGCTGAGAACAACGTCATGTTCGAGGGTATCCTCCTGAAGCCTTCCATGGTCACCCCCGGCGCGGAGTGCCCCACCAGGGCCACCCCCGAGCAGGTCGCTGAGTACACCCTGAACATGCTCAAGAGGCGCGTGCCCCCTGCCGTCCCCGGCATCATGTTCCTGTCCGGCGGCCAGTCCGAGGTGGAGGCCACCCTCAACCTGAACGCCATGAACCAGTCCCCGAACCCGTGGCACGTGTCGTTCTCGTACGCCCGCGCTCTCCAGAACACGGTGCTGAAGACATGGAAGGGCCAGCCCGAGAACATCGAGGCTGCTCAGACCGCTCTGCTCATCCGCGCGAAGGCCAACTCCTTGGCCCAGCTCGGCAAGTACTCCGCTGAGGGTGAGGCTGAGGAGGCCAAGCAGGGCATGTTCGTGGCTGGCTACTCCTACTAAGCTGGTTGTGGCTCTCCCATGATGTTTCGAGTTTCTCAATTTAGTAAATATAAAAACATAAAAATCAAACATTCTCTTTCAAATCTTATGAACGTGTGATTCATCCATGATGCTTTAGAGCGGCTTGTCATGATATTGTCAGCTGATTCAGCAGGCTTCCTTTACTAGATGGTAGTATGAAACGGACATTGTAGGTATGACATCTTTCAAGGTGCGACTTCAACATGGTTTCAAGTTCTATACCGTAGTTGGTTTCCAGATCAAATGTAGCAAGTTCTAAATTTGGTTCTGCTCATCTATAATAGTGTGCAACATGTGTGTATGGCTATAATAGTCATTTGGAACTCCCAGCAGCATGCTTCAATGGGTAAGACTGGCTTGACTGCACAGACTCTCCACCACGTCCCTGCTTCACCTCCCCTGGTGATGAGCGCTGGTGACTTGATGAATGCTTGGATCGCCGCAGAGGGACAATGCTCTCATCTGCCTCATCCGCTGTTGAGACATCATGATGATTCAAAGCAACCGAGTTACTCCTCACCTTGCCTTTCCCTGCTTGCTTCTCCCCACTTCTGGAAGAACGGCTGCCAACCCCACCACCAGCTCTCCGTGACTTGCTGCTTTGGCTTCGCTCAGAACCAGAACCTGATTGGAAGCTTTTGTCCTCATAGTACGCTACATCCAGGGATGTAGCAGCACCTGCGGCCGCACCCGTGGCAGCACTCCCTCCAGCATTGGCAGCGGCATAACTACCAGAAGCTTTCTTGCTGTCTCCCGCACTTGGCTTCCGTCCACTACTAGAGCCAGCTTGTTTCTCCCGCCGTGCTCGAACCACTTCTCTCAACGCGGAAACAGACGTCACTGTGTTGGTACCAGATGTGAGACCAGGATCACCTGCAGCCGGCGCTTCTGCTCTCTCATGTGTTGATCCAGAGCTTGACACCTTTTTGCCAGGCAAATGGCGACTCTGTGAGGTGGTGGCTGGCTGCCGCAGCTTTGAAGCTGTATGAGAGGAATATGAGTGCAGGCCAGGCTCAGAGCTTCCCCCACTTGCGACTGCCACCAGAGGATGCACAGAGGTACCGGTAAGTGGGTTTCGAGATTCCGTAGTGGAGGGCCCTGGCAGATGATCTATATGAGAGGAATTCCCCAATGGGGACTTGCGTGGCATTGGCAGTGAGGACGATTTGGCAGTCTCCTGGAAGTCCAGGAGCGTCCCGTTAGTTGCTGATGGCTGCAGCTGCGGTGGAACAGTGACTGCTCGAATCTTCTGGCGGGCAGACTGGAGGACTTGCAGGACGGCTGAGAGGCGAGGGGTGGCCTCCTCTGCAACCACTTTATTCTGCCGGTTTGCATGAATCAGTTCAAACTCCACAGCTTCAGTTCCTACTGCCCCACCACCAGACTGTACTGTGCCGGCTGCAGCTCCCCCTGCTTCAGAAACTTCTCCAGACCCCATGTGCGCTGTATGTCCACCATCCCCATTAGCCTTTCCATCCCAATTCTCCAACCCGTCCGACCCTCCAGCAGGAACATCCAGACTTCCTCCAAACTCCATGCCAGAAACACCATCACGCACACCACCCACCTCCCCCACCAAGTGTGAAAACGTACTGCCCTCCTCCGTCTCGTCCCATGTGATCCCTCCTCCTGACAGCAATCCCATGCCAGAAATCTCCGAAGTCCTGCTGCTGCTTGGACCAGGGGTATCAGCATAATTACTGGTGCCAGCACCCATAGCTCCTCCAACATTCCCCATCGTTCCAGTAACCATGGCGCTTCTCGTATCAGCAACAACAAGTGCTGTAGCTGCATCCTTCCCCTCTGGAAGCGTCTTTTCTTTGTGTAGTAACCCACGGGTGCTTTCCCCGGCCCGCCTGTTCGTGCTGGTGCTTTGAAGCGTGGGCATAGGCACATCAGGATCTGAAAACGAGTGAAGACTTTCCCGAGCCTTGGTGCCTCGATGCAGGGGTGAGCCAGCCTCACTGTCAGAGGAGGCAGAGGGATTGGAGAACGAAAGCAGGTTCTGCGGCAGCGTGAGTGTGTGTGACGTGGTGAGTGTGTTTGGCTTATGTGGCTCATGAAGCCCAAGGGATGAGGAGGGCAAGGGAGGCGATAAAGCCTTGCTAGAAGCTGAAGGCATGAGCATCGCTGATGGATTAAAGGCGGACCTCGGATGTTGGGAGGCTGTAAGTGAAGCAGCGAGGCCAGGAGGGACAAAGGTTGAAGGAGGTGGAGGAAGTATAGGGAGCTGCGCACAAGGGCCAGGTTCTGTGGTTGTTGAAGAGCAGCCAGCTACAGCCCCTGTTTCATAGCCCAAGGACGACTGCAGATTTCCCCACTCTGTTGATCTGCGTAGAAGTGAAGGGAGGGGAAGGTCATCATCTGAGCATGGAGGGCGAGGTGAGCCATTATCCGACTGAGGTTGGGAGCCGTGGGAGGATGTAGCAGGGGATGCTTGAAGAGGAGAGAGAGCAAATTCGGGCAAGCCTGCATCGGACGATGAGAAATCCGTGAGGAAGGAGGAGAGGGAGATAGACCGGTCCTGCGACAGCAACTGTGGTTGTGGCACAGCTGGATAAGGCCCTTCCTCTTCTGAAAGCTCCCCAGTTGCAGCAGAACCAGACACTTCCCCTGGTCCTTGCGCATAAACACTAGAAGCTTGCACAGCAGCCAATGTAATTCCATCATGTTCTCCAAAGATCTTTCCTCCAGGAACACTGACGCTGCTGGACCTCTTTCTGTCGTCACCCTTCACATCGGTCGTCGACCTCCTTCCACTCGCAGTCCTGCCGATGGGCCTTTGAGCATGAGAAGGCCTCTCACTGGTACTTCTCTCACTGGACCGGTCTCCCAAGAAGCTGTCTTCAGAGGTCCGCCTAGTCGCCAGCCAGTTTACACTGTGGACGTTGCTCCATGCGCTGCTGTATGCTCTCAATCCAACTGGAGCCTCATCATCCTCATCCAACCCGCCATCCTCAGAATTGCTGCAGCTTTTCTCAGCTTCAGTTCCACTGCTGTCTGCCATGATCCCTTGTTCAGCTCCATGCCTCCGTCCAATTCCATTCCTCCTGGCAGGAACATTCGCCATACTAGCTTTCTTATCCATTCCAGAAAGGTTCCTCTCTCCGTTATGATGAAATTTGTTGCGCTCTGGATTGCACCGCCGCCGTGCCGTTACAGCAGCATCAGAAACACAAGCCAGTTTCCCAAGCCCATCGCTGCTGTTACTGTTGCTGCTATTGCTGGCATACAACTCTGTGCCGCTGTCGTTTAGAGCAGCAGGCCCTTCGCTCAGCTCACCAAAGCTTCCCACCAGATCCACAGGGTCACAATAACTGGACCCACAGGCCATTTCAGGGGAGACGATTCCCGCGATCAGCTCCAGCTGCTGCAAAAAGGTTGTTCTGAAGTCAGTATCAGCAGATTCCGCTACGTCAGAGGCTTGCATAGAGCTGGACTCTTGCTCCTGTAGTACCACGAAAACACATGAGTGAATTTAATACACGGATTGAACTTCGAGAAATTTCACCTTACATCTGGTCAGTGCTTACCTCAGTCACTTGCTGCAGCCATTGCATAAGATAATTGACACTCTCTTCCTTCTGATGATCTTGCATGCCAGACAGCAGTGATTCCAGGCCTTCACCAAGACGTCTCCACCTGAGGACACAAACGAAGTTGTCGGTTGAAACAGAATAAACAATTAGCAAAGCACAATCATGCTTCTTGACTACTACACACCTGGTTTCGTCCGGTTGTAGTGCAGCTCCTGCTAAAGCTGCTTCTAGAAGGTTGGCCACGTCTCGCTTCTCAAGAATACCAGAAGAAGGACGACGAATGTCATCGCGGACACCAGGTTGAGTCTGGGTCGTCAGACACTCCTGGCCTTCCCTCAGGACACTGGCTCGTTGCTGAGGTGGTCTGGTCCTCAAGTGTGGGAGGTTTCTCCATAAGTCGACACCTTCCCTGCCGCCTCTGTTCGCCTGGACATTCTGCTGCTGTGGAAGCGTCACCCCGTCCGTGCGTCTCCTCGCAACAAGATCGCTAGGAGTTACCCCTTGAGCTGGAGCGCCAGTGGTGCGTGGTGTGCTGTTGCAGCTACGGCTAGCAAATAGGCTCATCAACATGTTGCAAACACGGCTTAGTTCACCATCTGCAGCAGTTTCGTGCTCTTTGCCATTATCTCTTCCCTTCTTTTCATCGACCAGCCCGGCGTCGGGGTCTTCATCACCAAGAAACGACGGGAAGCCTCCTGATTCCTCGAGATCTCCAAGCCCCTCCGAAATCAGAGATTTGACAGTCCCATCTTCCAGCAGCTCGGTCGCAAGCATGGATGGTCTAGGAGACGCTCGACTGGAAGGAACTGTTTTAGGCGACGAGAACAGGTGATCAATTGACATTCTTGACATCCCAGAAGATCTCAGTCCTGACGAAGCAGGAATAGGAGTTGATGTAACATAGGGTGGAGCAGTTGTCGAGAGCGACGGTCTTAGGTGATGAACGCCAGACTAAGAATCATCACCACGAGAAGGACGACGTAAGGAGTCAGCCATTAAAGGGAACTCTTTATGAAGTTCAGGAGAGGAAAGCCGAGATGTCAATGGAGAATAAGATGCATTCAGCAACAAGGTGTCATGAGGAACGTTGACGCCCTGTACGGAATCAACATAGAATAAGAGACTGGACACCGAGCAGTCAGCTATAAAACTTCCGTTCTGAGGATTCGTCGTAAGCAGTGAAAATAACTATGGCCACTTCAAATCCCTAAGGAATTCCTAGCAAACTTGACGAAGAAATCACTGCTAGTGACAGCACGCATGATGTTTCTTCTGAGGCCTGAGAAAATTCCAAGTCTAGCTTCCTCATAGCCTATGGCAAGGTAATGGCGGACGTGATGTGGTAGCATAGAATAGGCCAGCAGTTCAAGAATCATGGGAGTGCAGTGCTGAGGAAGACGGACGTCAAGGGGATAAGGACGGGGTAAGGCATCTGCAACGACGGAATCTTCCTGTCCATTCATTATCCGACATATACACTCTCGTCGCTCTTCTTCTGACGGAAACATTGTTATGCTGTTCGCCATGCTCAAGTTGTTCATCCTCTCGTCTGTCCCGGCCTCCGTTGACGGAGACAATCGACATCTCCGACAGTCCATGTCGCAATCAGTCATTCGAAACACAAGGCAACTTCGACTTCGAATCTCTGGCCTGACGGCGGAATCAGGAATCAGCCTTTCCTGATTCCGCGCAGCTCTGTCACGATTGGCTGCTGGAGGCGCGGGTCGACGTCAACGGAGCTGTTTTCTGTCAGTCGACAATTTCAAGGCGCGGCTCTGGCTTTGCGGGCAGACTCTCTTCTGTGTGTGGATGGAAGATGTGTCTCACAATCAGACAGACATTCCCGAGGGAGCTTTGGGGGAGGGTAGATTGTGCGAAATTCGTCATGCGACGCCCACAACTGGCCAAATCTCTTCGCGAAGGCCCCCCAGCAAAACAGGTAATTATTTCGCAACGGCAAACCATATTCGCCTAGGGTAGTAAACGATCTTCGCAAGCAGCACAAGTCCGCAATAACACCAATTTTCTGTACAGTTTCACCTATCACCAGTCATATGTCCCGAACTATATACTTCATGGCGGAAAAACTTCCCCACAGTGTAATCTGCACTTCAGAATGGGAAGCCTCTCCTCTACAACGTCACTTTCTGATGAGCCTTCGCGCAGCGGAAGCTTCTCTCAAGCACTTGAATCCCGTGAAACGCCTGACAACTTCACCCACAGAAGCCGAATTTGAGCTCAGTTGTCGAGGGTTTCACTCTCAGCCAGTAGTGATGCCAGCGGACTGGTTACCACCCTGGACGAAGATTCTCCAGGCTCCGAGTGTTACGGATGGACTAGAAGGTCTTCTAGGCGATGAAGTAGAGGTGAGAAGTCAGAAGAACTAGGTATTTAAACGGGTATTGCGCTTGCAAAAGAAATTTGCACATGTATGCATTAAACACGAGCTGTCTGAGGCTGGAAAATGTAGTTATATCGTCAGCATGCTTTAAATCCTTTCCTGTATGGTTAAGTCTGTTGTCTGTTTACCATTTCTTCCCTGCGTCTCCTTGGCCTCTCCTCTGCTTCTCACCTGCCTCTCCTCTCCCACTCCCTTTCCACTCCCCTGCCTCTCCTCTCTCCTGTCTCTCCTCTTTTCTCCTCTGCCTCCTCTCTTCACCTTTCCTGCCTCTTCTTTTCCTATCCATTGCCTCTCCCTGCCATCCTCAGTCAGGTTGAGGTTTTCCGCCTCGATTTCCGTACCGACAGAAGAATTACCGAATCAGTGGTAACATCAAAGGTCAAGAACGCCTCGTGTGATGTCGGAACAGAAGAAGCGGGTGCAGCAACGATCGGGAGGGTGAGAACAGAAGAAGCAGGAGCAGGAGCTGCAGGAGCGGCTAAGAAGCGGAAGTGTGTGGATGGCATTGGCATTATTGCCAGTGAAGATACAGCTGTGCAATCCTGTGAGACCCCCGCGCCATCATCAACAGCAACAACAGCAGCAGCAGATGTACCTGCCGCCAGCGAGCCATCCATCAGAGAGACATGCGAAATCAAAGAAGCAGCAAGCCACATGTACGCTGTCCCTGCGCCTGAGTCACAACCAGCACGGGCGTTGCAATTCTCCTACCTTCCACATTCCACTGTACACTTTATGCCTCTGGGCCGATTCCTATCAACCTGCAGAGGACCCTCTGCCCAACCATCCGCTCGACCATCCAAGTCATCAGAGCCACCCTTGCCAGCCTGGCAGTTGATGTATCTGACGTGGCGTGGACTACCCCAATCATCAACGTCCATACAGTCAGACGTTGAGCATGCGTCCACTGAAAGGTCTCAAGAACCTTTGAGCAACAGAAACTTGCAGGAAGGGAAGTCACAGACGGGTGGCCAGTCATCAGAGGCATTGGGCTTTCTGAAATCAGAGGAGAGCACGGCACATGGTTTCAGTGTATTCATAGATCAGCTGCTGGCCCCCACACTTTCGCCTCCGTTCCTAGATGCTTTCAGACGAAGTGGGGCTGGTGGTCGCGAGCAGTGGAACCTGTGGGTGGGACGGAGTGCAACAAGTCAACTTCACTTTGATGGCATGGACAACGTCCATGTGTGCTTGCAGGGCAGCAAGATCGTTCACCTCTACAGCCCCTCTGATTCCATCTTCCTCTATCCTATGCCGTGGAGCGAAGGTACGCTGAGCCTTGCTTCCGCTACGTTTTACGACCATTCTTGTTTGCATGTCTGCCCTAATTACCCTGTGTATTTTGTAATGACAGGTTCTATCAACAACAAATCGTCTCTGCCTTCCATACTCACTGCATGTCCTGAAAAACATCCCCTTTTTTTCTCTCATGCTACATGTTACCAAGTCCAGGTGACATCTCTCATTCTGCTGCTCTCACATTCATTCCACCGGGATCATACGAGAAATACATGTAAGAATTATGCTCTTTACTTGTTGGCGCCTCTGTGCAGCTAATGCAGGGAGAAGCAATCTTTATACCAGCAGGATGGTGGCACGAGGTGAGGGAGGGGAGAGCCGTATCTTGTCCCATTATATACATTGGAATGGTTACCTTTATCTCATCTCTCGTTCATACCTCTTGCAGGTTTTCACCTTTGGTCCCATGACTGTTTCTGCCAATGCTTGGTTTCCGCCCCATCCATCATGTCGACTCAGGCCCACTCTGATGATGCTTCACTCCGTAAGTGCATTTTACCAATTGGTGGTGACACGGATCTCAAATTGCACTCTTTCAATCGTTTATGAAACAAGCTGGTGGTGTGTTGGTTGCAGCACCGCATACTGCAACACATGCAGGCAGCTTGGAGAGAGACCTCGCCAGGCACTCCGAATCGTGACCAGCAGAAATTCAAGCGTCCACAGTGCTAAATAAATGAGCATATTTTTGGCCTTTTAGAGCTCTTGCTTGTCCCAGAACTTCGCAGAAACCCAGCCACACAACATCTGCTGACAATGGAATGTGGTTCATGCAGATTTTCTGTACTTTACAGAATGCTTGTACCGGTACTCTCTAGGGGGCTTTAATGAAGATGGTTTCAGGGTTAAACCTAATTTCCTATTTGAGGTAAAAAACTCTGCTTTGCAGAACATGATGCTGCCAACAAAACATGTGATCTGAAGGAACTGCACCTGCTCCTGCGTATAGCAGACTACCTCAGGCCTAATTGCCATCCCCTGAGCCTCTCCATTCCACAAATTCCGGAGTCTTGTAAAAATACCATTCAATGACCAAACGGTGCAGCAGCAGACTTCTTTTTCTTCTTCTTTATTGAATCCGGAGACTTCAACCTTGCCAGATCAGTCGACTTTGCTGGCAATTTCCCTTCCACCGCCTTTTGTGCCACACCAGGCTTCACACTGCTTCCACCTGTCTCCTTCGAATCACTCCCACCACCCTTTCCACCCGAGCTAGGCGTCCCTTGCACCTCCTGGGTCTGGCCCTTCAATTTCTTCTTCCTTGCACTCTGTTCGCTCACGACGCCATTCTCCGTTTTGTCAGGGATCTCATCTGCTCCTGGAACGCTACCCTCCTCTACGCCGTCCTGCCGCTGACTCGTTTCTTGTCTGACCCCGTCGGCATCCCCGCTTTCTGTAGCATCCCGGGACTTCCTCTTCTTCTTGGGAGTCTTCACTTTACCAACGCCAGGCTCTTGCTGATCACCACCACCAACATTGCCATCCACTGTCACCGCCTTCTTCTTTTTCTTCTTCTTTCCGCTATCCGAAGTCTCTGCAGACAATGCCGTCTTACTCGCTGGTGTTGCAGCTTCTGTTTTCCGCAAGTCTGCTTCTTCTGCTTCGTTAGCACCTTCGTCGCCATCTGCGACGGCGCTGTTGGCTAAACCCTTACCGGCACTGACCTCAGGAGAATTATGTGCATCGGCTTCTGGCGCATTGATAGGCGGTCCCGATGGATCGAGAACTGTCAGGATAGTGCTAAGATGCGAATAAAGATCTGGGGCGTCAGTTTGAAGCTCTGGAACGTACTGAAGAAAACGGCGTAATAATCGCCCGCCATTTGCCGCCGACACGGGAGTGCCTTGAAGCTCCATAAAATATAATTCCGCTAAAAGGGAAAGTAGGTCACCGAATGAACCTCGCCAAAAAAAAGCGCTATCCAGCTGGAGCGAGCGTGGTCTACAGTGCTAGATTACGAACATCCTCCTTTTCTGAAGAGCCGCTTCAAAATGTTTGTTTTCAAGCAAAGACGTCAACCATGAACGCTGAGGTGAGACAGCGGCCACACGTGCGAGAAGGTATTGGACACGCACACGAGCCAGCTACTCGGCGACATAGCAGTTTAGTCTAGGGCAGGCAACAGCAGTTCAGTGAATGATTTCTGCAAGGATTTGGAAGGGTTCAGGTTTGAAGCTCAAATCGAGAGTGTTGGGTTGAGCTGAGCGGTTGGGTTGATCCTCGCTACCGTGTGTTACAACAATTACGACTGCGGGTGTAGTTGCAAATATAATGTTTTTACATTCGCAAAAAAATTGATATATATAGCTGGTTACGAAATAATGTAGACGCCAAATTTATATTTGTGGTTTTGGTTGAGGTACACCAAGAAAATTGGCACTGCAGATAATGTACAAGGTCAGCAAAGAGTTTAAACAAAACAAACCCAAGAGATTCAAGTCCACATAATGACTTCTTCAACGACCGGCTATATTTAACAAATCTCTGAAGTACTCGTGCTCAAGTGCTTCTCGTGCAGTGACACGCTTACTCGGGTCAAGACAAAGCATTTTCTGCATACGAGCAAGGCATCAACGGGCATGCACATGTTAGTTCTAAGAAACGTAAAGCACGATGAATGGAGCTGTAAAAAAAACCCCAGAAACTTACAGACAAAAGATCGATCCCACTCTTTTCCAAGGTTGGCACAATGGACTGATGATCCTGAGAGGAGGAAAAAAAAAAAAAAAAATCCTGCATGAGTTGAAAGGCAACAGCACAGAAGAAACTGGGACTATGATGCACCAAATGGGACAATCCAGGTTGTATATCTTCCTTCAGAATAAAACAATCCGATAGGGGAGGTTTTACCTTAGATGTCCATTGAGGAAACGATGTCTTGTAGTCAGGAAGTTGTGAAACTCCTGGCCAATTATCATCATTTGGCGTTCCCAACATTCTGTGAAGTTTGGCCACAGACAAGCAGAACAAGGTAAGAAACCTTTCTGGTTGAGCCTTCAATCAAGATGTCTTGAGGCTCGTCTCACCTGAATATTTTGAACAGCTCATCAATTTCGGAATCTCCTGGGAATAGGGGGCGCTGATTTATCATCTCCGCAAAAATGCAGCCAACAGACCAGATGTCCACAGGCGTTCCGTAGTGATTTGAACCCAGAAGGATTTCTGGGGCCCTATACCACAAGGTCACGACCTGCAATCAGGCAAAGCATAAAACGGACAGAATGTCGTGATTGTGTCAGGCAACCAGGGTCCATCCGTTCATGATCAGTCCCGCCCCTCGCGAATTCGCGGGTGAAGGATCGAACAACATGAGTTGCGTGAAATGAATTTGTGGTCCCATCTCACCTCGTGCGTGAACGTCCGCACTGGAATTCCAAAGGCCCTGGCAAGGCCGAAATCAGCAAGCTTCAAGGAATTCGTCTGACGGTCGATGAGCAGGTTCTGAGGCTTCAAGTCCCGGTGCAAAACACGGTGAGCGTGGCAGTATGCTACTCCTTGAAGAATCTGGTACATGTAAGACTGCAAACGGCAAACGAGCAGGTCAACATGTTGAGTTCGGTACACTGAATACTCTGATTTTAGCGAAACGCACTGACTTTGCCCTGGTAGCATATGGATTGGAATCTACTACTTGTGGTGATGACGAGGCTCACCTTGATAATCATCCTGTCCTGCGCAATGTGAGGGCTCGTGTCAAGATGCTTCTTAAGGTCCAGATCAAGGTACTCGAAGACAAGGTACAACCTTCGGTCAGCGTGCACGACGTCTTGAAGCCTGAGATTAAGATATGGTAGTCAGGTCAGATTCGCTTTAGGTGCGTTCCCCAATGGGAAGAACAACGAATCCAGCGAGGACAATACTAACCTGACAATATTCCCGTGCTGCATCTCCTTCAGCAGCGCAATCTCTCTAATAGCGGTGCTTGGGACACCCTCGTCTTCGGCTTCTAGCCGAATCTTCTTCAGCGCTATCGTCTCATTCGTCAGTCTATCACGTGCTTTGTACACGACACCATACGTCCCTTCTCCGATTTTCTCAACCTTCTCATACTGCAATAAGAAACGAAATCGTTAGACCGTCTCGAATACGCGCAAACTGACTAGCTCGAGCGACCAACAGCACCACGACCTATATTCACCTGCTCCATGACGGGACACCAGCACTCTCAAATCCACTAATGCGGGACGCAGACGGGACCAGCCACACTATCAAAATTCTGACAGCTCTTGCAAGAACCCTCACGATTCTTCCAGTGGAGATGCCGGACCTTGAGAACTCCCGGCTTCTGTATTCTGTGGAAATTCACAAAGAAGCTAAGTCAAACGATGCTATACAGATTCAGCTTGCAAGAAGGTGCAGCTGACAGGCATGCCTGTGCTTCTTTCATCAGGCATCCACAGAATGATGGGGATTGGCTGTGACGACTTGGCGGGAAACACCATTCGGTCCCCGCTCCCTTCTTTCCAGCCTGGCGGGACGAAGCACAGCCCTCGCTGTTGGGAGGAGAACTCGAGGTGGTCATCGCAGCTTTGTCTGCTGGCTGGGACCCCACGAACCGCACTGATTGCAAGCTTCTGACACTTTACTATTGTAACAAATGTCAAACTTGAGATACTAGTACGTATTCAGGAAGTCAAGTTCATTAGTGACGTTAACCCATCATCACATCTACATCTAGCAACTCAATTCACCAGCCGTACAAAGAACCTATTGAGCCTCGACATTGCCACTACTCTTGCAAGATTTTGCGCTCCCCATCCTTTGTGTCTGCGTGTTGTTGTGGCTTTCCAAATTGCCAACATAAAACATACCATAATTAACTAGAATACAGTAGTCCTACACGAATTGGCACGGGTTGGTATCACCTCGTAGCAGCAACTGCAGCAGACCGCGATCGTCGCGTTGCTTGCGCCAAGAAAAGCTCAACTATTTCAGGCTCCAGCCCTCTAACAGCAACCGTCACTCCAGGAGGTAATTTCTCGTTTGGTGGGCTTGGTCGAATCTGCAGTGCTGGGCTTAGCCCCTCCCGTTTGCCCCCTCCCAAGGAAGCATAGGTGCCAGCAGATGATGCACCAACAGTCACGTGGCCGCCCCTTTTGATTCGTTCATACCTCGGTAATCTGCAAATTTAAGGTCCAGTCATGTAGATCAGGTTAGCAACAATGCAAAAACCAGGGGAGAAAAGCTCCCAAATTCAAGCCCAATTCGAGTGCAAACTGGTCAGGAGCACGGTTGTACCGTGCATGACACATCCCTTCTCACACATCCTCACCTTCATGAACTGAGCCTCAACAGATGCCTTGTCGTCATGCGAGTTGTGCCTGTCCGGGTGATGCCTGGCTGCCAAGGAACGGTACGCCGCCCGGATCTGAGCCATGAGGGAGAAGGACAACAAAAGTTCAGAATATACTATATATATTGAATCTCTAAAAAGTAATGCAAGTTGTGCCTGTCTGGGTGGTGCCTGGCGGCCCACGGAGCAATACGCCGTCCGGATGCGAGGGAGAGGGGGAGAGAGGGAGAGGGAGAGTGAGGGTGAGAGGAAAGGAAGAGAGAAGGAAAACTAGAATAACAAGCAGAACGGTGCACCTCACAAGAATCAGCGAAAGGTGAAAGAGCAGCGCTCCGTGCACTGCCAATACTGAGGAGGATGGTGAGAAGGGAGTGAAGGAGCGAGGGCCTTTGCAACCCCCTCCTGCCATCACAAGCTGATAACGTAGTGGTCGGGAAGGACACATTGAAAGGCTTAGGGGGAGGATATTCAGGGTACAAGGAGAGAGCAAAACCTGGGAGGGAGCACGTGTGAGGGAGCACCTGTGAGGGAGCAGCGCTCTTGGCAATGCCGGGTGCTCCTCGGCCCCTATATTGTGCTTTGAGGGTGCATTCCTGGCTTCGGGTCATCCGTGGTTTGGGCCTTCCGAGAAGTGTGGAATCCAATCAAAAAAATCGAAGCTCAAACCGCGGGTTCTCCGATTGGCTACCACACTTTTCGGAAGACCCAAAGCACGGATGACCCGAATCTAGGAATGCACCCTGAGGCGTCTCAACACACCTGAAAAAGAGCACCTGTGACGCAGCACCTGAGAGGTAGCACCTGGGAGGGAGCAGCGCTCTTGGCAATGCCGAGGATGGACTAGAGGCAGGAGTGCTCCTCCGCCCCTTTATTGTGTTTTGAGACGTCTCAACTCACCGGTGAGTGTGCACCTGTGAGGGAGCACCTGAGAGGGAGCAGCGCTCTTGGCAATGCCGAGGATGGAGTAGGGGCAGGAGTGCTCCTCCGCGCCTTTATTGTCACCCCCCGTTGGCGACGAGGGTGAAGTGCCAAGCATGGCGGTTACCACCTCGTCGTAAAAGCTCTCTGCACTCTCGTATGCATACTCCAACCTGGGTGGATGGTATTAGGAATTTGCGTGTGGGATGCAGTGGGTAACAGGGAAACACGAGGAAGAAAGAACAGGATAAAGGCCTGTAGGTGGTGGAGGTTACCACCTAGTCGTAAAAGCTCTCTGCACTCTCATATGCATACTCCAGCCTGGGTGAACGGGTTGTGTTGCGTGTGGGGTGCAGTGGGTAAAGTTGAAATATGAGGAGGAACGAAGGGTACGTGGTGGCGGTTACCACCTCGTCGTAAAAGCTCATATGCATACTCCAGCCTGGGTAGAAGGGTTTCGTGTGGCAGATGGAAAATAACTTGAGACCATCCAGGAACTAATGGGAGACAGGGAGTGAAGAGAATGGGTGGGGGCACTTACAGCTGACGTGGCACTGAGCTGACAAACGAGCCTGCGCTCTCTGCTATCAACCTGCAATCAGACAATTGTGACAAGAAAAAAAACAACACACGGGAGCAACGGTTGGAGGCACCTCGAAAAAAAGAAAAGATCGACTAAGAAAATCGACGAAAAAATCGAGGGTCAAGGAGTTGAGGGGAATTAGGGAGCAACTTGGAAAAGGCAGACAGAGACAAATTGCACGCAACCTTAAAAAACGCGATTCGTAAGGAAATGGTAACTCTGCACTAGCAAAATGCTCACCATGTAAGGGGATGTATTTTTGTAAAGAGGCGTGCTTTGACCCCCCCTCCCATCCTCCCCCCCCCAGCCGCCCTCCCCTACTTTCCTCCCCCCTCCTCCCACTTCCCATCTCTCTAACCACCTCAGTGAACAGATGGAATGCCGGTATCCCTACCCACCTGCACACGTGTGGTAGCACTTTCGGCATGGCTGTCGCTGCTTCCTCGTCTGACACTAGCACCAGCTCCACTACCGGCAGCCAATCAGAAAGGGCCACGTCAGCAGCAGGTCCTGCTGATGTGGCACCCGATTGGTGCATTCGCCTGACGCAAATGACGTACTCCCGTAGGCCCGGGGATTCCGGAAAGGAATCTGCAGAGGAAGATTCTGCATTTTCTGACTGGGAATGGTATTGCTGATGGTAGTCGCATAGGAGCTGGTGGTACTGTTGCTCGCTGCGCCGTAGGAGAGCAGCCGCGTCGACTAATAACGGGGATGGGGCAATGCGGCATTGGGGGACAGTAATAAGAGGAAGAAGGCGAGCGGGCAAAGCGAATGAAAAGTTGGTGGCGTTTCACGGTTTGTAACAATGTAACAGAGGAATCAATAGATACGAACGCCAAATAGGAAATTTGAAGCAGACATTGGCTTTCGGAAACTTGCGCTACAGCGAAAACCAGAGGTGTGAACGTTTTCAGATCGTGGAACGCAACCCACTTTTAGGCGCGGCCGCCGCTTTCACCCCGGCCTTGGTCTTCGCGCCGAAGCCTCCACTCGACGCCGTCTTCGCCTTTGACCCTTTTCCTGCTGCCGATATGACGATCCGAGGCCGAGCGTTCCATGATCGCGGTTGATGGATTTGCACTCCGTGTTTCTGTGCTCGCGATCCTGGGTTCGATCCAGGTGCGGCTGTGATTTCTGATCGACTGAAGCCGCAGCAAGGACGGCTGCTAAGCGAAAGCATTTCGACGAAGAGCACAAAGCGAGATATAAGGGAAATGTTAACAGCGACAAGCTGGGTAGGACGTAATCTCGAAGCTTCTAATCAGCAGGAAGGAGTGGCAGATCATATCAGCACTCTGGTTTTAGCAGGGGACAGGGTTCCATCGAGTTTCAAGAGGAGTTTCATTCTTCTGTTGTCCATATACATGGTAAGAATATCGACTCTGGCCCCAGTTTTTAGTTGAAGATGCTACTAACGAGTATTCTGTAATCCTTCTGGGCTTTGTGGGGTGTACTTGCAAGACCGACAATTTTCGCGAAAAAAAAACTTCATCCCAGCCCAGCCTCGTCCAAAACACACAAACCGGCAGCTCCGGTTGTCCGAACCTCAGCGACGGTTCGCCGTAGGCACCTCCTCCTGATGCCAATTGTCCAACAATCCAACAATTTGATCCAATAAATGATTGTGGTTGGATGAAGCTGCTGCTGCTGAGCTGGCTGGATGGCAAGCCTGCAAGCAGCAGCTTGTTCGTCGTTACAAAGGTAAGCGAAACCGACAAACAGTTGATCACGCTTGCGGTTCGATGGCTGGTTATTGGCGAATAAAAAAGATGCAATGCGTGCAGAACGATCATCAAGAAAACGTCGTCCTCTTGTTGGTTTCTGGCTCGCCTTGAAACCAACCCAAACCAGCCAACTGTAGTGGCTAGCTCCTCTCGTCTTTGCTCCACTTCACTGGCTGCAAAGGAGGACGAGAGAGAGTGGGAGAGAGGAGGAATGGAGAGGGAGGGAAGAAGCTCCTTCACTTCACTTCACTCTTTCACCGCCCCTCTGTCTTTCACTTCCTCCTCATCCTGTTCTGTACTGAACCGTGAACCGTGCTGTACATACAAAGTTTCCAGCTTCCCAGACCGAACTTCCTAATCGAACGAACCAAACCGTTCCAAACCCTTCTTTCTCATCCATACATCGACGTGTATCTTTTCCTGTCTGGTGTTGAGATTCGTGAATCCTGCTGTCACAAGTCACAAGTCCCGTCTTCCCATCTTCATCCAAGACTTGTGACAAATCCTTCCCATTCCAAGTCCCTCCACTTCCAAGGACCCAATCCAAGCCAAGGACCCGAGCCTCGACTCGACACTCCACCATGTAGAGCTTGACCAACACAAGCTGCGACAAGAGGTCGGGGTGGGAGGCTCGAGTGTGGGGGGAACCTGAGGGGAATCAAAGTACACGTACTTCTTGCTGTCGTTTGTACGATATCTTCCCACCCTCAAAACACAACAGAGCCAGCCCTGCTGGCCGCATGCCCTATGACCGAATCTCGTGCATTGTACCGTTTGGATCGCTGCATCCCTCCCTCCTCTCCTTCTTCGCTCCCTCCATTCCACCACACCTCCCACCTTCCACCCATCTCCTGACAACGCACTCGCGAACGCGGACCTCAGGATTTCACAAGTCACGATTCACAACGTTCAAGTGCGCTCTTTCATATGTACTGTACTGGGGCGATAATTCATGTGCGCTCTTTCATACTATCGCGGACCTCAGAATTTTTGTAACGCCTAGCCTCTGCTGGACAATGAGTTTTGAACTTCTCCAACTAGTCCCTACAACTTACGAGTCCTAGGTTTAGTGATTGTGGAATATCGCTTACTAGTACCTCCACTCTGCCAGTTGGCTTCGCCCAAATGAGTCAAGGAGCAGAAATTCTGATTCAGCCGCCACATCAGCATTTCTCGCCCTTCGCAGGGCCTGGAGAATCCATGGCGATGTATTATCCGTCAATGCCCAACTCGTTCACAACCACCGATTCTCCTCCCGTCTTTCCCGCCGCCACTCCCGCTAAAGGAGCTCGTACCCGGCCTCTTTCCACCTCATCCATTCGATATTATCCGCAACCTGCGCCGCCGTCTCAGACAAGCGATTCGGAATATGATGATGTTATCGAAGGGGAGATAGTAAACGACGACTGCGACGACGATGCGCCGTATTTTTCGCAGGACTTCGCACAGCCTATCGCACCGCCCTTCCAACGCCGTTCGTCCGATCCGCTATCGAGAGTGGAAGAGCATGGCAGCGACTCGTTCGAAGCCATGGGTGTTATGTCCTGGAATGGGTATGATTCAGTTACCAGCTTTAACTCCTCTATTGAGCAAAGAGGTTCCGTTATAGTGTACGACGACCAGCCGCAGACGCCCGTCCTGGACGGCGAGCCCGTGTACGACTATTGCGACGACGAGGGCGACGAAGATTATGGCGACGATGGTGGCGACGACGGCGACGATTACTATACCCAGTGCGACGAGGATGACGACGAGGATGACGACGAAGATTGCGTCATGCTCGAAATGGCGGCTTCTGACGTGGAAGTCTCAGCAGGGAACCCGCCCGCTCAGGTTGCCGATTTATACGCGTCTTCGCTACATCATCATCATCATCAAGATCTCCCATCAGCCAACTTCGCAGCGAGCGCCGCGGCGAACGCGAGTGTCGCGGCGAACGTGAATGCCGCAGCCTTTCCGGGCTCCGCGTCTCTGCCTGCCCATTCCGTGGCGGTTGCGTCCAGAACTCCGCGCCAACTTCGAGGGAACCATGGGCGATCGCGGTCCGTCAGTTTTAACGATCAACGGCAGCAGTCCGTCAATCCTAACGGTCATCAACGGCAAGATTCCGTCAGTTCTAACGGTCATCAGCAGCAGCAGCAGTCCGTCAGTCCCAACGGTCATCAACGAGAAAACTCCGTCAGTTCTAACAGTCATCGGCGCCAGCTGTCCGTCAATTCCAACGGTCACCAGCGCCAAAATTCCGTCAGTTCTAACGGTCATCGGCGCCAGCTGTCAGGATCCGCCCTTCCAACGTGTAGTGTCTCCAGCAACGCTACAGGTGGCAGCAATCCCGCCAGTGGCCGCAGCGCCGGGGGTCGCGGCAACGGCAGCGGCGGCAGCGGAACCGGCGGCAGCGGTCAGCGAATAATGCGCAGGGCCGGCACTTTGCCAGACGAGCGGTCGCACGGGCGAGGGAGCCTCGCCGCTTCCGCCGCCGCGGTCGCCGCAACCACCGCTGCCGGAGCCCCGTGGGGGGGCGCTAATTACGGCAGCGTAGGCGGCGGCTCCGCATCGTTTCCCCGCAACACTCGCGGCAAGCGCGTGCTTGTGAAAGCCACTAGCATGCCGCCCGCCGTCGAATCCCGCCGCCCATCCAGTGGCGCTGGCTGCGCCACGAGCGGGGGCTCCGCCAGAACCCCCCGCCTTCCTGCCGGGCGCCCGCAGCAGCGCCAGCAGGTTTTTCCGCCAACCAACGCGCCAGGGCATGCAGCAGCGCAGCCTTCCCCCAGAGCCCGGCTATTGTCCGCAAAGTCCCCGCGCGTCCCGGCGAAATCCCCCCGCGCGCCCTCCGCTGCGCTGCACGGTGTCGCAGAGGTGTCTTTCCCCTCCCCGCGTTCTTTCCGAGGAGGCACGGGGATGCCTGTTCCGCCCAATCAGCAGCAGCTGCGCGCACTCGCGCATTCCCGCTCTCTCCCTCCGCAGTCCCCCGCCAGCGCCGCCCTCGCAGCCGCCGCCGTAGCAAACGTAAAGGCAGGCGCATTTCCAAAGAGCCCCTCGGTAGCAGTAAGCGGCAGGCCTTTTAGCGGAAGCAGAACGGCGCAAGGACAGGCGCGCACAGGCGCGGGGAGGGAATCCGCGCAGCGAACGCCACGCCAGCTTAGCGCTTCCGGCCAGTCTAACCGCGCCGGCCCTGCGCTTTCAGCTGCGCTCCTGCCCGTGAGTCATGCGCTTCCGATAAGATCGCAGTCGAGCTCCCGCTCGTTAAACTCACACTCGCCACAGCAACAGCAACAGCAACAGCAACAGCAGCAGCAGCGGCCGCAGCTGCGGAAACCGAAGTTGCCGCCTCTCGATATTACAGGCATTCAGGACGAGTCCCAGCAGGAAGATCTGAGCCCGTCTGTGTACCCGCTACAATCACCGCAGCATAGCAGGCAGCCGAGCCAGAGTCAGGATTCTAAGCAACCGCTAAAAGGAATACTTAAATCAACCAAGGTTCAGCCAGAGCCAGAGGGGGGGGAGCAGCTGGACAGGGGGGAGCAGCGGGACGGGGGATCTGATAGGAAAACGGCAGCAGCGCTAAGGCGGAGCGGAAGTTCGGAAGCGGTTCCCAGGTTCGGGGGAAACGCGGAAAGAGCGGGGGAGAAAGCGGAAGGCGCAGGGGGTGCGGAGAGAACCGCGGGGAAAAGCGGGGAACCGTGTGTGCAATTCGAGGAGAGTTGTGTGGCGCGGAAAGGAAGTGGCAAGGTTGCGGAGGAAAGCAGGCTTCGTGCTGCTGTAGCGAAAGGACAGGAGCGGAAGCTTAAAGTGGAGAAGTCTGTGAAGGGGACAGTGGCGAAGGAGAAGGGGAGTGGGGTTACCAGGAGGGTGTCTCGTGAGGGGAAGAGCGAAGAGGAAGTGGCTTCACCAGTTATGGCGAAGCAGTGCCTATTGCCTTGGTTATCTAAGAAGGCATAACCCTAACATCGTTGGCTGAAGCCTAACAAGTCACCTGCTGTGCATAGACTGAATCTAAGCCTTGGATTGGTAACAGGTGCTTACTGTGGAAGACTCTAATTAGCGTGGTTTGGGTAGTAGCTCTGGCCTTGACTCTGTAAACCTCTAGACCAATGTGTCACTTCCTGGACCTTTGTTCTCAGTGGTTTGTGCTAATTGACTTGCGTCATGTACCATTGTGTCAACACATGTTGTCACATGGTATGGCATATTGATCGCGAAAAATATGTACTTGTTTGACCCCTAAGGTGCCTAGCATTCTCAAGTAGATCTTTTGTCCCGTTGGTAATCCCCTTCTGAAAGTTGGAAATATGGAGATATGGAGATATGGATGGTAAGGTAATCGCCCATCTTTATCATCATTCAGGTGGTTTCTCGAATGTCTTGTCGAAGGGCTCTTATCGAATCTGTCAAGGTGTTGCACCAAATGTGGTTGAGTACGGTATTGAGCGATACTTCTAGCCCACATCCTCAGGTGCCTTGGGAATTCCGAAGTTCAGATGCTGTCAGTGGAGTCAAACACGCGAGTTGGTAGGTAATTGCTCGTTATCTACAACATCTAATCGCTAAGCTGGAAGATCCGATTACGCACCGCGGTTTCTATACCGCGTTTCGCGCATAAATACGGTGGTCGTTTCGTTGTGTTTACTACCAGTGCTACCAGTGCTCTTCGCTGGAATGTTTAGATTCCCTGTTACGAGTAACACCAACTAGTTTCGAGGCTGGCTGCAAGTCAGATGGTTGTGTGAATGAATAAAAATGAGATTTAGCTGATTATTGTTATGGACTCTATTTTCTCAGATAAATTGCGGTGGGATTCTTTGTAGTGATTAGACTAGGAGAGCTAAGCAGTCTTACAATCACAACGTGCCGCCATGGTAGTCCATTTAACTGGCGGTTCGCCGTCGCACGCGTCTCCAGGAGACTCTCACTCGAAGCGCAGTAAGGGAATCAACTACCGTGCTCAGATCAATCGGTTCCTCGTCGCCGTGATCGGCGGCGCTGGAAGCGGCGGACCTGCCGGGTCGCGACATCGAAGGGTTCAAGTTGGTCTCGCCCTCGCTGCAATCACGTTCCTGTAGGGTCACTCTCGAGCGCCTAAAGAAGTCCAGTTTCATTAAGTCAAGTCCTGGTGCGAGACAATTCAATCTTGAAAGCAGTTGCTACAGCCTCGTCGGAGTCAGCCTTTCGAACCTCTCTCCGCACTGCACGTGTCACGTTGCAGTTGGTTCACTCATTTTGTCGCAATAAAATCTCCACAATTCCCCCCATCATTCTTCCCCCACCTCTCCCCCTCGCCTCGCCTCACCCCAGCCCCCGTTGCTCTTCTATCGCAGATGGCTCACGCTCGGCTGCTGGCTGCTGCCGTTCAAATGTCCTACCCTCCTTCACATTTCACGTTTACTCTTTTTATCCTACACTGTGGCCTCCCTATCGCAGATGGCTCACGCTCGGCTGCTGGCTGCTGCCGTTGTGCTGCCCGTTTCCCGTTCATCGTCTCCCAGCCACCTATTATCCCTCCTTTTTCTCCCCCCTCATTTCCCCCTACCACACCCTTTTCCTTCACCGTGGCCTCCCTATCCCGGATGGCTCACACTCGGCTGCTGGCTGCTGCCGTTCACCTGCCCTTTCCCGTTCGGTTTCACATTGGCTCCTACACGCCCACGTATATCTCCTTTCCCTCCAATCCTCCCCTTCCCCCCAATTTTCCCTACACACCGCGGCTCCCCTATTGCAGATGGCTCACGCTCGGCTGCTGGCTGCTGCCGTTCACCTGCCCGTTTCCCCGACGAGGCCGCATCCACAAGCGGATAACCGTAAGCCTCCTGTTCAGTCCATTAGAAAAGAGGATGAACTCGAGAAAAAACAGAAAAAACAAAAAAAAACTTTTACATCACCTTTCACTTCCTGCCGCATTCACAAGCGGGTCACAGCGTCCCACCACCTCTCCTCTCTCCCGTGCTTTCACCCCACTATTTTCAGGCTGCCTATTTCAAGTCAGATATTTTGAACCGCCAGTTGCCATACGCCAGAGGACGTTTTCATCCTCACAGAGGGGGATGATTAACGTCTCAGATGATTAACGTCTCAGATGATTAACGTCTCAGATGATTAACGTCTCTGATGATTAACAGAGGGGGATGATTAACGTCTCAGATGATTAACGTCTCTGATGATTAACGTCTCAGATGATTAACGTCTCTCCTCCGCGCCGCGCTCACTCTCCCATCCCTGTCGCTCCCTCTGTCTGTCCCCTCGGCCAGCCTGGCAATTTCATGTCAGAAACTTTCTACCGCCAGCTGCCAATGCCTGCCATCAGCATCGCGCCACTTTGAAGGCTCGTTTCGTTAGTCAATCCCTTTCGTCCTCGTCCCCTCTCCCTCCCCTCCCGCTCCTCCCTCACTCCTTATCGCTTCCTCTGTTCCCTCGCTCAGCCGGCCAATTTCACGTCGGATATTTTCAACCGCCAGTTGCCAGACGCCATTACTACGGCACTCAAACAGCCATGGAAGAAACAGGTGAGCAGGACTGATTGGAATTATGACGCGGACTGATTAAGAAGGTACCTAAATTCGATCAGGAATGGCTAGGATCGATCAGGGCTATTCAGCTGACGTGGACATGCTGGTGGATGTGCCGAGACCAGCTGATGTTGAGACTTGGTGTTTTGGTGACTTGAGAAACCCAGTTTTTCTTCCATTAATACACTTGTTCGTCTATTTTAGCGAATGCACTTCTGCCTGAAGGGTACACACTTTATGTAATCACAAATCAGCTCAGTAGCCTGGTCCGTCCCACTACATGCACTGCAGGCCACATGAAATGACGCACATGAACGGCAATATACATATTGCATACTCCTTTCCGTCCCTCCCTTCCTTCTCCCCCACACCCCAGCCCATCCCAGTGGTGGTGGTGCATCAGCAGCCGTCAGGCTCTGTGGCCTGCCGCCCCTCGCACTTCATGCACCGCAACCTGCGCCACACCAGGCACCACACCCATCTCATCTCACTGCATGCTCTTTCCCTCTCCGTCCCTCCCTCTCCCGTCGCCCCAGCCCATCCCAGTGGTGATAGTTCATTAGCAGCCGTCAGGCTCTGTGGCCTACCGTCCCTCGCACTTCATGCACCGCAACCTGCGCCACACACGGCAGGCAGCACACCCATCTCACTGCATGCATACTCAGTCCCTCCTCTGCCTCTGCTCTCCCTCCCTCACTCTCCCGCCGCTCCTCCCTCTCCGTCCACTCCCTCCCCCCCCCCTTCTCTCCTGCCTATCCCCTCTCCCTCTGCCCCCCCTCCCCAGCCCATCCCCGTGGTGGTAATCCACCAACAACCGTCAGGCTCAGTGGCCTGCCACCCCTCGCACTTCATGCACCGCAACCTGCGCCACACCATGCACCACACATGCTCTCTCCCCTGCATCTCCCCTGCGTTTTTCCCTTTGTTTCCCCCCCGCCTTCCAGCCCATCCCAGTGGTGGTGGTGCATCAGCAGCCGTCAGGCTCAGTGGCCTGCCGCCCCTCCCACTTTATGCACCGCAACCTGCGCCACACCAGGCACCACACCCATTCGCTCTGCATGCTCTTTCCCTCCCCGCCCCTCCGTTCCCTCTCCCGTCGTCCCAGCCCATCCCCGTGGTGGTAATCCACCAACAACCGTCAGGCTCGGTGGCCTGCCGTCCCTCCCACTTCATGCATCGCAACCTGCGCCACACGAGGCAGCGCAACGCAGTGGTGTATTTCATCGGGCCCGACAGCGACGAGTGTGTGGAGATGGCAAGGGAGCTGGACATTGTTCTTGACCCTGTGATAGGGTACCAGGATGTGGTGGGCTGGTTCTCGGCCAACCTGGGCGACCCAGTTTCCTACCAGGTGTGTATGCCACTCTGCGGCACAGCAGGCAGCGAACGAGTGTGTGGAGATGGCGAGGGAGCTGGACATTGTTCTTGACCTGGTTATCGGGTATCAAGACGTGGTGGGCTGGTTCTCTGCCAACCTTGGGGATCCTGTGTCCTACCAGGTGTGTATGCTACTCCGCACCTCACCAGGTGTGTATGCTACTCCGCACCTCACCAGGTGTGTATGCTACTCCGCACCTCACCAGGTGTGTATGCTACTCCGCACCTCACCAGGTGTGTATGCTACTCCGCACCTCACCAGGTGTGTATGCTACTCCGCACCTCACCAGGTGTGTATGCTACTCCGCACCTCACCAGGTGTGTATGCTACTCCGCACCTCACCAGGTGTGTATGCTACTCCGCACCTCACCAGGTGTGTATGCTACTCTGCACCTCACCAGGTGTGTATGCTACTCCGCACCTCACCAGGTGTGTATGCTACTCCGCACCTCACCAGGTGTGTATGCTACTCCGCACCTCACCAGGTGTGTATGCTACTCCGCACCTCACGCACGCCTCATCAGGCAGCGCAACGCGGTGGTGTATTTCATCGGACCCGACAGCGACGAGTGTGTGGAGATGGCCAGAGAGCTGGACATTGTTTTGGATCCTGTCATAGGGTATCAAGACGTGGTGGGCTGGTTCTCAGCCAACCTCGGTGACCCTGTGTCCTACCAGGTGCGTGCGTTCATTGTGATGTGTGCTGTGATGCTCTATTAACTACTCTTATCAACGGCAACGCAGTGGTGTATTTCATCGGACCCGACAGCGACGAGTGTGTGGAGATGGCCAGAGAGCTGGACATTGTTCTTCTCGATCCGGTCGTTGGGTACCAGGATGTTGTCACTCATGTTGATCGCAAGAACTGTATTCACTCGATCCGGTCATGGGGTACCACTGTACCAGGATGTTGTTGGTAGGTTCTCTGCTAACCTAGGCGACCCAGTTTCCTACCAGGAGTGTATGCTTCTCTGCGGCTGCATTGTGTGCCGTGATACTCTTTTCAACTGCAACACGGTGGTGTTATTTCATCGGGCCTGACAGCGACGACTTGGTCCACGCGCGCAACTTGGTCCGCGCGCGCGCCTTGGTCCGCGCGCGCGCCTTGGTCCGCGCGCGCACCCTGGTCCACGCGCGCGCCCTAGTCCACGCGCGCGCCTTGGTCCCTAGCGCGCCTTGGTCCGCGCGCGCGCCCTGGTCCGCCCGCGCGCCCTGGTCCGCGCGCGCGCCTTGGTCCGCGCACGCGCCTCACTCCCCCCCTCTCACCTAGCAGGTGCGCTGGTTCATCTTCTTCCTCAATGGATTCCCCTTCCCACCCTCCCGCGATCTGTCCCCTGTGTCTCCCGTCTCACCCTCACCACCCTGCTCCCCCCTCTCACCTAGCAGGTGCACTGGTTCATCCTAAAGGCCTTTATGGAGCGCCATGCCTTCCCGCGCATCTTCTTCCTCGACTCGGACGTCATCCTCTTTGCCAACGTCACTGAGCTCGCCACCATGCTCTACTCAAGGGTCCACTTGGTGGTGTCGCAACGCTGGCCCAGGTACGGTGGGTGCTTATTGTGGTTGCGCAGGTGTGTAGGTGTTCAGGTGTGTGGGCTACGGCTGTGGGGTATAGGGGCATCTTCTTTCTGGACTCGGACATCATTCTCTTTGCCAACGTCACTGAGCTCGCCACCATGCTCTACTCCCGCGTGCACCTTGTGGTGTCCCAACGCTGGCCCAGGTACGTGTGGGTGAACGCGTGCGTTTTGGGGAGAAAGAAGGCAGGCGCTCATGCCCTGGTACGGACGGGTGCCTGCGTGCGTACAAGGGGTACTGTGTGTGTGCGGTCATGAGTGCCCTGCCTTCTTCCTCATTTCGGGCGTCATCGTCTTCGCCAACGTCACCGAGCTCGCCACCATGCTCTTCTCGAGGGTGCACTTGGTGGTGTCCCAGCGCTGGCCCAGGTACGGATGGGTGAATGCGTGCGTACATAAGGCAAAGGGTACGGTGTGCGGTCATGAGCGCATCTTCTTCCTCGACTCGGGCGTCATCCTCTTCGTCAACGTCACTGAGCTCGCCACCATGCTGTTCTCCCGCATCTGTTCTCCCGCATCTGCTTGGGCATGGAGTATGGGTGTGGGTACATGGGTGCCTCTTTGCCAACGTCACTGAGCTCGCCACCATGCTCTATTCGAGAGTTCATTTGGTGGTGTCGCAGCGCTGGCCCAGGTACGGATGGGATGGGTGTTCAAGGCCCAGGTGCGTACAAAGGGTACCGTGTGCGGTCATGAGCGCCTGCATGCTTCCTCGACTCAGACGTCATTCTCTTCGCCAGCGTCACTGAGCTCGCCACCATGCTCTATTCAAGGGTGCACCTCGTGGTGTACCAGACTTCCCGATACCCTCTCAGACTTCCCACTTCCCTCCCCTCCCTCCGCTCACTCTCTTCCAGTCTGCGGGCACCAGGTCCAAGCCAGTACGCGTCCACAGCAGTGAGCGCACGTCTTTCTCTAGACGTGCGATGCTCTCTGTGACATCCCTCTCCGCTCCCTCCCTCTCTCCACACACACACACTCCTTCTCAGTCTGCGCGCGCCAGGCCCCAGCCAGTATGCTTCTACAGCAGTGAGCGCGCATGTGTCCCTCTGGACGTACGACGCTCTCTCTGACTTCCTCGACTTCTTCCAGCTCTTTGTTCAGGTGTGTGCTCAGGTGGTTGCTCAGGTGGCGGTCCGGTCCGGTGTATGCTTTCCATGCTTAATTTCCAGGTTATCTGTTCATCTGCTCTCATATCGCCCCTGTCTGTCTGTATGTGTTCGAAGAGAAGGGCGGCATAATGACTCGTTCGTTTGTGAACTGGCATTTATTTTGCCAGACACCATTTGCCAGACACCATTTTATGTGAACTACATTCGTTCAGACTTGACTTTTGAGTCGGCTCAAGAGTCAGTTTGCCAGATGTCCACTACATTCGTTCGTTCCATAGTTATCCCTGTCTCTCAATCACTAAGCAACTCCATTTGGCCATCCAGGAAACATTCACTATCCCATTTCCTCAATCTCCCCCTCTTCGATTCTCTCCCCTATCTCTTATGCATGCCCCAGGAAGCAACGCTGTACAGCCAGCCTGGTGACGCTCGGCTGGTAGCGGAGCGTGCTTATAACGTCAATGTAACCATTATCCTACTGCCCCCCTCCCCTCCTGTCCACTCCAGGAAGCAACGCTGTACGGCCAGCCTGGCGATGCGCGGCTGGTAGCGGAGCGTGCTTATAACGACATGGTGGTGCTGGGATGGTACACGCACAGGATCTGCTGGATGAAGAACCCTCAGAACCTGCACCCACAGGTGTGATCGCTATTATCCTGACATTCCCACGTGTGCTCGGGCCCCTGCTTATAATGACATGGTGGTGCTGGGATGGTATACACACAGGATCTGCTGGATGAAGAACCCTCAGAACCTGCACCCACAGGTATAGTTGATGAAAGCTTGCTTTTAAAGCCGGTGTTCATAAGAGTGTTTAAATCCCTGGATCCCCTTGGGTTACAAATCCCTCCGTTGCCCCTGCTACTCACTCTCCCGTCACCAACTTACCTTCTTCCCCTTCCCCGCCCGTCAGTGCATCTGTGACAAGGAGAGTGGGGTGACCCCCGAGCGGTCAGCGCGCATAAGAGGGAAGTTCACCCCCAAGTTCCGCGTCGACTCGTTTGCCATGCCCCGCTGGTGCAATGCGACGGACTGGTGGGACGAGGGGTGGTGCGTCTTTGACAACAACTTCTCCATTCAGGTGAGAACAAGCAGCTTGCTTTGTGCGCCAGTGAGTGACCAGCACTCATGAGAGGGAGGGAGGCACCCCCACCTCAAGTTCCGCGTGGACTCGTTTGCCATGCCCCGCTGGTGCAATGCCACGGACTGGTGGGACGAGGGGTGGTGCGTCTTCGATAACAACTTCTCCATTCAGGTCAGAACAATTTGTTGGTTATTCAGTCATCCCACCTGCTACCCCTCCTCCCCCCCACCTCCAAATCCATCCCTCTTCCCTCCCCCCTCCCCGCTCCCAGTCAACCCCCCTCCCAGGATTCAACCTCCCTTTCTCCTCCCCCCTTGCCCTTCCTCCTTCCCCCTTCTCGCCACCCCTACCCCTCTCCTCCCCGCCACTGCTCTCCCCCTCTTCCCCCCTGCAGACGCCCACTCAGTTCTTCACGTACCGGCCTCACAATGGCTTGAAGTGCCTCGCTGATTCAGTTCCTGCGACCGCACTTTCCGCCCCTTTTTTGTTACCTGTTCTCCCCACCCTACACCTGCAGACGCCCACGCAGTTCTTCAAGTATCGGCCTCAGGACGGCATGAAGTGCCCGTCTTCGATGCACTACACTCACTTTGATGACTGGGCCAAGGAGGGCAAAAAGCAGAGGTCGCGGGTTCAGTTCCTGTCGACTGCATATTCCTCTTCTTCCCACTGTTCTTTCCCCCTACAGACGCCCACGCAGTTTTTCAAGTACCGGCCTCAGGATGGCATGAAATGCCCCTCTTCGATGCATTACACTCACTTTGACGACTGGGCTAAGGAGGGCGAGAAGCAGACATCGCCGGTTCAATTCCTGGGAGTGCATTTTCAGGCGCACAGAAAGGGGTACCTCACAAGGGGGGATGACCCAGCAGCCACGTGGGGGTCAAGCCCTGATTGATCCTGTGATGTGAATTCATTGGTTATGATGGTTACCGAATTGGGTTGCCTGCATGCTGTGCACACAATGTCGAAAGTGATTAAATTACCTGCTTGCAGGTGTAATATCAGTTGCACTGGTACCGTATGTGTCATATCCATGTAAGTATGACATCACAGCTGTAGAGAGTAACTCAGAGTTATGATTCGTAAATGATCAATTTTGCTCGTATAACGGAGCAACTTTATCGAGTGCAATCAGCCGTAGCAACTTTATCGAGTGCAACTTTATCGGCCGTAGCCGGTGCCTCGGTGTCACCTGAGTTTTTGTTCCATCTAACCCATCTCAAAAGCATTCGACCGTAGTATTTGTTGCGTCACATTTCCACCATCTCTTGGGAAACCATCACATTTCCACCATCTGCTGCTTTTCTTATCTCGACTCAAAATCAAGTCAAGACATTCATGGCTGCTAGGTTCGACCTTCCCGATTCTGCTGTCCCGTGACGATTCTGAGTGAAGTGATTATGACGTACTAGATTCTGGAAAATAAAAGTTGCGTCTTTCTCTTTGCGAAGCGGACGTCGCCTTTCGGATACAATATCGTTAGGGTGTCTTCGAAAGTGGGACATTCATTGGATTCCATTTTTCTTTCCCACTGGATTCCCTTTTCGACGGCTGGTTCTGCTAGTTTCCTCACGCCAGTCCCCGCATCTTCACAGCGAAAAAAAATGTCTGGTCTACCCGACGACGTCGCTGCGTCGAGCAGCAGCACTAAACCGGCGAAACCGGCGAAAGCTCCTGCTCCAGGCGAATTGAGCAGCACTGGTAACATCAGAGTCGCCACCGCCGAAGCAGATTCTGACTCCATGACCAAACCGCTCGTCTCTCGCCGGGACGACGACGATGACGACGACGACAACGGCGATAACGACGAAGAGACCGGTGGATTGACAGGAGCGAAGGCAGGACGACCCGCCATGGCTAAATTCTCCGAGGAAACCGGTGAAAGCGGGGAAAGCGGTCGTTTTGGCGCCGGCGGTCATCTGAATCTGGACGCTTCCGCGTCCGTGTTCAACGCTTCTGAGCGTCCCATTCGCGAGCCGGTCTGGGCCGGAGCTTTCATCATCTGCGCCGCGATTTTCGTTCTGCGGGAGTTCTCCTGGTTCATCCGACCGTTGCTGTCCCTTAACTCCTTCGCGTCGCGTTTCTTCTCTCTCGAAGCGCTCTCTGCGCTTGCCATCGCCCTGGTGTCGATCTTCCCGACGATGTTCGTTTTTCTTGTCTGCGTTAGAAGGATGTCCGTTAAGCTCGTTAAGTGGTGCCTCAGAGTTACTGTAGCGTTCTTCGTTATTCACAGCCTCATGGCGCTACACACGCCGCCTCCGCCGCCGAGATCCGCGGTTGCTCCTGCGGCGCCTGACGCGCCCCCACAGTCCGCGATTTCCGGGGTTCCCTTATCCACATCCACGTCAGCACCCGCGCATGGGGGTATCGGCGGCCAATCAGCGGCGAGCATTTTGGAGTCCGCGGCTCCGTTCTCCATGTCGCGTTTCCTGCGTGACACGTCAGCAGACGAATCTCACATCCACGTCATCACTGCCACGGCTACCAATCACCTCGCTGCTTATCTCAACAGGCGAAAGCTCCAGGAAGCTGCGGTACCAGCGCCACCAGAAAACCCGAACCAGCCTGTACCCCCACCTCCAGGACCTGATCCCAACGCAAACTACGTTCTCAGTCTTGAAATGTTCTTAACAGACTTACTTAACGGCTTAGCCGTTCTGGCAGTGCTATTGGTCTGCAAGGATTACCACCCGCTTTCGTCCACTGTGATTGGTCGAGCGTCCCAGGCTGTGATGACCCGAGCCCGGGGCCTCATAGTGGGGGTGGCGATCTTCTCCTTCCTCTGCATCGTCCTGTTTGTACCCGTTATAGCCAGCCTCGTTGAGCTGTTTTTCTCCTGCAGATTCTTACTCCAGCAGGATCCATTGTTCGGATCACCTGATTCGCCGTTTCATGCCCAGGAGGAGAGATGTGTCTTATGGAATGACACTATAGCGGTTCAGTACTGGCTGTCCCCTCTCGCTGTAATCTTCCTCTTTATAGGCATCTGGATGGCGTATCAAATCGGCGTGACTCTCCAGTTCATTGCCGCAGCTACAGTAGCGCAGGTCTACAGTAACCGAGACTCCAACCAATCAGACCCCACCAACACCAGCAGCAGCAGCAGCAGGGAGGGGAGTTTGCAAGACGAAGCAGGAGGGTGGTTCGATCGAGACGCCCTGGTGGATCGATGGAACGTGGTGGCTCGGGCTGTCAAGCTAGCTTACTCCTCGTCTATGGGTACCATCTGTCTCGTCAGCTTTATCCTGACCCTGGCAACGGTGGTGTCTGTGCTGCTCAACGTGCTCGTGATTTGGCTGTTCGGGATGTCGGCGATTGTCGTGGTGCCACGTGTCGCGATCGCATTCGCTCTCTTCATCTTCACGTATTTCTTCATCTGGTGAGTCAAGCCGCGTGAAATTGCCTCATGCCCTCACGCACTCATGCCCTCATGCCCTCACTTGTCCCATATGGTTCTTTTCTCCTCTCCCGCCACTCTCTGTGCCTACCTTTTCTGAGGCTCAGGGCATCTCAAATCTTTCTCTACCATCGGCTGGTCTCCTTCCCAACTCCTTCCTCCATGTCATGATTTCACGTGTCTGCCTCTCCCCCCCTCCCCACCCCCACCCCCCCCTCCTCCTCCTCCTCCGCTCCTGCTCCTTCCTTCCGTCATCGCACATGCATCTAACCCCACCCTCTCCAATCCCCCTTCTCCTCCCCCCCCAGGTTCGTGGTGGTGGTGGCGGCAATATCAGGCCACGGCTCTCGCTGCTCCCTCGCTCTCTCCGCCTTGCCCCACTGCTTTCCCCGCCACCCCATCCGCCCTCCTCTCGTCCCCCATCTCCCCCCTTCCACACACGCCCCCCCCCCCAGGTTCGTGGTGGTGGTGGCGGCCATATCAGGCCACGGCTCACGCCGCTCGCTCGCGCTCTCCGCGTTGCCTCACTGCTTTCCCTCCCACCCCATTCCCCCTCCTCTCTTCCCCCCTCTTCCCCCCTCTCCCCCCCCCCCCACCCCATTCCTCAGGTTCATGGTGGTGGTGGCGGCCATATCAGGCCACGGCTCTCGGCACTCCCTCGCTCTCTCCGCCTTACCCCACTGCTTTCCGCCCCACCCCATTCCCCCCTCCCCTCTTTCCCACCCCTCCCCTCCCCAGGTTCGTGGTGATGGTGGCGGCCATATCAGGCCACAGCTCGCGCCGCTCGCTCGCTCTCTCCGCCTTGCGCCACTGCTTCCCCCCCCACCCCATTCCCCCTTCCTCTCTTCCCCCCTCTTCCCCCCCACCCCTCCCCTCCCCAGGTTCGTGGTGGTGGTGGCGGCCATATCAGGCCACGGCTCGCGCCGCTCCCTCGCTCTCTCCGCTTCTCTGCTCCGCAACCACCTCAAGTCCGCCCTCGCTGTTAATCTCACCGCCAAGTGCATCCTCGGAGTCATCTCCACCGTCGTCACCCTGATCCTTCTCCTCTTCCTTGTAAGATCTGCCACCCGTTATATGCTGTTCCGACACAAGCTACTCACTACCTGTCAACCTCACCGCCAAGTGCATCCTTGGAGTTATTTCAACCGTCGTCACCCTTCTTCTCCTCCTCTTCCTTGTAAGATCTGCCTGCCTGTGTGTCTGTCCTCGTTACAAGCTATCCCCCCCACGAGTAAATTACTCGCCGTCAACCTCACCTCACCGCCAAGAGCATCCTCGGTGTCATCTCATCTCACCCATCGTCGCCTTGATTCTTCTCTTCTTCTTCTTCTTCTTCGTAAGAATAGAAGTGCCACCCGTTCTAAGTTGTTCCCATCCGAGTTACTTACTTGTTTTCTCCCTCACCCTGCTCCTTCTCCTCGAGCCCTAACTGTCCCCTTTATAAGCTGTTCCTAGCTGCATTACTACCTGTGAACCTCAACTGTACAATCCCCACCTGTCCCTTCTCCCCACCTCCCCCTTACTCCTGCTCTTCTAAACCACCCACCCATATCCATTCCATGATCATGCTGCTCTCTTTGGTTAGAGGCGCCTCAAAAGACATCCTCATAGTAATCTCTTCAGTCATCTCCTCAAACCCGATTTTTGAGTCGACTCAAAAATCCTCATAGTAATCTCTTCAGCCATCTCCTCTAAACCGACGCCATACAAGCTATCTTCTCCTTCCCCTCCGTGCTCTCATCTCATTGTGTGCAATCTTATTCCTCCGTTTCTTCCCCCGGCCCCCTCCTCCCTACCCTTTCCCTCCCCCCCATCCAGTCCATCCTCATTGTGCCTCTCTTCGGCCATCTACTCAAGAGCGACACCATCCAAGCCCTCTTCGCGTTCCTCCCCGTTATGCAATGCCATAACCATTCATCTCAAACCCCCTCTTCTCCCCTTCTTCCCTCCCCTCCCTGACCCTCCCCATCCAGTCCATCCTCATGCTGCCTCTCTTCGGCCATCTTCTCAAGACCGACACCATCCAAGCGCTCTTTGTCTTCCTGCCCGTGGCCCTTGCCGTCGGCATCACAGCCTTCTCCTTCAAGCTCGTATTTGTGCCCGTCGTCGCCACCATGTTTGTGTGCTTCGCGTGGGACAACCGTATCGAGATGGATGCTGCTGGGGGTGCTGCTCCCTTAGCGACTGGACAATCGGAGGAGCTGATAGCTACAGTAGTGCCCAGGTCAAATGCCTGATTAGGTGTTTGAAAGGTCTGGACAGTCTTTGTGCCCGTCGTCGCCACCATGCTTGTGTGCTTCGCGTGGGACAACCGTATCGAGGTGGATTCTGCTGGGGGTGCCACAGGGGGTGCTGCTGCTCCATTGGCGACCTCGCACACAGAGGAGCTGGTAGCCACAGTGGTGCCCAGAGCACATGGTTAGCTAGTTAGGTGTTTGACGAGCTGGGCAGTCTGTGTGCCCGTCGTCGCAACCATGTTTGTGTGCTTCGCGTGGGATACGGTAATTACATTGCGATGGATTCTTCTGGCGGGGGGCCTGCTGCTGCTCCCTTACGGCCGCGCACATACACTGAAGAGCTGGTGGCAACAGTGACAGAGATGCCCAGAGTAACTGCTTAGGTCTTTGCTTGCTTGATTCAGATCTTGACATCCTGGTGCTTACCGTAACACCCCAAAAATATAACATAATAATTTGACTTCCTCTTTGTATAAAACCGTGTTCCCACACCATCCCATCCCAGCCTTGTGTATGCTACACAACACAATTCCTTTCCTTCCCCTCTCCGCTCCAGGCAGCCTCTCCTGCGCGATTTGTTTGATGGGCATGGGCATGCGCACAGGCATGGGCATAGTTGTAGGCAATGGTAGGGAGGGGCAGAGAAGGGAACCCAACCCAACCCAACCCAACCCAACCCAACCCAACCCAACCCAGGGCAGTTGGCTGCATTCTCTACATTTGAAACCAAGTTGGGCTACACTGGAAATATAAGGTAGGTTATTACAGAAACGGTTTTCGCATTTCTTTAGCACACTACTTGGCGGGTTGCTGAATGGTTGTGGAATCGGGCTTGGTCGAGTCTTTCAGTGAAGCTTCCTTCAGAGCCGCTGACGCTGCTGCGGCCGCTGCATCGTCGGACGATATCTTCCTGCTTCGAAGCACGTATTGCGGACGAACGAGGGCGGAAGGAGGAAACGAGGTGGCAGAAATTAGGGGAAAATGATAGAAACTAAGAAAAACAAGAAGGAAGCGCGAGACCGTGAGGGGAAGCAGAGGAGGAACGAGGGTCAAGTGTACGCATAAGAAGGAAAGGAGAGCTTACTTCTTGTCGGCGACTGCACCCTTGGTGCTCAGAAACGAACGGAAGAGCGCCGAGTTGACGTCGTAAATCATCTTGCGTGGCTAACTGACGGCTGACGGCTGACGGCTCACGGCTGACGGCTGATGAGTTACGACTGCCGACTAATGGGGTGACGCTTTGTGGAATTAGGCAACGGCGTAACAGGTGCGAGATAGTCCTTCAAACGACACCGCGAATCACGCGAGATTCGGGAAGCGACAGCAAGCTTGAGAATGCCAATAAATGGTGCTGAAGCGCGATAAAGGGGGAAAAGAATCTAGCGGAATTCTGTGGTGCTTTGATAGTGGCTGGATCTGGGTTTGTGTGACCTAATGAGGGCCAAATTCTGGTATTTGAGCAAGGTTTTATGCGGTTCTAGTAGAGGAACCCGCGTTACAGAGGCCTAAAGAGTGGTGCCTTCTTGAGAAAGATAGATGGGGTTCCCCTAAAACCCTCGTGGGGGTCGGGACACAAGACATCGGGTAACACAGTTCGCGAACAGCGACTGCCGTTACAATTTTTCTGCTGTGATGAATTAATATTGATCTCTGTTTCACTTGTGAAACAAAAGCAGCCACCTATCAGTTACTCGTAACGAGCTGCTTATTATCGAAACTTTCCTTTCCATTACAGCAGTTGCACATGTGCCTTGAGATTGACGACTGCGACTGAGCCACAAAACTACTCGGACTAAACCGATCTAACGTATCTGAACCCGCTGAAACGTAAACGATTGCATCCAACCGCAATCATTGTCCGTGGAGCTCCAGATTCCAGAAGCCTCCTAGTGGGAATCAGCCTGATTTCTTGCTGAGCAAGCAGCAAGGTCTTCACTTCGCGACTCGCGGGTGGTCTGCGATTTTCCGTTGCCAGTTATTGGTTTTTTTCGCACGGTATCCTATCTCTTGAGGGTGATTCATGGCGAGGATGCTAGCTAACAAGCTCTATGCGCCGCACATGGCGGAGTGGCCCTTGAGATTTAGTAACGGAATTGATTTTGGAAGAATTAGTTCTGGGATCAAGAAGAGTATTTTCAGTGGTAGTGGCAGTCTTGATAGCAGTAACACCATCCGATCGTGTCGCCTAGTTTTCTCCAGTGCTAGCGACACGATTGGTCCCGTCACCTCTGGCATAAGAGGGCGTGATAAGGAGGCATATAATATACCATTCAAATCGAATCCAAAAGAGCAGCACAAATCAACGCATCACGCAATTTCCGGCCACAGTCGCCACGCGTTAGCAGGTACCCGGTTCGCTCGCACCATGTCAACGTCCATAATCCCCGACGCTCCGCCAATCACGGACGGACAGCTGGAGCAGCTGCACGATTTCGTGGCCGACAGCCGCCGGCTGCTGGTGCTGACTGGCGCTGGGGTGAGCACGGAGAGCGGCATTCCGGATTATAGAAGGTCAGTCTATAAGGGGAATGATTTTCAATAGACTGGTGGTGGTGCTAACAGTCGCTGTGATCAGCACGCCAGAAGAGTTCCTGAAACTTCCTTGACGGTTTTTTTTTCCGGTTTTCATTTCATCGATTCTGTTTCTTTTGGCTTCATGGTTTTGCACGACTGCATGGATCCTTGCGTTGTGAAAAATGTGCAGCCCAGGCGGAGCATACAGTAAGGGGTACAAGCCAATGATCCACCAGGCAGGTACTTGAGAGGGAGAGGAGTTTTCATGCATTCGAAAATACGGCTAGTAAGGAAGCAGTAAAGGGTACACGGCAAGATCCACCAAACACTCTGTTTGTTCCATTTTTTAAGCCTCTTAATCCATTCTCGTGTCATGCTTTTGAACATGGTGTTGGAGGAGTGATTTGAGGCCCCTCAATTCTCAACTTGTTGCCTCCAACTCCAGGACTTTGTTCGTTCCCTGTCTGCCCGGAGACGCTACTGGGCTCGCAGCTTCATTGGCTGGCGGAGATTTTCAGCTGCCCGGCCGGGCACGGCGCACAGGGCACTGGCGCGGCTGCATGCGAGGGGGCGACTGGCGGGCGGTATTATCACTCAGAACGTTGACAGGTGCGTTTCAAACGTTGCCAGGCGTGTAGCACGGGGGGTGTCTGTATTGTTATGCTTGAGAGGCACGGCAGACAGGACGCTTTTGAGGCGCCTCAGAAGGCGTGCAGCAAGGGGGCTGGACTGTTATGCTTGAAGGGCACGGGGCACAGGGCACCGGCGCGGCTGCATGAGAGGGGTCTAGCTTTGAGGCGCCTCAAAACTAGCAAGGGGGCTGGACTGTTATGCTTGAAGGGCACGGGGCACAGGGCACTGGCGCGGCTACATGAGAGGGGGAGACAGGAGGGCGGCATCATCACTCAGAACGTTGACAGGTGCGTTTCAGAGACTTAGCCTGGTGTGTGTGGGAGTGTGGGTGAAGGTGGTGTGTGTGGGAGTGTGGGTGAAGGCGGTGTGTGTGGGAGGTGTGGGTGAAGGCGTGACTGGGGAGGTCACTGAGAGCCATTCAGCCACGGCGCACAGGGCACCGGCGCGGCTGCATGCGAGGGGGAGGCTGGCGGGCGGCATCATCACTCAGAACGTTGAGAAGGGTGTTATAGACGCTGTTATGTTTCAGATGCTGCCAACGTCGCACCAATATTTCCCCCCTGAGAATGCAACGTATTTCTGGAATCCCAGCCCTTGAACTCCACGATACTATTTTTGAGGCGCCTCAAAATTTGTATTTCTGGAATCCCAGCCCTTGAACTCCACGATACTCCAGCATACTTCCTTCTAATCCCCACCCACCCCCCCTCCCCCTTCCGTTTTCCTCCCCGTCTCCCTCCCATCTCACGCCCCCATCGTTTGGGTTCTCCCCCAGACTGCACCACATAGCGGGAAGCCCAGCCCTTGAACTCCACGGCACTCCAGTGAACCTCCCTTGACACTCTCCCCACTCTCCCTCCCCCTGCTCTCCTCCCATTTCACGCGCCCATCCATCCTGGCTCCCCCATAGATTGCACCACATTGCGGGGAGCCCAGCCCTTGAACTCCACGGCACCACGCACGAGGTAAGCTGCATATAAGGGCTGAGAAGTAAGAAGAGAGATGAGTAGCAAATGTACGCTTCCCTTGTTTCATGCATCATGGCAAAGAGTTGATTGCTTTAACAACGCCATGAGATGGGATGCCTCTTGCGCTGGTTGGAACTTGGTTCATGCGGCTGGGCTTGCCTCTTGCCTCTCACTTGTATTGAGGTGACTTTTGAAAAATTCATGAGATGGGATGCCTCTTGCGCTGGTTGGAACTTGGTTCATGCGGCTGGGCTTGCCTCTTGCCTCTCACTTGTATTGTATCTACTCATGTAGGTGGATTTTCCTTTCTGGTACATCTCCTGTTTTCGTCATCTTATCAGGTGGTCTGCATGAACTGTGGAGACATCTCGTGTCGAAGAACCTTCCAGGAAAGGATCAAAGAAGCCAACCCTGAGGTATGTTCTTCTCTCTTATGTCTGGCCCTGGCCGTTATACCTTAGCACGAAGCAAAAAAATAGAGCTTGGTTCATGCCAAGACGACATGAGTGAAATCTGCATCTGTTTCTGTTCGCTTTTGCTCCCCACCCAACTTGCATGCCCACTCCCACGCTCTGCTGCTCCTTTCCTCCCTCGTTCTCCGCTCAACCAATGGAACACAGCGCAGCAGGTCAGCGCTCTAATTACGTTGTCCAGTCAACGTCCGGTCGAGAAACGTGAGGCCCACCACTTGGTTTAACGCGTCCGGTGACCAATGCCGTTTCTCGTTTCCCTCCCCCTTCCTTCTCCTCCATCCCCCCCACCACCGTCACCCCCATTTCTTCTTTCCTTGACCCCCCAACCGGGGTCAGACAGATGATTCGGCTGTCTTTCCTTTCGCTTACCTTCCATCTCTTTCCTACCACCAATGCAGTGGGCTGCAGCGGTGGAGCATTTGGAAGAGGGCAGACCGGCAGGGCAGGAGGCAAAGGTACAAGGGGCATCACATCCCCTCCTCCTCTCCTCGTTTCCCTTCCTTCCCCTACCTCCCCTCTCTTTCCACCCATGCAGTGGGCTGCAGCGGTGGAGCATTTGGAAGAGGGCAAACCGGCAGGGTCGGACGAGTCATTTGGCTTCTTCCCCCTTTCCCTTGCCCCCCATTCCATCTCTTTACTACTCGTGCAGTGGGCAGCAGCGGTGGATCATCTGGAGGAGGGCAAACCGGCAGGGTCGGACGAGTCATTTGGCTTCTTCCCCCTTTCCCTTGCCCCCCATTCCATCTCTTTACTACCCGTGCAGTGGGCAGCAGCGGTGGAGCATCTGGAGGAGGGCGGACCGGCAGGGTCGGACGAGTCATTTGGCTTCTTCCCCCTTTCCCTTGCCCCCCATTCCATCTCTTTACTACCCGTGCAGTGGGCAGCAGCGGTGGAGCATCTGGAGGAGGGCGGACCGGCAGGGTCGGACGAGTCATTTGGCTTCTTCCCCCTTTCCCTTGCCCCCCATTCCATCTCTTTACTACCCGTGCGGTGGGCAGCAGCGGTGGAGCATCTGGAGGAGGGCGGACCGGCAGGGTCGGACGAGTCATTTGGCTTCTTCCCCCTTTCCCTTGCCCCCCATTCCATCTCTTTACTACCCGTGCAGTGGGCAGCAGCGGTGGAGCATCTGGAGGAAGGCGGACCGGCAGGGTCGGATGAGTCATTTGGCATGAGGAGGCGGCAGCAGAGGAGTGAAGAGACAAGAAATGCTGGAATGTCTGAACGGGAGTTGATGGGCATGCGGAGGCGGCCGGATGGGGATATAGAGATCAGTGAGGAGGAGTGGGACACGTGAGGTTTCTTCACCCCACCATCTTCCCCCCTTCTCCTCCGCTCTCCCCCCTGCTTCAAAATCGAATCAGTGGGCAGCAGCGGTGGAGCATCTGGAGGAGGGCGGACCGGCAGGGTCGGACGAGTCATTTGGCTTCTTCCCCCTTTCCCTTGCCCCCCATTCCATCTCTTTACTACCCGTGCAGTGGGCAGCAGCGGTGGAGCATCTGGAGGAGGGCGGACCGGCAGGGTCGGACGAGTCATTTGGCTTCTTCCCCCTTTCCCTTGCCCCCCATTCCATCTCTTTACTACCCGTGCAGTGGGCAGCAGCGGTGGAGCATCTGGAGGAGGGCGGACCGGCAGGGTCGGACGAGTCATTTGGCTTCTTCCCCCTTTCCCTTGCCCCCCATTCCATCTCTTTACTACCCGTGCAGTGGGCAGCAGCGGTGGAGCATCTGGAGGAGGGCGGACCGGCAGGGTCGGACGAGTCATTTGGCTTCTTCCCCCTTTCCCTTGCCCCCCATTCCATCTCTTTACTACCCGTGCAGTGGGCAGCAGCGGTGGAGCATCTGGAGGAGGGCGGACCGGCAGGGTCGGACGAGTCATTTGGCATGAGGAGGCGGCAGCAGAGGAGTGAAGAGACAAGAAATGCTGGAATGTCTGAACGGGAGTTGATGGGCATGCGGAGGCGGCCGGATGGGGATATAGAGATCAGTGAGGAGGAGTGGGAGAGGCACGGGGAGTTTATTGTGCCGAGCTGTGGTGCATGTAGCGGCGTGTTGAAACCCAATGTGAGTAGGCCGTGCCTTGTCTCTTGATCTATCATGTTGCAGAATATCTTTTTGATTTTCCACGCTGTTAAAGCTCTTCTTCTTGTGGTTATTTTCATGACCTTGGGCAGGTTGTACTTTTTGGGGACAACCTTCCACCTGCCCGCAACCAAGAAGCTGCCCGGATGATGTCATCTGCCGACTCGCTATTGGTCGTTGGCTCCTCGCTGATGGTGCTCTCAGCTTTCAGGATCGCAAGGTGCGGAAAGAAAAACAACAACAAAATATAATCAATGTTAAAAATATTAAATTAAGGAAAATAATAGGAAAAACAACTTCAAAAAATGTGTGAATCAGGCAAGCCTTTAGCAGCGCTAGCTTTGGGTCCCAATCGTGCTGACGGCGTTCTCTTTTTCAGTGCTGCCCCTGCCACTACCCGTTCCCCTACCCCCTTCATTCCCCCACCCTCTGCTGCCCTTCCAGCCAGTGCGTGCAAGAAGACAAGCCGCAAGCACTTCTAGCACCCACAACCCACTTTCCACCCCCCTCACCCCTCACCCTCCTTCCCCCTCCCAGCCAATGCGTGCAAGAAGGCAAGCCGTTAGCACTGATAGCTGTGGGGCCAAACCGCGCTGATGGGATTGCTGCAGCACACCTCACCACCCACTTCCCAAACCCTTCATACCCCAACCCGTCACACTCCCCCACTCCCATGCCCCAGCCAATGCGTGCATGAAGGCAAGCCGCTGGCACTGCTAGCTGTGGGCCCTAACCGTGCTGATGCTCTTCTCTCTTTCAATGCTGCCCCTGCCTGTACCCTTTCCCCCACTCCCTTCATTCCCCTGCCCTCTGCTCCCCTTCCAGCCAATGCGTGCAAGAAGGCAAGCCGCTGGCACTGCTAGCTGTGGGGCCAACCCATCCTCCCCTCACCCTTCACCCTCCTTCCCCCTTCCAGCCAATGCGTGCAAGAAGGCAAGCCGCTGGCACTGCTAGCTGTGGGTCCGAACCGTGCTGATGGCATTGCTGTTGCACTCCTCACCCCCCACGTCCCAACCCCTTCTCATCCAACCCAACCCCTCACCCTCTGCTGTCCTTCCAGCCAATGAGTACATGAAGGCAAGCCGTTAGCACTGCTAGCTGTGAAGCCAAACCGTGCTGATGGCATTGCTCGTATCAAGATAGAGGCACGATGTGGGGAGGTGAGATGGGGGGGAGGTGAGATTGGGAAGGCGTGAAAAGGGTGAAAGAAGTTAGGGGTTATTGTCTAGGGAGGGATGGAGGAGGGGTGAAGGCAGAGAGGAGAGTTGTTAGAGGCGAATCACTCGCTCTCGTCCATGCCGGTATTGGGAAGAATCACATTCTGTAATCCTCAAGTTTACCCCCAGTTCTCGTGCCCTGCTGTTGCGATTGCAGGTGCTTTCACGGCTCCTAGCATCAGGGTCGCTTGACGTCCCTGTTGGGATCTGATTATGTCATGTCACTTCACTGGAAGCCTATGTGTGTATAGTTTGCAAATATGCAAGTCAATCGTTTACTCTGACCTACGGTATTTGAAAAAGCGGTACCGTACATATCGCACATTGGTCAGCTTTTGTCTGTGTAATGTAAGGCACCTGGGTTGGGCACCTTCTCTCCTTTATAGTACTGTACATCGGCACTGTAAAAGGGTCCATAAAACCCACATCAAGGCATTTCATAATCGCGCTAGAGTCACAGCTTGGGATTCAACCTAGCTCGCATCAAGTGATGCCCCCCGTCCACGGCAATGCACTGCCCTGTGATGTATGCCGATGCATCTGAGGCGAGGAGAAGCAGCAGGGATGTGAGGTCGGGGTGGATGGAACCCCACCTGTGAGGGGAGGGGGACGCACAGGGGGAGGGGGACGCACAGGGGGAGGGTTGAATAGTTTGAGCGCCATAAGCACTACCAGTCTTCGGTCCATAAGCAAAACCAGTCCCTTTCATTTGAAATATTTGCCAGTGTTGCGATGGCTTGAAGGTCCAAAATGATTTCTTAAAACACTTATAACCAACTAATCCTTTGAAACCGTTTAACCCCTCCAAACCCATCAAAACCTCCTAAATTTTACAAACCCATGCAAACCTTGTCGTACCTCTGCATTGGCACCACCACCTGTGCATTCCGCTCCATCCACGACTTGCCCTTTCTCCCTTGATACATTCGCATTCAATCCTCAGACCTCTCTTTAAACCCTCAGAACCCATCCAACCTTGTCGTACCTCTGCATTGGCACCAGCACCTGTGCGTTCCGCTCCATCCACGGCTTGTCTAAGAGCTTCTGCAGAGATGCACACAAGTGATAAGTGAGAGGGAGGCAGGGAGGGGTGGAGGGAGGAGAGCAGCGAGGGAAGGTGTGTGTTCCTATCCATTCAAGGCTTTCCCAAACTGTCTGAAAATGCACATACAGCAGCTCTTGGCCTTCCGGTACCATCAATCCCCCGTCCACCCCTCCCCATTCTTGCCTCGGTGATCTCGGATCGGAATATGCCCGGCGCAATGCAGTTGCAGCAAACGCCATGGTCTCCCAACTCCACTGCCCTGTTCTTCCTTCCCCCACTTCTTACCCCCCACCCACCCCCCAACCCACCACCTCCCCTCCCCCTTCTTACCCCCCACCCACCACCCCCTCACCCCCCTTCTTGCCTCGGTGATCTCGGATCGGAATATTCCCGGTGCAATGCAGTTGCAGCGAATGCCATGCTCGCCCAACTCAACCGCCATGGCCTGTGATAGGGATGATGGCAAGAGAAAGAGAAAGTGAGCTTTCCGATGTTCAAGCTACTCTCATCGCTCCTCCCTACTCCCATCCCCTATCACCTGCCCCCATCCCCCACCCCCCTCCCCCTGCACGCACCACAGTGAGGCGGATGAGAGCAGCCTTGGAGGAGGAGTAGGCACTGCCCTGCCGGGGAGAATGGCCCTGCCAAATCCTCGGACTTCCATTCGCCTATCCTCTCCCCCCCATCCCTATTTCTCCCCCCCCAATGCACGCACCACAGTGACGCGGATGAGAGCAGCTATGGAGGAGTAGGCAGCACCGCCGGGGAGAATGGCACCTCGAATACCCTGCCTTCCACCCCAACTCCATTCCCCCCTACCCTTTCCAGCATTTCCTTCCCCTCCCCTCCCTATGCACGCACCACAGTGAGGCGCATGAGAGCAGCCTTGGAGGAGGAGTACGCAGCACCGCCGGGGAGAATGGCCTTTCTTTCCCCAGCCACTACCCATCTCCTGACTGCCACTACCCGATCCCTTCCCCCTACCCCCTCCACCCCACATTCCCCTCAACCCCCCTCCCTACCCCCCCCCCACGCATCACAGTGAGGCGCATGAGTGCAGCCTTGGAGGAGGAGTAGGCAGAGGCGGAATAGGCGGCACCATCCCGTTCTATCCCACTCTCCTCGCTCATCCTTACCCCTAATATCAACCATCCTCTTCCCCCTTCCCTTGTACGCACCACAGTGAGGCGCATGAGAGCAGATTTGGAGGACGAGTAGGCAGCACCGCCGGGAGAATGACCTTGCCCTCCCATTCTCATCACCCTTTCCCCATTCCCCATCCCCCGCCCACCCAATCTCCCATCCCTACCCCTCCCCCTCCTTCACGCACCACAGTGAGGCGCATGAGAGCAGCTTTGGAGGAGGAGTAGGCAGCACCGCCGGGGGATTGGCCTTTCTTTTCCCTTCCATCCCCCATCCCCTCATTCCCCCAAATGCACGCACCACAGAGAGGCGCATGAGAGCAGCCTTGGAGGAGGAGTAGGCAGCACCGCCGGGGAGAATGGCACCAGGAATACCGGCCGTAGATGCGATGTTGATTACACTCAGAACCGTACGGGTGCCTCCGTTATTACCCCCTTCAGGAGCCTTCTCCCTTTTCACCTCCGTTCCTTTGCCCCCCATTCCCATACCCCTCCCCTCCCCTCGCACCCCCCTCCGCCCCTCTCCTCGCGTCCCCCCGCCTGTCCGCCCCAGCGCGCGCCGAACCACAGCCTTGGAAACGAGCCACGCGCCTCGGACGTTGGTGTGGAATGACGTGTCGAACTCTGATTGGCTGATGTCGATCGCGTCAACCTTTTTCCCTGCAAGTTTGGAAACACGTGACATCCCACTCCAAGTCAATAGGATTCTAAGCGAAGCAAGTCAAACAAAGTCAAGCAAGTCACGCTTGGTGCAGTAACACGGCTCACCCCACGTTCAACAGGACGAAAAGGCAGACCAATGCGGGAAGGCAGTCAGCCCAAGTCAACGCGAGTCAACGCGCCTCACCTCGGAACCCAGCGATGTTCACCAGCACATCGATCCGCCCGAACGTTAAAGGAGAGAAGAGAGTCAACGCGAGTCAAGGCAAGTCAACGCGGCTCACCTCGGAACCCTGCGTTGTTCACCAGCACGTCTATCCGCCCGAACGCGTCCCACGCCGCCTGCACCGCCGCATCTACCGCCGCCTCGTCCGCCGCCACGTCCATCGCGACTGCCCTCATGCGCCCCGGGGTCTCGTTCCCCACAACGAATCGCGATTCTGGCCGCCCAACATTCCCCACCGATGGTTCCTGAGCCGCCTCGTTTCCCGAGGCGCCCCGCCATTCCCGTCCTCCAGCTTCCACCGGGCTTGATAAATCAGAGCTTCTCTCTTTGCGCGGATCATCCCCCTCTCCGCACATCCCTTCGCCCTCTCGACGCAATTCTTCCGCCTCCGCGCACAGCTGATCCAAGCGGTCCACGCGCCGAGCTGCGGCGACCACGTGGCATCCACGTGCCACGAGGAAGAGCGCGAGATCGTGGCCGATTCCCGACGAGGCGCCCGTTACGAGAGCTACCTTGCCGCGGACTGATAGTTGGTCGAGGCCCCATCGGCGCGCAGCGCTCGCTGCCATAGCTTCTTGTCGCGTATATAGCAGAATCAGCAGCGATTCTGTTGTGTACTTTGCTCAGCTACTAACTAGTTGGTATACTAATTTGCTGGCATAACCGAGTAGATACATACGATAGCTCGTCATGTTGACAATTCGCACCTTTGCGGCGAGCAAGTCGCGAAACCCATGCGTGTTCAGGTGGTTTCGTTAGAGTCGCGCACGTCGCATAAATGTCGCTGATTGCTGCGTTTTGCTGGCAATCAGATCGCCGGGCTCCTGATTGTTTTCGCAAAATTGTGAACCACGCTTACGTCAGCAAGTGTTGCACGAGGATGCAATTTCGTCGATAGCCGAAACCTCGCCACGCCAGCTGTCGCTCGATTCCCAGCCGCCTCTGGTCGGTGCTATGCTGGATTCGAACGGCGCCACGTCGTTTGTGGTCCAGCTTCACTGTAACGAGTCCATGCTATATCAACGACAATGAGATACAGTGTAGCTATGGAATTTATGCTAAAACGTACATATATTATTATGATTCCTGAAGCATCCCCATGGTAATGCCGTCCAGCGACCATCGATTCTTCCAGAGGGGGCACCTTTCTCGCACAGACTGGTTACTTCTCCCTCAGAAATTCGTTTCTCGCAATCCTTTTCGCAGCCAGTCCCTGTACAGCATTCCTTCTGACGGAATACTTCCGACGGAATCCTTTCAACTCACCGGTATCCCTCGCAGCTCACTCTGGAGATTCCGTAGCAGCTCAAGCAGTCCTACTCTTCATGACTCAAGTTATATAACCTACTCTTCATGACTCGTCCGAGAGTTGTTCTTCCGAGTTCAGTGCAAGCCAACCGAGGCAATCCTAGGCCATTCGAGAAATACTAACGACGATCTGTTTAGAATTCAACTACTTGGTTCCTTACAGTGGGGTAACTATCGTCAACGAAGTTGCGAATAGGGGGAACGAGCTCGCGACGGTAGCCTTCAAATCAAGAAGGACCTCGTCATTGTCGTCGTCATCGTCGAAGTCGTCGAGAGGGACCTCGTCATTGTCGTTCGCGGTCGCTCGCGGTCGTACGCGATTGTTCGTGGTCGTTGTAACATTCGTGATTTTTCGCGGACGTCGCGGTGGTCACGATGAGAGAGGACGAGAAGCACGAGAAGATCATTCGCGCATTGATGAAGCTTCCGGACAACCGGAAATGCTTCAACTGCAACAGCCTGGTACCTGCTTCTTGCCGTGCCCTCCATGCCATTGCTTTCTCATTGCCAAAGCATAGTCTTGTCATAATATGATAATTTAGTGTTAATGTCATGTCAGTGTCGTATCAATGTGAAGTAAAATTATGTCAATCTCTCCTCGCTGCCGTGTCAATGTAATGTCAATGGGTTTCCACTGTCATGCCAATGCCTTCTGCCATGTCAACGTCTTGCCGAAGTCATGACATGATAATGTGGTGTCAGTGTCATGTCAGTGTTCTGTCATCGTTATGTCAGTGTTCTGTCATCGTTATGTCAGTGTTCTGTCATCGTGATGTCAGTGTTCTGTCATCGTTATGTCAGTGTTATGTCATCATCTTAGGTGATGTGATGACATTGCCGTGACCATGCCATGCCATTGTGTAAATGTCATGTCAGTAAAAAATCACTCGCATTCGTTTACACTAACTCTAACGTCTTTCCCTGCCATAATACCTTGACATACGACCTGACCGATTACAATCACTTCCGCACCATTATCATCAACTTTCCGTCTCCTCTCTCTCCCCAACACTGCACACCACAAACCCCCCAGGGCCCTCAGTATGTTTGCACCAATTACAGCATCTTCGTCTGTCCTTCATGCAGCGGTGTCCAGTTGAGTGTCCTCTCTGTTCCACATTGACTGTGCTCATTGCGCGGTCCTTTCGATGTTCCCCGTGTCCCCTCAAGGGCCCAGCAGTTCATTTCATTCTTTCTCCCACTTTTCCCCTTGTTTTGTTTGTTGTTCTTATCATTTTCGTTTTTCACTATACCTCTCATGTACACGCTACTTATGTGCTATATTCGTTTTTGCATGTTGCCATTTGCAGCCGTGAGTTCAACCATCGTGTCAAGTCGGTGTCAATGGCCAAGTTTACACCTGAAGAGGTGGCGGCGTTGCAGCAGGGAGCAAACCAGGTGAGCGATGGTAACCAGATGACTTGTAACCAGAGGTGTTAACCAGGCAGATGGTAACCAGATGGGAGTTCGTTCCAAGTAAGTCAGTATCAATGGACTAAGTCACGCCTGGCGGCGCTGCAGCAAGGAGCCAACCCGGTGAGAGCTGGTAACTTGGTTACTGGGCGGTAGGTGGTCACTGGGTGAGAGGTGGTCACTGGGTGAGAGGTGGTCACTGGGTGAGTGGTGGTCACTGCGTGAGAGGTGGTCACTGGGTGAGTGGTGGTCACTGCGTGAGAGGTGGTCACTGGGTGAGTGGTGGTCACTGGGTGAGTGGTGGTCACTGCGTGAGAGGTGGTCACTGCGTGAGAGGTGGTCACTGGGTGAGTGGTGGTCACTGCGTGAGAGGTGGTCACTGGGTGAGTGGTGGTCACTGGGTGAGTGGTGGTCACTGCGTGAGAGGTGGTCACTGCGTGAGAGGTGGTCACTGGGTGAGTGGTGGTCACTGGGTGAGTGGTGGTCACTGGGTGAGTGGTGGTCACTGGGTGAGAGGTGGTCACTGCGTGAGAGGTGGTCACTGGGTGAGAGGTGGTCACTGGGTGAGTGGTGGTCACTGCGTGAGAGGTGGTCACTGCGTGAGAGGTGGTCACTGGGTGAGTGGTGGTCACTGGGTGAGTGGTGGTCACTGGGTGAGTGGTGGTCACTGGGTGAGAGGTGGTCACTGCGTGAGAGGTGGTCACTGGGTGAGTGGTGGTCACTGGGTGAGGAAGCTGGTAACCAATTGAGGTGTGGTAACCAGAATGACGGCTGGAAGAAAGGCAAGTGGTGGTTGCTGGTTCCTCCACGTCAGATTGTCATGATCAGGCTGTGCCTGTGATCACAGGTTGCTGGTGAGCAATGCAGTGCTCTCTCCTGTGCTTCTTCCATCCACCCCTCCCCCGCCTCCTCCCTTCGCTTTCTCACAGCGGGCGAGAGAGTACTTTCTCCCGGGGGCCGGCCGTGCCCCTCCCAACAGCAAGTAAGTCACTGACGAGTGCTTCTGTTCGCTGCTAGTCTTGCTTCTCTTGCTGATCCTGATGGACTCCCGTACACATAGATTCATTGTTCTGCAGCCCTGTTCGGGGGTCAGGCAAGCCGTTGTTAACCACAAAGGGATCACTGAGAAATGGTGCCTGTGTCTGCCGTACCGTATGCATTGTGCCATCCAGCTTGGCGGTCAGCTGCCCACCATTCCCTCTCCCCTTCCCTCCTCCCGAGTCCCGACCCTTGTACCTTCCTTTTCCCTAAATTTCGCCATCCCCCTCGCCACCGCAGTGACCCCCAGTCTGTGAGGGAGTTTATTCGAGCAGTCTTTGTGGAAAGGCGATATGTGGGGCGGAACTCACGAGAGGTATGTGGTGATGATGATGGGTAGTGGTGATGGTGATGGTGATGGTGATGGTGATGGTGATGGTGATGGTGATGGTGATGGTGATGGTGGTGATGACATCGAGATCAGCTTGTGTGTGTGTGTGTGTGTGTGTGTGTGTGTGTGTGTGTGTGTGTGTGTGTGTTTTGGGGGGGGAAGGGGTAGCATGTGCATGCACATATGTGCTTACTAACATAGCACATGTAATCAAGGCCCACCTGTATCGTCAATTTCCTCTTCTTTCTTTTTTTTCTACCCTCCACTCTGTTCCCCCTTCCCTCCAACCTCCAACGGAGTAGCATAGCAGCACCCATGCCTCCCTCTCCTTCTTCCTGCACATCTCGCCTCTTTTCTTCTCTCACTCTCTCCCCACCTTTCTCCGCCCGCTCCCTCCCCATCCCCTCCTCCCCCACCCACCCATCCTTACCCTCCTCACCCAGAGCTCTCCCTCGCGCCGAACCCACTCTATGGACGGTTCTCCCTCCGCCTCCTTCCCCCAGCCCTCCGACCTCCAACGCAGCAGCAGCGTCCGCGCCTCCCTCTCCTTCATGCGAAAATTGCCTCTGTCCTTCTCTCACTCTATCTATCCCTACCTTTCCCCGGCCCCTCCCTCCCCTTCCCTCCCATTTCCCCGTCCCCTTTCCCCACTCCCCCCCCTTTCTTCCCCCCCCTACATCAGAGTTCCCCATCGGGGCGAACCCACTCTATGGACGGTTCTCCCTCCGCCTCCTTCCCCCAGCCCTCCGACCTCCAACGACGCAGCAGCGCGCGTGCCTCCCCTTCCCTTTTCCTGCACATCGTGTCTTCTCCTTTCTCTCACTCTCACCGTTTTACACCCCTCCCTCCCCCGTTTCTTCCCTCTCAGAGCTCCCCCTCGGGGCGAACCCACTCTATGGACGGCTCTCCCTCTGCCTCCTTCCCGCAGCCCTCCGACCTCCAACGCAGCAGCAGTGCGCGCGCCTACCTCTCCTTCTCCCCCACACTCCCACCTTCCCACCACCACAAGCAGCCGCAGCAGCCGCAGCAGCCGCAGCAGCAGCAGCAGCAGCAGCAGAACGCTCTACCACCACGCACCAGCGCCAGCACCAGCACTAGCGCTAGATTCTCTGGCAGTAGCAGCACGAGTAGCACTAGATTCTCTAACACCCCAAGCAGCAGGGATGGGGTAGATGCACCTATTCGCCCTGTGAGTGACCTGCTCGGGGACGAAATCGAGCTGAGGGTGTATCACAGCGAGCCAGGGGGGGGAAACGCACATGTGTATCAAGCTGCCTCCTCTCCTTCGGCCCTCCCTGCTTCTCCCTCCTCTGCCCCCTCTGCTCCCTCTGCTCCCTCTGGCCCCTCTGCTTCTGCCACTCTCCCTGCCTCTCACCTTGCCTCTCCGCCTGCTGCTGCGCACGCTCCTGCTCCTCGCATGCCCTCGTCAGCACCTGCTGGCCCTGTGCCAACACCCGCAGCAGCAGCAACAGCAGCATCAGCAGCAGGAGCAGCATCAGCACTTGCATCAAGAGCAGCAGCAGCAGGAGCAGGAGCAGGAGTCGCTTCAGCAGCAGCTGCACCAGCATCAGCACCCTTAGCCCCAATTGGTAACCTGATTGATTTCTCAGACGAAGGGGATGGGGATAGCCTCACTCTCCCTCCTGCTGCCCCCGTGCCTGCACCCAAGCACTGGCAGCTTCAGGAGCAGATGGAGGGGGGAGCAGGGGGAGAGGGGCAGCATCAGCAGGGGAAAATACAAGTGCCAGCACAAGCAGATACAGCAGCAGCTGCAGCGGCCGCAGCGACAACATCAGCAGCAGCAGCGGAAGCAGCATCAGCAGGAACATCTGCGGATAAGGAGAGCAGCAGCAGTGGCGGCGACAGCAGCAGCATTGCCAATGGGTTTGCCTCCTGGGCGCATTTTGACAGCAGCCCAGCTGTACCTGCACCAGCTGTACCTGCACCAGTTGTACCTGCTGCTATGCAATCTATTGCTGGAAATACCCCCTCTTCAGGCCCAGAATATGGGTTCTTGGGCTACTATGGGCAAGCTCAGTTGTCAGCATCACCACTAGGGTACGAGGCCTATGGGATGCAGGCACAGGGGCAGGGGCAGTTTCAGCCAGTAACCCAGGCCGGGCAGGGGCAGTTCCAATCAGTAACCCAGGTCGGACAAGGGCAGTTTCAAGTAACCCAGGCACAGGGACAAGGGCAGGGGCAGACTGAATTACTCATTCAGACGCAAAGACAGGGTCAGTTTCACTTATCGACTCAGGCTCAGGGACAGGAACAGGGACAGGGACAGGGATATGGGCAAGGGCAGGGGCAGGGGCAGGGGCAGGGGCAGGGGCAGGGGCAGGGGCAGGGGCAGGGGCAGGGGCAGGGGCAGGGGCAGGGCCAGGGGCAGGGGCAGGGGCAGGGCTATGGATTACAAGCTAATGGGGGTTATGCACAGGCGTTCTCCCCAGTACAGTCCCCTCCGATACAGTCACATCCCTTCCATCCCTCACAATCACACTCGTTCCAATCCCCTCCCACACAGTCCCACCCATACCAGTCCCCGCCCTTACAATCACACCCATACCCTCAGGGCGGGGTTATGGGGAGCCCTCGGGGAGTGATGGGGAGTGCAGGAGGAGTGACGGGAAGTCCAGTAGGGGGTATGGGGAGCGCTGGGGGAGGTATGGGGAGTCCAGGAGGGGTTATGGGAAGTGCAGCTGGGTTGATGGGGGGAGGGGTTATGGGGAGCCCAGGTGGGGTGTTGGGGAGCCCAGGGGGGCCTATGGGAAGTCCTAGAGGGGTGATGGGGAGCTCAGGCGGGGTTATGGGGGGCACAGGGGGAATGATGGGAAGTCCAGGAGGAACAATGGGCAGCCCAGGAGGGGTGATGGGGGGCGCAGGGGTGGCTATGGGGAGCCCAGGGGGAGCGATGGGGATTCCAGGGGGAGCGATGGGGAGCCCAGGTGGGGTTCTTGGGAGCGCAGGGGGGCCAATGGGGAGCCCAGGCGGGGCTATGGGGAGCCCAGGAGGAGGAGCAATGGGCAACGGAAGAGCTGCTATGTGGAGCCCTGCAGGCGTCATGGGAAGCCCTGCAGGCGTCATGGGAAGCCCTGGGATGAGGCCATCACCGTTGGGGTCTCCCGGATTGGTATGTTCCCACACACACAGTGTTATTTATTTTATTCCTTCACATTTCGTTCGCAGTTTTTTTTTCTTTAATGCCTGCCTTCTTATTTCTCTTTCTTTTCTTCCTTCTCTCTTTCCTCCTTTCTTTTTCATAACAATGTTTTGCAAGTACGGCCAGTTCCCTGCCCAGCCTTTTTCATTCTTGTTTTTTCTCCAGAATTCCAAAGACCACCCTGCAGAATAAAGGGCTGTTAGTTCCCTCCTAGTACTTCCCACTACCAGTTCTCACTAGGTTCCCCCCTTCCTCACACCGCTTCCTGTTTCCCAGTTCCCATCCCCAAAGGCGCCTTTCCTCAACATGGAATCACTGTGAGCTGCTCTCGATGCCACACAACCACCCACAGGACCTAACACAATACCACAGGACTGTCCCTTCTCGCGCCATCTCTTCCCCCATCCCACCCTTTCCTCACCGCTCCCAGTCCCCATCCCCACAGACACCTTTCCCCAACATGGCATCCCTCGGAGCTGCTCTCGAGACCACACAACCACACGCACAGCCAAGCTCCCCTCCCCCTCTATCCCTCTCCCAGTCCCCATCCACACAGGCACCTTTCCCCAACATGGCATCCCTGGGAGCTGCGCTCACCGCAACACAACCACACGCACAGCCACACGCACAACCACACGCAGCAGCAGCATCACCAGCACCACTCCCATCAGCAGGAGGCTATGCTTTCGAGGGATATTCTCAAGCGCCAATGCAGCAAGGATCAGGGCAACAAGGTTACACCCAGTTAGGACCGATGCAGCAAGGGTCAGGGCAGCAGGGCTATACCCCATTAGGGCCGATGCAGCACATGCAGCAACAATCGTTCCCACAGCAGCAACAACTTAACTACCAGCAGCAGCCAGTTAACTACCAGCACAACACATTTCAACAGCAACAGGTAAGCTACCAACAGCAACAGATGTCAACGTTTCACCACCAGCCATGGCAGCAGCAGCAACAGCAGCAGCAACAATGGCAGCAGCGGCAGCAGCAGTAGCAACAGCAGCGCCAGTATCATCGGCAGTGACAACAGCAAGTACCATTATCATCATCAGTCAGTACTGTACTTGGCTTCTTACGGTATGTGCACTCATATTTTATGCTAGGTTATTGCCCAGAAAAGCATATAAACCTGGCATGCCCGGTGCAGTGGGTTCTTGCAAACACAAGTACCGTAACACATTTTTGTTAAGATTACACATAATTGTTGCAGAGCATGAACAAGATCAATGTTCAAGATCCATTCCATAGGCCAAAGCAACTTTTCGAAACAAATAAATAAATTAAATGGAAACAAATGGACATATAATACAACGGTGCATCGCCCCGATGCCAATGTTGCTGTGGCTCCTGTTTCAAACCTGCCGACGTAAATATTGTTTTTTTCCAGAGAGAATACCACACAGGTACCATTTCCGCTGGCCCTGTTTCAATGAACAAACAGTGGTGCTGCTGGGTTGCTGTAGGTGCTGGGGTTAGGAGGACTGATGGTTATTGCTGCATTTCCTGCTACGGTACTCCTGCTGCTGCTGTTCCTGCTTTTCCCGATAGTGCACCTGCCCTTGTGCTGCTACTTCGGCCTTTGAGGCATCTCACAAAGCACCCGTCCCTGCTCCAGTTGCTCCCCCCACCACACCTCCCCTGGTCCCTGCCTCCAATGCCTGCCCTCCCCCCGTCACACCCCCACATTCCACTAGCCCCGCTCCTCACAAAACACCCGTCCCCGCTCCAGTTGCTCCTCCCACCACACCTCCCCTGGTCCCTGCCCCCAATGACTGCCCCCCAGACACAACCCCCAAAGCCCTGCTTGTGCCGCTACGACCAGCTTTCAACTTTTGGCTGGCAAACATCGGAGGCAAAAAAACCAGATTTAAGGGGAGGCAGTGGGAGAGAAGGGAAAGCGAGAAGAGTGAGTCGAGGGAAACGTAACAAGGAAAATGGAGCGCGGGCGGAGAGATGGAAAGGGAAGGCATAATAAGGAAAGCACGATATCGAGAAAAACAAGAAGAGATCAGAGAGCAGACGGAGCGAAGAGAAAGGGAGAGGACGAGGGAGACAAACGAGGAGTGAAAGAGAACAAGAATGGGAGAAGGAGAGAATAAAAGGGGTAAGAACGCAAGCTCACATAGGCTCGTTTTGGGTTGACTGCTGCATTAATTGGCCTTCCACTGGTCTTGTCACTGCTGCTGCTGCAGCTGATGCTGCCTTCCCGACGAAAGCCGGCCCTCTTTTAGAAGCAGTGGCATTCTTTCCCTGGCCACTTGCATTCATCCCCTCGCCCACTCCCCGCCTCCCCCCTTCGCCCCACTTCCCGTCGCCCTCTCCCCGCCTCCCCTCCTTCGCAGCTGTTGGCATTCTCGGTGGAGGGTTATCAGCAACACCTCTAGCGGTGTTCTTTGCCTTCGTTGCCTCTCCAGCCGTTGCTCTGCTTTCCTCCACCCTCCCTCCTGCTTCCCCTCTACCTTTTCCACCCCCCACACTTCGTCCTTGCGCTTTCAGTCCAGTCCCTTGGCTGCTGCCAACACCAGCAGCAGCACCACCGCCACCACCAGCACCAGCACCAGTAGTAGCAGCAGCAGCAGCAGCAGTCAAACCAGCAGCGCCCTTCCCAAATCCAACCATAGTCTCTTCACGCTTCGTCCCAAAAATGCTCTTGCCCACCTCTTGCCGCACGGGAGAAGGCAAGGGAGACTTTTGAACCGCCTCAAAAGCACACTCAACCGGACTCTTTTTAGGAGACTCGAAACCCAGCAGGCTCTTCCCTAACTCTCTCCGTACAGGAGATGACAAGGGAGAGGATGCACGGCCACCACCCCCACCATCAACTGCACCCCTAGCACCAGCTAAACTCGCCGCTGCACCAGCTTCGGCAGGGACTTTCACCCCCGAACCTGAGTTGTAGCTCACATCGCTCAGGTCCGGGTTCCCTTCTTGGATCGTTATCGAAGCAAACGAGGAGGCTGGGGACACGATGGCACTCGGCGGGAAACTGACCAACGGGCGGTTCTGGTCCAATCGCACGCCGCCACCTGGCGGAATTCCTAAGCACTTTCCAAACCCACCTCCACCCACTCTACTGCCTCCCCTACTCCCAGCCCAAAAACTATCCCCCGTATTCACACCACCAATGGCACTTAAATTTCCACTGCCACTCAAACCGCCACTACCAGCAGAAGCTGCATTGCGGGAGAAGGCAAGTAAGCTCTTTCTCAGCTGCCGGACGCTCCTGGCATCATCATTCAACTCCCTCTCGTGTTGGTCCAGCGTTGCTTTGATGAACAACAGGTGTTGCACCTTCCGCCTCTTCTCATCGGGATCGGAGAGCTGCAAGGGAAGAAGGGGAGAAGGGGAAAAGGCTCTTTCTCAGCTGCTTAACGCTCCCTTTCATGCTGATCCAACGTGGCTTTGATAAACATCAGGTGTTGCACCTTCCTCCTCTTCCCATCGGGATCGGAGAGCTGCAAGGTACGGGGGAGACGAAGACAGACAAAATAGTTGAGGAAACAGAGGGGAAGAAGGGGAGAAAGGGAGAAGGCTATTTTTCACCCCTTTGCAACAACCAATCCGCTTTCTACCAACACTTACACCCCTTCGCAACAAGCACACCCCTTCGCTATAATCACACGCCCCCCCTCACCTCTTGAACTGCCTCCATGCGGCTCCTCCAGTCCCTCCTAGCCGCCTCCATCACCCCCTCTCGCTCCTTCAAGCTCCGCCGCTGCTCCGCTGCAAACCGCTTGGCGCTACGCAGCATGCTCTCCCGCTCCCTGGGAGGGATGGGAGGTGAGGGAGGGGGAGGGGGAAGGCGGGGGGAAGAGGATGCAGGGGAGCAGGGGCGGAAGGAAGACGGCGTGGGGAACCAGCGGGGGGGGAGAGGGAGAGGAGAGGGCGGAGGGGACGTGAGGAGACAGGGAGCGGGAATGGGGGCATGTAGGGCAGGAAGGTAGGAACTACCGGAGAGAGAGAGAGAGAAAAAAAAAAAAAAAAAAAAAAAAGGAAAACAGAAAACAAACAAACAAAAGCTAGGGAATCCACCACACAAAAGGCAGGGGAAAAAAGAACAACCTCCAACTTACCCAAACGAGATTCCTCCAGCATCAAACGCCCCTCCACCGCTCTCAACCCCTCTGCGCCGCACTCGTAGATGAACCCTCCCCAGATCCCCCTTCCCCAGCTCTCCCAGTCCCTCCGAACCGGAATCACCCCATGCCGAGTAATACCCTCCGCCGCTCCCCGTTTTCAATGCATCCTCCACCGTCCGATCGTGGCCAGATTCGCTCCCCACCGTCCGATTGCCCTTCCCGCGGTTCCTCAATTTCCTCCCGCCTGACCCCAGCCCAATCCTGCCCCGACCCATCCAGTCCCCGGCCAATACACTTCCTTCCACCTGCCCGGCCTGCCCGAGCGAAAATCTTGGCATGAATTCGCACGAGCTCTCCCCAAAGTTGCTGCCGGAATCATATTGGCCCCCTTCAAGGAGAGCAAGGTTTTGAGCGGGAGAAACGGCTGCTGCTGCTGCTGCTGCTGCTGCTGTTTCTGCAGGGGCTGAGACTTTACCACTGTTAGTAGCAGTGGCAGCAGCAGCACCGCCAGCAGCAGCAGCAGCACCAGCGCCACCAGCACCATTAGCAGAAGCAGCAACGGCGAGCCCATACCCACCCTCGCCCGCGCCCCCTACATGCTGCCCCTGTGCCCCTGGCCTAGCCCTTCTATGCTCAGGGCGAGCACCGGGAGACGATGTGAGGAGGAACCCTACTGCCCCCGCCCCATCCCCATTCCCATATCTAAACGCACTCCCATCCCCATTCCGATTCCCATCCCCATCCCCATGCCCATATCCATGCTCATTCCCACTCAAGCCGTCTCGGCTAAATTCAGACTCCATGTCAAAAAATCCGTCCCATACATATGCCTCCCCCACGTGCCGCTGTTGCTGTTGCCCCATCACTCCTCCAACCCTACTAGGACTCCTCATGTTTCCAAACATCATCTGCTCATCCTCTCTCAAGTTCAGCCCCACACCTTGCCCATTCCTCAAACCCCCCAGCATCAGAGGGGACTTTTCCGTCAAATCGAACGAATGTCTCGGCGCACCCCCCAGCACCCTCTGCTCATCCTCTCTCAAGTTCAGCCCCACGCCTTGCCCGTTCCTCTCACCCCCCACCACCATCAGAGCTGATTTTCCCGTCAGATCAAACGAACGCCTCGATCCACCACCTCCCAGCACCCGCTGCTTCTCCCTCTCCATCTTCTCCTTCCACCCTCTTCTCAGCTCAGTCTCCTCCTCCCTCAACTCCCGACTAAGCCGTTCCAGTCGCCACACTCTCTCCTCCTCCACTTTCTTCCTCATTACCACCTCCATCTCCCTCCTCTTTGCTTCCAGCTTCATTTGTAAATCCATCCTCATGCCCTGAACCTTCCTCTGAACCTTCATCTCAAGTTCCTCTCTCCAACGCTCCAATGCTCGCACTGCTTCTCTCCTCAGCTTCAGCTTCTCCCCTTCCAGCCGAACCTGCAGGTCGGTTCGGAACGAGTCTAGCACCTGGGTCGCCCGAACCTCCAGCTCCTCCTGCAGCCGCCGAACCTCACGCTCAGCCCGAGCCACTTCCCGAGCCTTACTCTCCCTCAAATTCCCCCGCAAGCGCGCCTCCTCCTCTTCTACCGAAGCTAGCAACTTGGCTCGGTATTCCCTAGCCTCCGCTTCAACCTCGCCCTGTTGCCTAATCTCCTCCTCCCGTTGCTGCCTGATCCTCTCATACTCCTCCGCCACGTCAGCATCAACTTTCCTCGCCACGTCAGCAAGCAGCTCCTGCTTCCTGCTCTCTAATTGGTTCATCACATCTGCCCGCATCACCTCCCACAGTCGCGCCCTCTCCTTCTCAATATCCTCTCGCAATTCCTTCTGCATTTCCTCCCGCATTTCCTCCCACACCAACTCATGTCTCCCCCTTGAATCACCACCATCCTCGTACACTCCCTTTGCCCTTTCCTTACTTCGACCCATGTCCAAAATGACCATCCCTTCCTGCCCAGACTCTGTGCCTTCTTCTCTCTCCTCCCCACCTGCCTCTTCACAAGTACCCTTGGCAAAATCCCCACTACCCTTCCTCTTACTATCCCCACCACTATCCTTCCTCGTACAATCCTTCTTAAAATCCCCACTGCCTCCCTTCCTGGGAGCCTCAATTCGAAGAACACCCTTAGCATCCGCGCTATCAGCCCTCTTAAAGCTCCCACTCCCTCCGAGTCTCACATCCTTGGCTTTAAGCATGCCCTTCGCGCAAGCATCGGCACTATCAGCCCTCTTGAATTTCTCACTCCCTCCTGATCCGTCAGCTTTAAGCAAGCCCTTAGCACTTGAATCAGCACTATCAGCTCTCTTGAAGCCCCCACTCCCTCCTATTCTTACTCCCTCCGCTTTGAGCATGCCCCTCGCACTAGCATCAGCACTATCAGCCCTCTTGAATTTCTCACTCGCTCCTGATCCTTCTGTTTTAAGCATGGCCTTCGCGTTAGCATCGGCACTATCAGCCCCCTTGAAGCTCCCACTCCCTCCTATTCTTACTCCCTCGGATTTAAGCATGGCCTTCGCGTTAGCATCGGCACTATCCGCCCTCTTGAAGCTCCCACTGCCCCCGATTCTGGGAGCATCACCACCAGCAGGACCAAGACGAAGCACGGCTTTTGAACCTCCACTTCCACTCTCCACTCTTTTAAAGCTCCCACTGCCACCTCCCGCTCCTTCTTGCTCCCCTCCTCGCTGCCTTCCTCCTCGTTCCCGTTCCCCTCGTTCCCCCCCTCCTCGCTCCCCTCCTCGCCATTCCCCTGCCTCATCCAACGACCTCCGCCTCCCCTTCCCCTCCCCTACCCCTCCTGCTGCTTTCCCTGCAGCGGAGGTAGCACCACCCACACGTGCCACAACAGCAGCGGTAACAGGGTTACCACCGCCACCAGTGCCAGCGGTAACAAATCCTGAGGCCTTTTTAGGGTCTGAGAAGGTTCGGCGCACATCTTGGCTTATGACTGCAGCTAGGTTAGAACCGGCAACACCTGCACCTGCACCCGTTGCGCGAGATGCAGCAACGGTAGAAGCAGCAGTGGCAGCCGTAGCAACAGCGGTGGAAGCAGCAGTGACAGCAGAAGCAATAGCTGTAGGAGTCGCAGCAGTACCTGTAGCAGCAGCAGCAGCAGTAGAATGAGAAGCAGCTGCTGCAACCCCGCCTACGATACCTGCCCCTACGATACCTCCCCCTGAACCAGAGCTAGCAGCGGCAGCAGGAATGATTATCCCACCAGCAGCACTCCCACCAGAAACGCCTGTGCCGCCTGCAGCGGCAGCGGCAGCATTAGCAGCCGCACCACCATCGCCACCATCGCCACCATCGTCATCGCCATCAGAGCTGCTCCAATCTGTCATGGAGAGGTAGAGGGAGCACAAGGAGAGGGAGAGCGGAGGAATGAAGCAGGTGTAAGCAGGGAAAATTGACTTTGAACATGCACAAGCACTCACGCACGCACGTACGCACATCATGCACGCATGCACGCACGCACGCACGCACACACACACGCACACACACCTTCCTCCTCCTCAGTTTCACCAGGAGGGGCTTTCGCGCCATTCGCCACAGCAGGCACGGAGCGTGCCCGAGCCAGGTTGGCAGCCGCGGCAGAATGCCGAGCCGAGCGAGGTTCGGGGGACCAGGAGGTTTGGTGTAGAAGCTTCACTGAATATTTGCTTGCTGAGCTTCCTGCTGTTGCAGGCTGCTGCTGCTGCTGCTGCTGCTGCTGGCGTTGCTGCTGGTGTAGCTGCTGCTGCTGCTGCTGCTGCTGCTGCTGCTGCTGCTGCGGAGGCCTTAGCTGCGACTGCTGGGCGTGGGCGCGTGCAGGTGACCCTTTCTGCTGGCGCTGGCAGGGCAACGCAAGAGAAGGGCATGCAGGCAGGGAGAGAGATGGAGAGAAAGAGAAGGGCATGCGATTGGTTAGGCGATTCTTTCTGCTGGCGCTGGCAGGGCAACGCAAGTGAAGGGCATGCAGGCAGGGAGAGAGATGACAAGAAACGTGTTGTGTTTTGAGTAGACTTAAAACACGCTGGCAGGGCAACGCAAGTGAAGGGCATGCAGGCAGGGACAGAGATGACAAGAAACGGAGTGAGTACAAAAGACGATTTTGAGTCGACTGAAACATCACGGCAATGCGAGACAAGGGTTTGCAGGAAGAAGGAAGACAGATGACAAGAAAAAGGAGTGCGTGCAGCGTGCGGTAAGTGGGACTAGGGGCGTGCCGTGAAGCTGGCAGCGGGAGTGTGGTCAAGGAGGTTTCAAGACGAGAGAAAAAGGGGAAAATTCAGGAGGGAGGGAGGAGGGAAACGGTGGAAATATGTGAATTCAAACAGCCTCACCATAGCCGCTGAGTTAGGCTGCAATGATCCCTGGCGAAACAAGTTTCCGTGATGCTCCCCTCTGGTCTGTGGTGGCAGCGATGCCTGCCGTACATACGTCTCTCCACCTATGCCTCCTCCTCCTCCTCCTCCTCCTCCTCCTCCTCCCATCATCCCCCCCGCCCCTGGCCCCGCCGCTCCACCAAAGCCTCCTCCTCCTCCTCCTCCTCCTCCTCCTCCTCCCATCATCCCCCCCGCCCCTGGCCCCGCCGCTCCACCAAAGCCTCCTTTCCTCCCCGCACCCTCCCCACTCCCACCACCAGCTGCAGCAGCACGAGCAGAAGCAGCAGCAGAACCACCACCACCACCACTGGCACCACCGGCAGCAGCAGCAGAGGGGGCAGGGGAGCGGGCGAGGAGCAGGGTGGCCTTCTCTTGGTGGTAGACGGCGCGGTAGTGGTCGTCACAGGGGTGCTCCCACACGCTCTCGCCCGTCTGGAAGTTGAAATAGTAGATCTCCCCGTCCTCCGTGCCACTGGTGGGGGCAGGGGGGTGTGGGGAAGAGTGGGGGGGAAACAAATATGGCAGGCGAGGGCGCACCAGACGAGCCGAGGCATGCGAGACGAGACGAGGCACTCAACACACGAGACGATGCACCCCAGGCGATACGAGGTACTCACCAGGGCTTCCAGTTGGGCGGCAGAGGCGATTTCAGCCCCTGCCGCGCCACCCACTCGGATCAAGCGGGCTCATAGTGACCAACGGAACGAAAGATCACACGGCACACCAGGCGGTTCACACCGCGGATGAGGCACTCACCAGGGCTTCCAGTTGGGCGGGAGAGGTGATTTCAGCCCCTGCCGCGCCACCCACAGCAGCTCCTCCTCCCCCGGGAGCTCCATTCCCAGCCACCGCGCGTACTCCAATATTTCTGCAAGGAAGCGGGAGAGGCAGAGCAGAGAAGCAGCATGGCGAGGGACGCAGGGATGGTGGTTGAATGGAAAGGGCGGTGGCAGGGGAAGTGCGCCACCCACAGCAGCTCCTCCTCTCCCGGGAGCTCCATTCCCAACCACCGCGCGAATTCGAGAATTTCTGAGCGGAGAGCGCCAAAGGGTCAGAGTAGAGAGGGCCAAAGGGGCATGGGAGCAGAGGAGGAGTGCAGAGGAGGAGCGGTCAGGAATCCAAACGGAACGGTCAGCAATCCTGAAGGAACGGGCAGGAATCCAGGAGGAACGGTAAAAAATCTAGGGAGGAACGGTAAGGAATTCAAAACGGTCAGGAACAGGAGGAACAGTAAGGAATCCAAACGGAGTGGTAAGGAATTCAGGAGGAATGTCGAAGGAATAAAAAAAGCCTGCGAATCCAAGTAGAACACGTCCTGGCATACACGAGCGGTGCCTTTAAATTCAAGACGTGGGTCAGAAAATCTTGTCCCCAATCGAACTTCGCACACGACTAAGCTTTCGTGAAAAGCGGTAGTACGTGCAGAAAACTGATACTTTCGTCCTAGAAAATGCTTGGCTTAGCAAGAGCTGACAGGATATCGCTAGGCGGGTGCATCGCGAAATAACGACGAGGACCAACGTTAACGATCAAGAAGCCAGCCGAAGTACCTTCTTCCGTCGGCTCATAATTCGCGTCAACCTCCTCCTCCAGAATGACGGACTCCATGACAAAGCCACTTCTTGGGAAGCTAGCGACTTTATTCTTTGGCTAAATGATAATAATCGTCAATATCCTCCTCCATAACGACGGACTTCATGGGGAAACGACTCCATGAGAATCTCACGAGACTTTTTTAGTCAACTGAATAATAATAATCGCCAATCCAATCTTCCAGAATGACGAAATCCATGGGGCAACGACCCCTTGAGAAATGAAAGAATCTTAAATCGAGTCAATGAAGCTTAGTGTCAATCTCGTCCTCCTGAACCACGGATTCCATGAGGGAACGACTCCTTCCGTCAATAACGAAATAATGGATTCAGTAGTTACCAGCTGGGTCATGGAGCCACTACTGCGAGTAGCCACTTTTAACTTCCTCTATGCATTATTTCTTTCCGCATTCTAAGCGAAATCAGGAAAGAGCGCTTATTTTACACGACCATCTATGGCGCGCGTCAGAGACTGAAGTACCACAGCCTAGCCTACGATATTCGCTCACTCACGAAAAGCTGGAGGCGATACGGCAGCTCTAGAAACCTAGGGTCAATAATGGCAGGTGCATCTTGTTAGTAACGGACGAACGTGAAGGACGAATGGGAAGCAAGCAAGCATGTGCAGTGAATGCACGGGATGCAAAGGGAGGGCAGACGGAAATCCCAAGGCTCGGAAGAGCTGTGGCTTTTGCTTCGGAAACTTGTTGCGGTCAAGTTTCCGGTTCGGCTTCACGTGGTTGTTGGCTGAACGGGTACATTTCAGGAGAAACCCTAGGTTTCCAGAGCTGGGCGTTCAGCAGAACTCGACAACCTCGAAGGTACGTTTTCGCCGCCGCTTCAAGTGAATTGACCTGGTCCGGTGGGGTTCCAGTCTGGTTCGGAAGTGCAGTGTACTGTATGCGAACATCTGGCCTGGGAGGAGAATGTGTGTGATGTGAACGCGATGATTTTGTCAGCGTTGATGCCGAATTCAATGCAGCTTTGGCAGGCATTGGACGACACAGAATCAGCGTGACGAATCGGGTAACCAGGTCGGAAACGAAGTGTGGGCCATCGGATCTTGAAGGCTGTTTCTGATTGGTGTTATTGACTGTGGTGAGATGGCAATTCGCGTTATGACGTTCCCCCCTTCAATCGCGCCTCCAAACAGCTACAACACTCTATGATATCACTTATGCTAAATGGCACCATATATGCCATCCGAACACATGCGACTGCCATCTCTCCATCACCTGCTGCTAATCGAAGCCTGCTGGTCCAAGTCGCATCTTAGGAACCCCCTAGCCAGCCAGTATACGGATAGCGGGCCGCTATAGGTGTACGGCTGGCAACTGACACTAGCAAAGAACTACAGGCACCATGCCTCTCTACACCCACCTGTCGCTATTATCTCCCTGCCATAATTGCTCAATATCGCCACCGTCCCTCTGCATTCGCTCGGAGCGTCAGCCTGGTGCACCCATTTCTCGATCCTCCGCGCAATCCAGCATTTCTAATAGTAGCCTCATGTCGAGTCGTAGCCTCGTCTTAGCGCCCCTGCCGTTGCCGCTGCTTATGCCGCGGCGAAATGGTCCCTGGTATTCCGGAAACAGGCGCTCCTTCTCTAGCCGGATTGTAACCGCCGCGAAGCCAGCCGCAGCCGGGGGAATGCGCGCATCCCCCGCTTCCCCCAGTTCCACCTCCCCGCATTCCGCTTCCCCCAGTTTCGCGCCCTCCCATTCCGCTCAGCGCATCCTCCAAACTCGTAGCCAATCGCGCTCCAACCGGATTACAACGGCCGCAACCTCAAATGCCCCGGGGGGGGGCTCCGCCTCCCCCGCTTCCGCGCCCGCTGCGCCTAGACCCGGCGCGGGCGGAGGCGGGGAGGCGCTTATATCGGGGGAAGGGCTGGCGAAGAGTTTCGGAATGGACGTTCTTTTCGAGGGGCTGGATGTGACTATAAGCAGAGGGCAGAAGCTGGGGCTGCTGGGGCGGAACGGATGCGGTAAAAGCACATTGCTGAGGATACTAGCGGGGATGGACGCGCCTGATAAGGGCAAGGTGCAGCGCCGGCGGCACCTGAACCTGGCGTTTCTCGCTCAGGTGAATTCAACAATAATACACTTCCAACCAACCCTTAGCTGCTCTTATCTATAGGCGCATAGAGAACCGAAATTTCCAGGATCTGGACCTTCTTGCATGCCTCTGCGTTCCGAACGCAGTGTTGTCAACGCTTTCCCGCGCCCTCCCTAACCCTCCACCCAAACCCCGAACCCTGAACTCTGAAAAGGACCCCGACTTACCCGCGTCTCTGTCGCTTCCAGACGCAGTGCTGTCAGCGGACAATGCTGCCATGCGTGACGTGAGGGAGTACGAGCGAGCTACCTTCTCACTGCTGCTTCCCTTGAACCCCGAACCCTAAACCACGCGGACCTGCCTGCATCACTATCTCTCTTGGACGCAGTGCTGTCAGCCGACAATGCTGCCATGCGCGCTGTGTGTGAAGGAGTACTCACTGCTTCCCCTAACCCCGAAATCCCAAACCCTGAACCTCCAGGACCCGGACCTGCCTGCGTCACTGTCTCTACTGGACGCAGTGCTGTCAGCGGACAATGCTGCCATGCGCGCTGTGAGGGAGTACGAGCGAGCTGCTCAAAGGATGAAGGGAAGAGGTGCGTGCAGTGAGGCACCTTATAAAGGAGATGAAAGCAGGAGGGAGGGGGGGTGAAGGGAGAGGGCGGGCTATCAGCGGACAATGCTGCCATGCGCGCTGTGAGGGAGTACGAGCGAGCTGCGCAGAGGATGAAAGGCAGAGGTGGGTAGTGTGGGGTGTTGCGGGGCAGCTTATAAAGGGGATGGAAGCATGGATGGTGGGAGAGAGGGGGGGATTAGCAGACAATGCTGCCATGCGCGCAGTGAGGGAGTACGAGCGAGCTGCACAGCGGATGAAGGGGCGAGGTGTGTGCTGTTGTGGGGCATGTGATGAAGGGGTTGGGAGCAGGGGTGAGGGAAGAGGCACTCTCAGTACTGTCAGCGGACAATGCTGCCATGCGCGCTGTGAGGGAGTACGAGCGAGCTGCGCAGAGGATGAAAGGCAGAGGTGGGTAGCGTGGGGTGTTGCGGGGCAGCTTATAAAGGGGATGGAAGCAGGGATGGTGGGAGGGAGGGCGGTATTAGCAGACAGTGCTGCCATGCGCGCTGTGAGGAAGTACGAGCGAGCTGAACAGCGGATGAAGGGGCGAGGTGCGTGTTGTGGGGTGCCTTATAAATGGAATGAGAGCAGGGCTTATAAAGCGGATAAAGCAGAGAAGTCGAGTGCAGTACGTGTGCAGAGTGAGGTGGCTTATAAAGCGGATGAGAGCAAAGAGCATGCAAGAGTGGCCCAGTGAAAGGAAGGTGTGAAAGGCGTGCTCCCATTCAATCAACCCCCCTCCCCCTTTCCACCCCTCTCACCTTAAACCCCAAACCCAGATCCTTTGACCCATTCCAAAGTAGTAGTCCTTTTTTGCCCCCATTTTCCCATGGGACGTGGTGGCAGAAGCAGAAAAGGGTTGCTTATACACCTCTCTACCCTTCAAACCCTAACCCTTGAACCCCCTTCCCTTTCCTGTGCTCCCATCAGACCCCACCCCCGCAGAGGCAGCAGCGCTGCAGCGGGCCATGGATGGGGTGGAGGCGATGGGGGCATGGGACGTGGTGGCAGAGGCGGAGAAGCTGCTGGAAATCCTAGGTCTGGGGGATGCTGCTTTGACCAACGGTGGTGGTGGTGGTGGTGGTGGTGGCGGGGGGATTATGGAGCGGCAAGTTTCGTCGCTTAGTGGCGGGCAGAGGAAGCGGGTGGCTCTGGCTGCAACGCTGCTGGCGAAGCCAGAACTCATCATTCTCGATGTGAGTGGCTTTGTCGCTGTGAGTGGCTTTGTCGCATGTGAGTCAAGGAGAGAAAGCAGGAGGGAAAGGGAGAGAGGAAGAAGAAGGAGGGAGAGGAGGAGAGGAAGAGAGGGTGGCCCTGGCTGCGGCGCTGCTGGCAGAACCAGAGCTCATCATTCTCGATGTGAGTGGCTTTGTCGCATGTGTTTTGAGACGTCTCATACACGCTGCTGCCAAAACCAGAGCTCATCGTTCTCTCTCGATGTGAGTCGCTCTGCCTGTTTTCTCTTCCCGAGTTGACATTTGAGTCGACTCAAAAGTCAACTCTAAAACCAGAGATCATCGTTCTCGATGTGAGTGGCTCTGCCTGTTTCCTCTTCCCTCTCACCAGGAGCCCACCAACCACATGGACGGACGTGGCAGTCATTGATTGGATGCCGTCCTGTCCCGTCCCACTTACTCATATTCTCTTTCCATCACTCTTTCAATCAGTCCTACCCCCCCCCCACCCCCCCCCCCTCCCCCCCCCTAACCAGGAGCCCACGAACCACATGGACGTGGCAGTCATTGATTGGATGCAGACCCCTCTGCCACCGTCGTTCTCGTCGCTCACGACCGTTACTTTCTTGGAAGAAACCCTCTATCCCCTTCTCCCTTCCCCCCTTTCAGGAGCCCACGAACCACATGGACGTGGCAGTCATTGATTGGATGCAATCGGCCCTCTCAGACCCCTCTCTCACCGTCGTTCTCGTCTCCCACGACCGATACTTTCTCGACGCCGTCTGCACGCAAATGCTCGAAATCGACCGCGGGTCTTCTTTTCGCCATTCGGGCAACTACACAAACTTTTTGGCTGCCCGGGCGAAGCGGGCGGTCGAAGAGGCCGCCGCGATTGGCCGGGCAGCGAACACTTTGCGGCGGGAGGGGGAGTGGATGCGGCGAATGCCGAAAGCGAGATCGACTAAATCCCGGTCGAGAATTGATCGGTTTTTGGCGCTTACTAAAGCGACGACAGAGAAAAGGCAGAGGCAGCAGCAGACGGCGGTGGGGAGTGTGGTGGAGATGGGTGTGGGGGAGGCACGGCTGGGTGGGAAGGTGTTGGAGTTGAGAGATGCGACGGCTATGCGAGGAGAGAGCACCGTGTTTGAAGGATTCACGTGAGTGCTGGGTTTGGAGGGGTGGGGAGGAAGGCAGTGCGATTATGAGTGTTGGGGCGTCTCAATTCATGACCATGAGAGGCGAGAGCATGGTCTGGGGGGTAGGTAGGGTGGGAAGGTGCTGGCGTTGAGAGATGCGACGGCGATGCGAGGAGAGAGCACCGTGTTTGAAGGGTTCACGTGAGTGTGGGGAAGGGGTGGGGCGAATGGGGTGTGATTGTGTGTGGTGGGCGGTTGTTGGTTGCACGATGAATGGGCAGACCCGTTGAGGCACGTCTGTATTACGATTTGAGAGATGCAACAGACGTGGGAGGGCAGGCAGACCCGTTTGTTAAGGGTTCACGTGAGTGTGGGTGGGGGGCGATGGGAGGATGGGGGTGTGAGTGAGTGGGGGATGGATGGTTCTGTCGGTTACGAGTTCTGAAACATCTCATTTCCTGACAATCAGTATCCTGCTGAAACTGAAGAAGCTGAGAGATGCAGAGAGATGCAGAGAGATGCAACGCCCATACCCCCACATGCCTCCCCATGCATGCATGCCCCGCCAAATTCCCTCCCATGCCTCTCCATACCCCCTCAACCACCCCCTCCATGCCCCTTACCCCCTGCCCCAATACCCCCCCATGGCCCCCTATGCCCCCCATGCCTCCTCCCCGTGCCTTGCCAAGCAGGTATGAGTTTGGTCGGGGGGACCGCCTGGGAGTGGTGGGGCGAAACGGGGCAGGGAAAACCACCGTAAGCACCGTTGCTAGCAGCCACCACTGTTTTATTCCGACTCAGCACTTCTCTTCTCTTTTTTCTTGCGTTCTACCATCGCCGTTGCTAGCCACCACCGTTGGATCCGCTTCTTGCGCTCTAGGGCGTCAGCATTCTTTCCTCTCTCCTCTCTCCTCGTGTAATGAGTCGTGTTTTGAGTCGACTCAAAACACGACCCGTTGCTAGCCACCACCGTTGCAATCCTCTTCTCTTTTTCTCCTAAGTTGGATCAGCTTCTTGCGCTCCAGGGCGTCAGCACGCTTTCCTCTCTCCTCTCGCTCGCCCCTCCTTCCCTCCCTCCCGCTCTCCTTTCTCGTCCCTACTTTCCTCTTTTGCGGCGCCTCAGAACTTTCCTACCTCCTTTGCCCCATTTCCTCCCCCTCTCCCCTCTCCCTCCGCCCCTCCCTCCTCTCAGTTCCTAGACACGCCTTGGCAGGCCTGCTGCCTCTCCCATGGGGCACCAGAGATGTTGGGAGAGACGGTGGTGATGGGGTATTACACACAGCACATGCCCCCCGTGCCCCTCTCTTCCACCTCTCTCCTCCCTCTCTCCCCTCTCCCCTCCCAACCGCAGTTTCTAGACGCCTTGGCAGGCCTCCTCCCTCTCCCATCGGGCACGAGGGAAGTGGGGGAGACGGTGGTGATGGGGTATCACACACAGCACATGCCCCCCGTGCCCCTCTCTTTTCTTCCCTTCCTATCCCTCTCCCCTCTTCTCAGTTCCTAGACGCGTTGGCCGGCCTGCTCCCCCTCCCATGGGGCACCAGAGATGTTGGGGAGACGGTGGTGATGGGGTATTACACACAGCACATGCCCCCCGTGCCGGACAACATGCGAGTTCTCGACTTTGTTCAGAACTTCAACCCCACTGCTGCTGTTCTCGGCTCCTGGGGATCTATCCCTGCTGCTGCTGCCGCTGCCGCCGCTGCTGCTGGTGATGGTTCTGCCTCTGGTGCTGCTGTTGGTTCGGGTGCGGCTACTATGTCTGGAGGGAGTGGTTCCGACGAGCCTGTTTCCGCTTCGGAGCTTCTGGAGCGGTTCGGGTTTCCCCGGGCTAAGCAATACGCCTGGTGAGCTCCTGTTTTCCAGTCGGTGCCATTCTTTCAATATACCAGCAGCAGGGCTACTACTAGGTGCCACTGAACCTCTTCCTACTCTCCCTTAATGTACCAAAACGGTTCGGCTTACCTTTTGAGGCGCAAAAAAAATCATTCCCGTCGGTGCCATTCTTTCAATGTATCAGCAGGGCTACTACTAGGTGCTATTTGACCCTCTCTTCCTACTCTCCCTTGATGTATCAATCAGTTAGGCTTCTCTTTCAATCCCTTCGCCTTCGTTGTTGCCCTGCGTTGCCAATGTACCACCAACCAACCAACCAACCAACCAACCAACCACGCACACGTCAGGGCGTCGAAGCTGAGTGGAGGGGAGAAACGGCGACTGCTGCTGGCGGCAGTGTTGGCGCAGCGACCCAACTTCCTCATGCTGGATGAGCCCACCAACGACCTGGACTTGCAGACCATTGAGGTGCGCCTTCCTTCTAGCACAGTCAATGCTGCTGCTTACTCTAGGTATGCTGGTGAACCAGTGTGTATGTCTGCCTGTGTTCAACACACCTGTGTTGGCGCAGCTTCCAAACTTCCTGATGCTGGATGAACCCACCAACGACCTGGACCTGCAGACCATTGAGGTGTGTGCCTCTTGTTGCAAGTGTGCTTTGCTTGAAGTAAGTGTGTGCGTGTGCTCAAGACAGCGGTGTTGGCGCAGCGACCCAACTTCCTCATGCAGAACGAGCCCACCAACGACCTGGACCTGCAGACCATTGAGGTGCGCCTTCTTGTTGTGCACAGGCAATGCTGCTGCTTACTCAAGGTGAGCCTGTGTCCATTCCACCTGTGTTGGCGCAGCAACCCAACTTCCTCATGCAGAACGAACCCACCAACGACCTGGACTTAGAGTCTATCAAGGAACTTGTTATGTGTTTCAAGTGTGCTACTCTTGAACCGTGTGTGTGCTTGGTTTTAGGCAGCAGGGTTGGCACAGCGTTGAAGTTCCTTATGCTGTGGTGCAATGGTGCTGAGTGGAGTGGAGAGGCTGATGTCCCACTTTTCCTCCCTCTGCTTCTCTCCTTCTCTTCCAGGCCCTCGAGTCCTTCCTCTCAGCATACGAGGGCTGTCTGCTCGTTGCCTCTCACGACCGTGCATTCATGGAAACCGTGGTGCTGAGTGGAGTGGAGAGGCTGATGTGATGTCCCACTTTTCCTCCCTCTGCTTCTCCCCTTCTCCAGGCTCTGGAGTCCTTCCTCTCGTGGTCGATCGCCAGTTTGTTCCCCTCCCTCTGCCTTCCGCTTCCCCTGCCTCTCTCCTTCTCTTCCAGGCCTTGGAGTCCTTCCTCTCGGCGTACGAGGGTTGTCTGCTCGTTGCCTCCCACGACCGTGCATTCATGGATGCCGTGGTTGATCGCCAGTTCGTGCTACAAGGCGATGGACCATTCAACGCCTTGTACCCCTTCCTGTTCCCCTGCTTCTCCCCTTGTCCCCCAGGCCCTCGAGTCCTTCCTATCGGCCTACGAGGGCTGTCTGCTGGTTGCCTCCCACGACCGTGCATTCATGGATGCCGTGGTTGACCGCCAGTTCGTGCTGCAAGGGGACGGACAGGTGTTGCTCTATGATGGGCTGTTTTCGGAATACCTTGCTGACGCACAGGAGCAGAAAGCGGAGGAGAAAGAGAGGGTTGCGGAGGAGGAAAGGAGGAAGGAGGCTGAAGCGAAGAGCATGGCTGAGGAGTGGAGGAAGGAGGAGGAGGGAGCGGGTTCGGGTGGGGGTAAGGCGAAAGGGAAGTCGGCTCGGAAAATGTCTTATATGGAGAGGAAGGAGTGGGAGCGGTTGGAGCAGGAGATTGAGAAGTTGGAGAAGAAAAAGGTGGTGGTTGAGGCACGGCTTGAGGAGAAGAGCAAGGCTGGAGATTTTGCAATGCTCCAGGGGTTGTCCGATGAGCTCGCTGCGTTGGGACAGGCTATAGAGGCGAAATCAGATAGGTGGCTCGAGTTGGCAGAGCTAGCTGAGGAGTAGTTTATATTGATGCAGATAATATTTTTTCACTTACCTGTTGTCCAGTTACATCCAGAAACTCAATTAGTGCAATAAAATGCGAACAATGTGTACAGAACCGAAGTAGCTCGAATGGTGAATGCCACCTTGTTGTCGGCTCGTGCAGGCCTGGGCGCTTCGTACGAGGTTCCGACCAAACCCACAGCCAAGCGACGTGGCCTGCTCCTCTTTGGTGGGGGTGCACGGCAGACCAAGTTCCTTCGCGAATCGGTTGCGACGAATCCTCGCAGGACATTTTGGCACGACCGACAAATGCGAGTACAACGGACTTTCGCGAATTCTCAATGCAAGAATAGAGTAACCACTACTCATCCCTCGCCTGCAACAACTGCCCGCAGACCTGTTGCGGCTGCGATCAGCAGTCAATCGTGGGCACTTCCCATGGTAACAAATCGCTACATCACCTCTCAACGAATCAGAAGCAGCCTAACGAACCTTTGCAGCTTTGGCGCCTCTTTTCAAGCCTGAATTCCAGGTTTGGAACATTTTGTGGGAGTCTCTAGGCTCCGAACCTTTCCGGTCTTGGGAACTCCAGAACAGCGCAACATTGCGAGGAGCACCAGTGACTGCTGCTGTTGCTCTTCCTCCTGAGCAAGGTGATTCCGAAGGCTGATTTCCGTGGGTGTTTCCAAGATGTCAGTTTTAGAAGCACTACGTAGGAGCATCAAAAGTTCCCAGCTGCTTTCTTGAGCTTCTAGTGCAGCCTGGGTGTCTTAGTCCTGTAGCATTTCACGCCAACGTTCCTGCGTAAGCGGTGCGTCAACCGCTTATAGTTCAGCCTAACTTATATTCATATCATCTTCCGACTTATGAGGTTGTGAAGTACTCGTCTAACGTCGCTAACTACTGAACCTGAAATATGTCTGCTCATCTAACGTCGCTAACTACTGAACCTGAAATATGCCTGCTCGTCTAACGTCGCTATCGACTGAACCAGATAGGTCTGCTTCTACTTCGTTCACAATAATGCAACCAACTTCAAGACTCCACTGCTCTTCGTAGTATCTTACCTCTTAACTTAACCTGAAGCCCTTCTGTTGAGCTCACTTAACAATGACTACAGTACCACTTACTAGCGATGTTACTGACACTTCGTCGCGACGTCACGAAAGCGCGTCCTTTCGACGGTCGTCGCAGGAGCGCAAAGAAGACGTCGCAGCATCAGATAAACACCTGTCTCGCCACGTGTCCAAGACGACCTTTGCGTCTCTTATACGACAGCTTGTTAACGTCCAAAAGTAAGTGGCTTGATCTCATTTTCGTTAGAGCTCGCTTCCTTCCATCTACTTACCGATTAAGTGTTTCTGTTTTATTCAAAGGTTTACTGACATTGATAACTCACCTGGGTAATTTCTCCCCACTATATACCCACCTCCTTCCCTCTTGGAAAATTGTCAACACCCACTGTAATTGTCGCCTCGGCGAACCAACAGCAAGACCCACCCCTCTCCGTCCCACGACTCTTCGCCTTGCCTGCCGAACCTGAGCAAACTCCGAAGCTCGCTGTCCGCCGAGCCTCCGTCCGTTCCTCCCACTCTACGTCTCGTTCCTCCTGGCTCGGGGATCATTGGGTGCTCTCACCTGCAAGCCCAGGACTCGTACGGTCACTACGCGCCGAGCTACCTCCAATCTAGAAGAGTGTGTCACCAATGGGAGCCGCCTCACATGTAAGACACCTGAATACGTCCTCCCTTTTGATGTACACTACATTCTACATTCTACATTCTACATTCTACATTCATAAAGAAGTGAACAGAAACGCCCACCCCGTCTCCCCCGTCCCACCATTCGTCACGTGTGTTTCTTTTCCTCACATTTTGGCCCCAAACCCCCCACGCCCCCCCTCCCCCCCCCCCTCCCCCCCCTTTCCCCCCCGCATCCTGTGTCCGTTTATGTGTTTCATTCCTCGACTTCCACAGCAGCCCATCTCAGAGCGTCTTCGAGGCTCTCGCGGCGCAAGCGCTGACAATGGCTTGCGCGCAGCAGGGGCAGCAATCAGCAGCGGAGGGGCAGCTAATACCGCGGAAACGGACACACGGAAGCGAACACAGAGGGGTGTATAGAGAGGGGTATGGACAGAAGCATAGCGCACATAGGGTCGCTGATTCGGGGATGTTGGGGAAGCGAGCAGAGCAGGCCACGGCTAGGGGAGAGGTATCAGCTGGGGCAGAGGCAAGGGCAGGAACAGAAGCAGCAGCACGGACAGAGGCAGCAGCAGGAGAGAAGGAGGCTGGCGGAGTCTTTCTAGCTGAAGTCTGCGGTTCAAATCCCAACGACCCTTCTAACCCCCAGCTGACTCGGGCTGCTGGTTTATTGGCTCAGGATAGTGCGCACCGCGTCTCTCAATCTCAGCCGTCCGATGGTGAAGGGATTTATCTGATGGGAATAGATGCGCTGGAAACTGCGCTGGCGCTGCAGAGACGGGAGGAGGAAGGGGTGGAGGAGAGGGAGGGGATTGAAATGGAGAAAGAGGAAGAGGAAGAGGAAAAGGGAGAGGAGAGGGAGGAGGGAGTGTGTATGAAGCGGATAGAGGGGACTTCTGGAGGAGGTGATGGTGCCGTGAGTGTAGACCGTGTTGTGAGTCTTGGCGAAGATGCTCATACAGGGGATGCTAAAATAGCAGAGGGCGAAGGGGAAGTGAAAGGGAAAGAGGGTGAGGACGACGCATGCCACGAGCTAGGGAAGCGGATGCAGATAGGGTCAATAAATGCTAGTGAGGTCCACGCACCGCAGATCAAGAAAGAGGAGGCTTTAGAGAATTTGCAAAAAACTTTCGGTAAGGCAGAGGAGGCTGTGGAGAGTTCACAGGGAAATTTCGTTAGGGAGGTGGAGGCGAGGGCAGGGGCGGTAAGTCAAGACCAGAAGCACCCTCGGAGAATGAGGAGAGTGAGGTCGGCGGGTATGGTTCATGCAGAATCAGTTGAAGTGGCAGGACGAGGAGGGGTGGGGTTTGGAGGAGGGGAGCGAGAGCGCGCTTTCACTTTGCTGCAGCCGCCGCCGCAGCTGCTGGTTGACGCTTCCGTGGGAAGGTTTGAGGGAGGACAAGCGGAGGTGAAGGAGCAATGGGGCGAAAGGGACAGGCAGGGAGCGGGGGAAAGGGTTGGGGCGGAGGAGGGGCTATTGGCGAGGAATGTGCCTGGTTCTGCCTGTCAAGAGATTTCTGAGGCGCTTCAAAGGGTTGGGGCGGAGGAGGGGCTATTGGCGAGGAATGTGCCTGGATCTGTCTGTCAGGAAATTCCTGAGGCGCCTCAAAGGGTTGGGGCGGAGGAAGCGGATGGAGCAGAGGAAGCGGATGGAGCAGAGGAAAGAGCGGAAGGGGAGGAAGCGGATGGGGCAAAGGAAATAGCTGAAGGGGGGGAAGCGGATGAAGCAGAGGAAAAGGCTGGTGGCCAGTCTCTAGAGTACATGTCACCATCGCACCCTTCCTCCTGCTCCACACTCCCCCTCACTCACTCCCCTCCCTTAGCCGCCACTGCCACCACCACCACCACCACCACAGCATCCGTCCTCCCTGGCCCATCCCCGTCCCAGTCTCCCACCCCTTCTGCACATCCTTCCCTTTTCCCCTTTCCCTTCCCCTTTCCCTTCCCCTTCCATCTTCCCCCATTCTCTGCCGAAACCACCCCTTCGTCCTCCAACCATCCCTCTCGCTTTACCACCCCAGCCCTCCCCCCGCTCCCACACTCCTTCCTCAACACCCCCGCTTCCACCGCCCACTCGTTAAACCGCCCTTTCTCCCTGTACCGCCCAATATCGCCCTCAAATCGCTCTCTATCCTCCAAAACGCCTTACAGTCCTTCCTCGTCGACCCTTTCTCCCGCCCTGCCTGCACCGCAAAGAGCAGCACATTCCTCAGCAGGGCGTTTCCAAGCTGCTGCAGCCGCTACAGCCGGGTGCAGGTCGGCAGGCTCCGGCTGTAGCAGCGTTCCTGCCAGTGCTGCTACAGCCGGGTGCAGGTCGGCAGGCTCCGGCTGTAGCAGCGTTCCTGCCAGTGCTGCTACAGCCGGGTGCAGGTCGGCAGGCTCCGGCTGTAGCAGCGTTCCTGCCAGTGCTGCTACAGCTGGGTGGAGGTCGGCAGGGTCGGGCATGGCAGTGGGCAGCAGCAGGGTGAGCAGCTTCAGCGAGTTTAGCTTGCCTCCGAACGCTCTGGACGAAGAGAGGAACCACGCGGCATGGCATGGGGCTCTGAGGCTCAGAGGCGGCAGCAGGTATGGCACTGTTGGGTGTGCCACTGCTGAGTGTGACACTGCCAGATGTGACACTGCCAGGTGTGACACTGCCAGATGTGACTCTTCCAGGTGTGACTCTGCCAGGTGTGACTCTGCCAGGTGTGGCTCTGCCAGGTGTGACTCTGCGAGGTGTGGCTCTGCCAGGTGTAATTCTGCTGGATGTGCCCCTTCACAAAACGAGAAAGAAAATCAGGGTCTGTCGCCAGGGAGGAGAGTTCTGGGCGGGCCCGCAACAGAAGGAGTAAGCTACGGGTGGGGCGTGGGGCTTCTGAGGCTTGACGACGCCCTGAAGCACGGAGGAAGCGAGGATTCGAGTCAACACGGTGGGGCCAGCTCGAGTGGTGAGGCGTCTCAAGCCTCTAGTTACGGCTGGGGCGTGGGGCTGTTGAGACAGAGAGATGCTGAGGAGCGAGGAAGAGGAGAGGAGACGAAGGGAGATCCTGGGAGGAGTGTGAGTGAGCTTGGGGGTGTTTTGAATCAGGGGAGTGTGGAGGAACGGAGGATGGAAACGAAGAGCTTGGCTGAGCTGGGTATGCTGTGTGAGGAAGCGGACACCAATGCTCGCTTTAGCAGTAGTGGGGCCGCCAGTAGGGCGGATGGGGCCGGCCTTGGCAGCAGCATGGGCCAGAGCAGTAGCTTCCCCATTTGCAGCACGCGGAATGGTAGCAGCAGGCATAGCGGCAGCAGAAGCAGGAGTAGCACCGGGCAGAATGGCAGCAGTGGCAGCAACAGGCAGGATGGCAACAGCAGCAGCAGCAGCAGCAGCAGCGGAAACAGCAGACCCAAGAGTTCTAGTGACAGACGCAGCCATGCTAGCAGCGGCAAGGGAGGAAGTAGCCACAGGAGCCCAGGCAAGGCTGGGAGCATAGGCAGTGGCAAGGGGTGGTTCGGTAGAGGTAGCAAGAGCAGGGGTAGTGGGGATTTGAGCCAGAGCAAGAGTAGGGGTGGTGGGGAATTGAGCAAGAGCAAGAGCAGGGGCGGTGGGGAGTTGGGCAAGGGACGAAGGGCACGTGACTTGGGTACAAGCAGCAGCAGGGCTGGTGAGGGGAGGAGCACTGGGGGGAGCAGCATCGAGGGGAGCAGCTTCGTGGGGAGCAGAAACAATCTTCTTGCGATGCTGGTCTCGCTACAGCAGTCTCGCAGTCAGCAGGATTGTGAAGCCCGTCGACACGAGAGCAGGCTTGTGGAGGGCTCGATTGGGAGAAGGAAGGGGAGCAGCCGGGTGAGAAGCAAGCGAAGTCGGGGGGAACGGTCAGTGAGGAGTAAGGGGTTAGTTGGACTGATTGAGGGAGAGGAGGGAGAGGAAGTGGAGGAGCGAGAGGAGGGGAACGGGGGGAGACAGTGGGGGATGGGGAAGGAAGAGGAGGAAAAAGGGGGGTGTAAGGATCTTCATAGCCTGGTGCACGAATGGCTGGAGATGGAAGGAGAGGCTGAGCTGGCAAGCGGTGATTCGCCGATTCTGGACATAATAACGCTCACAGCGTTACTGGGGGCTGCTGGGGTTGGATTGTCGTCTAGTCGGGAGAAATGGGAAGAGAGGCAGATGGGCTTAGAGTCTACGGGAGGAGGTCTGCTGGTAGGTGGAGCAGCAGCAGCAGCAGTAGAGCAAGGATCAGCAGAGCCTCCAGCAGCAACTGTAGCAGCAGCGTTGGCAGCAACACCTCCAGCAGCAGAGTTGGCAGCAGGGCCGGGAGCAGCAAAGCCTGCAGCAACAGAGCCAACAGCAGGACCTACAGCCGAGCCAGCACCAGAACCACCAGCCGAACTAACAGCAAAACCACCAGCCGAGCTACCATCAGGGGCAGCAGCAACGCACACAAGAGGAGGTCGTCTGGTGCTGCATTGGCGGCCATTCTCTGGACCTGTTGTAGCAGTGGCAGCAGCATCAGAGGCTGCATCAGGGGCAGCATCTCCCTACCGCCCCCTCTCTGGGCCCCTAACAGGGCACAAGCGGAAAAGAAACGGCCTGACACTGCCCCACCAGCACGGCACGGTGAGAAACACCCTTCTCTTCCACAACACCCGGCACACCACCCATCACCTTGCCGTGTCACTTGCGACAGCTCCGGCTGCTGTGTCTGAGGGCCTGGGAAGCGAGGGCAGGGAGGAGGAGGAGTTTGCTCACCAGTCTCCCTGGTTGCGTGAGAGGGGGTCAAGTGAAGACGGTTTGGTTCTGCTGCCCCTGGCTATGGCACGGGGGGGATGTGAAGCTGGGCGTATGAACGCCGCCGGCGCTGCTCCTTTGGAAACATCTCCAATGCAGACTCAGAGTCCTTTCTTTGAAGCGCTGCAGCAGCTGCCCCTGGCCATGGCGAGGGAGGGATGTGAGGTTGCGGTTGGTGTGGACTCCGGTGCTGCTCGGTTGGGAACATCTCAGCAGCTGCTGCCCCTGTCCATGGCGCGGGGAGGACGTGAAGTTGGGCCTGTGAACGGCTGCGTTTCTCCTCATGAGATGTTTCAAAGGCAGGGTGAAACGTTTGAGGTGCCTCAGCAGCTGCTGCCGCTGTCTCTAGCGCGGGGGGGATGCCAAGTTGGGCCTTCACAGGCGTTGGAGGGGAAAGACGAGGACGGGGAAGAGAGGGAGGAGGAAGAGATGGAGGGGGAACCGTGGGAGGGGGAAGAAAGGGAAGGGAGTGGTAGGGAGGGAGGAGAGGGAGGTGAGGGCAGAAGTGGGAGCGGAGAGAGCAATGGAAAAGGCGGGGAAGGGGGAGCAGGGGGAGAAGGGGGAGCAGGTGGGGCAGGCGGAGTGGGGAATGATGGGGAGGAGGGTGATGGAGGGGAGAGTGATGAAGAGGGGAATGGTGGAGTGGGAAGTGGGAATGGGGATGGAGGGGAGGAAGGGGAGGATGGGGAGGAGGAGGATGGCGGTTGTGAGAGAGAGGATGGGGTTGAAGAAGAGGAGAAGGAAGAAGAAGGGAGGGAGGAGAATAAGGAGGGTGAGAGAAGGGCAGATGAAGAGGTTTCGCAGGAAAAAGGAGAGAAGTCGCTGTTCTGTAGGCAGCATGAGGGAGTGGCAGCGTCAGGGGCAGTAGCAGAGGTGAGAGCGGGAGAAGTGTCAGATGTTGAGAGAGTAGAGGCAGTAGCGACAGCTGATGCAGACAAATGTTTGTTGACAACAGGACTTGAAAGCGCGGGTATACTCCAATGCGAGGCAGACGAAGCGGCAGAGGTGGAATCAGAAGCAGCTGTCGCAGTTGAGAGCAAACAAGCCGCAGAACAGACTGCAGAGACAGCTGATGCAGTCGGCTGTTCATTGACTACAGGACTTGAAAGGACAGGTGGAGAGGCAGATGAAGCAGCAGAGACACAATCAGAGGCAGCAGCCGCAGCAGGAGAGACAGCAGAAAGGGCAGCAAGAGCAGGAGTAGCAGAAGCAGCAGAAGAAGCATCACCAGCAGCAACGGCAGCTGAAGCAGAAGCAGGAGCGGAAGCGGAAGCAGCAGGAACAGAAGTAGGAGCAGAAGCAGAAGCAGCAGGAGCAGAAGAGGAAGCAGCAGGAGCAGAATCGGAAGCAGCGGGAGCAGAAGAGGAAGCAGCGGAAGCAGAAGCGGAAGCAGCGGGAGCAGAAGAGGAAGCAGCGGGAGCAGAAGCGGAAGCAGCAGGAGCAGAAGCAGAAGCAGAAGCAGCAGGAGCAGAAGCAGAAGCAGAAGCAGCAGGAGCAGAAGCAGAAGCAGAAGCAGCAGGAGCAGAAGCAGCAGCAGAAAATTTTGAAGGAACAGAAGCGAGCTGCTCTGTAGTAGCAGGAGCAGAAGTGAGAGAAGGAGCCGATGGGAACTCAACGGCAGGAGCAGCAGGAGGAGAAGGAGCAGCAGAAGCAGCAGTAGCGGCAACAGCCGGTGACCAACTCACTGCAGATTATGCAGCGGCAGAGGTTGCTACTACTGAGATTCCCAGCGATTCGGAAGGAGTCGAAGCAGAAGCAGCAAGAGTAGGAGCAGAAGCGCCAGTAGGAGCAGAATCTCCAGCAGCAGCAGTGGTGGCAATGGCAGCTGATCAGCTCACTGCAGGGTATGCAGCAGCAGAGGTTGCTACTGAGAGTCCCATTGATTCTGAACAGGGGTCCTTTGAGTCGACTCAAGAGGGGTTTGCAAGCCCTGCTGACTATGAAGCAGCAGTAGTAGTGGCAGTGGCAGCTGAGTTCACTGCAGGCTATGCAGCGGCAGAGGTTGATTCTGAACAGGGGCCCTTCGAGTCGACTCAAGAGGGGTTTGCTAGCCCTGCTGACTGTGCTGCTGCCTCGGAATTGTTTGATTTAGCTCGGGAGGGGTTTGCAAGCCCTGCTGACTTTGCTTCTGCCGAAGATTTGTCTGATTCGGCTCGGGAGGGGTTTGAAAGCCCGTTCAGCAGCGAACAAGTATTCTTTGAGGCGTCTGAGAAGGATTGCGAGTGTGCCGACGATGATAATAACGAGAAAGAGGTGCTGTTAGATCAATCGACTGTCCTCTGTCCAGAGGTTTTTGCTTTTGAGGGTGCTGATGATGCTGGAAGCGATGGAAGGGAGAGAGCAGGAGGAGGGGTCGTAGAAGGGAGTGAAGCAGGAAAGGGAGATGAGTTTGCGGTAAGAAGGTTTGAGACGTCTCAGAACTGTATATATACCAACGGCGATGGAGAAATGGAGTTTCCATGTTCGGATATGAGAGGGAAGGAGGAGAAAGGGGAAGATGAGAAGGAAAGGGAGAGGACGGAGTGGAGAGAGGAGGAGAATGAAATGATGGGGATGGGCGTGGACGAAATAGAGAAGTCCGGGTTGAGTGTGGGGGATGCAGCGGATGGAGAGGATATGGTGGGCACGAGGGATATGATGGAGAGGGTGGGACTGGTGGACATGCTTTTTAGGCGAATACGGACCCAGTTGGGCAGGCAAGGAGTGGGGGAGGGATTGGGGGAGGAAGTGGGGATGGAAGTGGGGAAAGGGGAGGAGGAGAGGGAGGAAGTGGGGGAGAAAGTGGGGGAGGAAGTGGGGAGACGGGAGGAGGAGAGGATGGAAGTGGGGAGAGGGGAAGAGGAGAGGGAGGAGGTGGTAAGAAGAGAAGCAGAGAAGGAGGAAGAGGGGAGAAGGGATATCGAGAGGGAGGAAGTGGGGAGAGGGGAGATAGAGAGGGAGGAGAGGAGAGAGGAAGTGAGGAGAGAGCATCTGCAGAGTGAGAGAGAGCAGAGAGAGGAGTGTGAAGTGGAGGAATCAACGAGCGGAGGGAAGCAGGTGTGGGAGGAGGAGGAGGAGAGGGTGGAGAGGTTAGAGCAACTGCTGCGGCGAATCAAGGCAAGGCTCGTTCTCGTCAACTCCTCTGCTGCTGCTGCTGCTGCTCCTGGATCATCTGAGTCGACTGCTGTCAACGCAGCTGCTGCTGCGCCTACTGTAACAGCTGCTGCTGTCCGTTCGACTCTGGAGCCACCGCATACGGAGACACGAGTGGTACCTTCTGACTGGACTCAAAAGGCGACACCGCAAACGGAAATCGAGGTAGCAATCTCTGAATCGACTCAAGATGCAGCACTGCGTGAGGAGACAGGAGGAGACTTGCTGTCCGAAACTGTTCAAGATTCGCCTGCGTTGGTCAACTCAGCAGCAGTCGTATCCTCCCCACCACACTCACCCAACTCCCCCCCACCACTTACCCCCCTGGAAGCACACCCCTCTTACCCCTCGTTAGAAGCACATCCCATTCTGCCAGAAGATTCTTCCCTTGTTGGAACCGCATCCCAAGCTCTTTCAGACGCCATCTCCATCTCTCCTGAATTATCTTCCGCCCTCCACTCCCCCTCCTCCGATCTCCACTCCCCCTCGTTAGAGTCACATTCCCCCTCGTTAGTGTCACACCCCTCCCTGCCAGCAGATGTTTCCCTCACAGCAGCCACATCGCAGGCTCTTTCAATCGCCGTCTCCATCTCTCCCGATTCGTCCTCTGACCCTCACTCCCCATCCTCCGCCCTCCAGTCCCCCTCCTTAGTATCACACGCCTCGTTAGTATCACACGCCTCCCTGCCAGCAGATGTTTCCCTCACAGCAGCCACGTCGCAGGCTCTTTCAAACGCCATTTCCCTCTCTCCTGACTTCTCGGCCAATCCTCATTCCCCTTCCTCCGCCCCTCATTCCCCATCCTCCGTCCCTCACTCACCTTCCTCCACCCCTTCCTCCTCCGCCCCTCCCTCCCCTTTCTCTGCCCCTCCCTCCCCGTCCTCCGCCCCTCCCTCCCCATCCTCCGCCTCTGCCCACTCCCCCACCTCCCCGCCCCCTCAGTCCCTCTCCTTCCCCTCCACCCCTTTCTCCCCATCCACCTGCGCCTCCTCCTCCTGCCTCTCCCTCCCCCTCTCCCGCCTCCGCTCCTTCTCTCCTCCTCGCACCCACTCTGTCCAAACCAACTCTGACCAAGCCAGTGTATTCGGCCGCTCCTCTTCCCATACTCGCTACTCCCACACTCACTCCTCCCATACGCACTACTCCCACACTCACTCCTCCCATACGCACTACTCCCACACTCACTATTCAACCCACCACACTCACTTCTCTTCTCACACTCCCTACTCCTCTCACGCCCTTCACTCCTCCCAGGTCCAGGCCCCATCACGCACTCTCTCCTACCCATCTGCAGCCACTCATATCTCCTCCCACCGCTCCCCACCTTCCTTCACCACAATCAGCACAGCACCACTCTTGTTCCCTGTTGTGAGTGGTGAGGAAGCAGCACCTGAAGAAGCAGCACCTGAAGAGGCAGCACCTGAAGCAGCAGAACCTGAAGCAGCAGAACCGGGAGAAGCACCTGAAGAAACACCTGAAGGAGGAATCGAGGCACCACCAGAAGCTCCACCAGCACCTGAAGCATCACCTGAAACGTCTCACGAAGATGCTGGTGTCTCAGCAAGTGATCAGGAGGAGGAGAGCGAGTTTTCAATATCCTTTTTGGGAACGACGGGGGAGGAGAAGAAGATAGTGGAAAGCAGAGAGGAGTGCGAAGGGGTTACTACCATTGCTGACAGTGACTCTGTTCCCTCCCCTCTTACTGCATCATACGCTGCCACTGCAGTTACCACGGCACAGCCTGACAATCAGTCTGACGTCCTACCTGAAAAGCAACCTGACGGCCCACCTGAAATACTACCTGAGCCTGATCGTGCTTATTCAATAGCTGCTATCTTCTCTACTCCTGCCGACGACCAGCAGAAAGCAGTCCCAGCTGAATCAGTGGTGGCTGGAGCAACAGCAGCAGCAGCGGCAGTGATGGCAGCAGTAGCAGCAGTCAAACCCACATCCTCCTCACTCTCCCCCAGCAGCAGTCTCCCTAGCCATATCCGCGTGTCCTCCCCTCGCTTGCACCCAACGCAGCTACCCTCTCTCTATTCTCCTCCTGTTGCTGCTGCTAATTCGGGTAACGATGTCGCTACTGTTGGTTCTGATTCTGCTGATGCTGATGCTCTTGAAGCTGATACTGCTGCTGATGCTTCTGCTGATAACGCTGCGGCTGGCAAGGCGAGCAGAAGTGCCTTCTACCTGTCGAATCCAAGTGTCAAGACTGGCAACCTCATAATCAAGGTCTTCAGATCCCCAAGTGAGGGGACCGCTAGCAAGGCGCCCATATTTGGCTTGCGTCAGCAGCACAAGCTGCCCCTTTCTGACTCGCCGCAGCAGCACTCGGCAATCGGGGATACTACTATCACCAGCGGTACACCCAGGCAATCTTCTGTGACACCCAAGCGATCCAAGAGCTTGTCAACAGCGGCAGCAGCTGCTGCTGCCTCCTGGCTCCGCTCTCTCAAGTCCACCCTCTCTCCCTCCTCCTCCTCCTCCTCCTCATCGGCTAAAGCACCACGCGCCAGACAGTCAAGGTACTCAACAGAGTTGCACGGCGCACAGTCACCTTCTCTGGCGTCTGTTGATGCACCCTCTACCTCGGCCTCCTCACTCGCCTCTCTCGTCTCCCCTCATCATGCCCCCTACCCTCCCCATGCCCCTCCTCCACATGCCTATCTCCCTCCTCCTCAACCTTTCCCTGCATCCGCCCCAGCAGGTCCTTCCTCCAAACCCACAACTTTCTGGAATCTTCCCCCGGTAGACCTTCCTCCACCCGCTATCGCTTTGGATCCCATCCCACCCCCGTTTACCACTCCTTCTGCTCCTCCTTCTGCTCCTCCTTCTTCTCCTCCTTCTGCTCCTCCTCCTGCTCCTCCTCATGGCTCTCTTTTCTCCGCTCTCCCCATCTCACCCTCTCCTTCCTCGCCCCCAGCCCTTCCTGTCAACACCACCCTTTCCACCCCACCACTTCGTCCTGCATCTCCTGCTCTCAAATCCTCACTCTTTGCTTTCACCCGGAATTCACCTAGACAGTCCTCCCCACCTGCTGCTAAGATTCGACCACCCTCGCCCCGCCGTCTCCTCTCCTCCCTGCACAAGATGCTCAGCCCAGGTGCCGGCTCAGGTGGAATTTCAGGTGAATCTCGCGAAGCGCCTGCACTGGCTGTAGCAGGAAGTGATTCTTCAGGTGTTATGCCGAGGGATCAGGTGGGAGTTGCAGCAGAGCCAATCCAATCTCCAGTTGCAGCAGCAGCTACAGCTACTTCAGTGGTGGATGTAGCAGGGCTTTCCCCTGCATTGGCTGTAGCAGGAGCAACCTCGGCTGTAGCAGGGCTTTCCCCTGCATTGGCTGTAGCAGGGCTTTCCCCCACACTGGCTGTAGCAGGCGGCTCCCATGTGACAACTGCAGCAGGAATTCCATCTGCACCGGCTGTAGCGGAATCTACTAATGCAGCACCTGTAGCAGAGCTTTTCCCTAGTGTGGCTGTAGCAGGGGAGCTTTCCCAAGAAACATGTTGCGAGGATGTAGCACCAGATTCCCCTGCACAATCTGAGACCTGTGGGCTGGCTGTAGCAGAGGATTCTCTTCCAACACTCGTAGCCCTTTGCGAGTATGCAGCAGCAGATTTCCCTGCAAGAGGTGAGACCTGTGGGCCGCCTGTAGCAGAGGATTCTCTTCCAACAGCTGTTTTCCCTTCCCAGGATGTAGCAGCAGACGTTGCTGCAAATATTATCGAGACAGATGGGCCGGCTGTAGCAGAGGAAATCCCCCCTGCAGCTGTAACCTCTTGCAGGGATGTAGCAGCGGGTTTCCCTGCAGAGTTTGAGACCGATGGGCCGGCTGTAGCAGTATCATTGGAGATAGAAGAAGGGACAACTGTTGAGGAGGAGGGAGGTGAAGGGGAGAGAAGTGAAGAGGAGGTAAAGGGGGAAAGCGAGGAGGAAGATGAGGAGAGGCCGGATGGGCAGGAGGAGGAGGGGGGAGAAGGGGAGAAGGGAGGGGAGGAAAATGTGAAAGTAGAGGTTGGGGGAGCAAGCTTTTTGGAGGAAGTGAAGGAGGAGGAGAAGGAGGAGGATGAGAAGAAGTGTGAGAGAAACGATGCGGAAGAGGAGAGTGCAGAGAGAATGGCACGGTGTGAGTGGGCAAGGCTGCAGGAAAGCACAGCGCCAGCTGAAGGAGAGGAAGAAAGAGAAGAATCAGGTGGTGAGGAGGAGAGTGGTTTCGATTTCGGTGATGCAGGAACATTGGAATGTCAAGCAAAGGATGGTGTACCAGTCCTTTTAGAGAGAAGCAATGCAAACACAAGATCAGCAGCATCAGGCGTTTCAGAAAGAACAGTCACACCACCTCTATCCTCGTGCCTCTCCCCTCAGCCTTCCACCTCCCCCTCCTCCTCCACACTTTCCCTTTCTCTCACTCTCGCCCTTGCTTCTCCTGACCCACCTCCGTCCCTCGTCACCCCCACACCACCACCCCTCTCCCTCACCCGCTCCCCCACCCCACCTCCTTCTCTCACAATCTCCCCTGCTCTAGCTGCCCACGTGGCCACTCAACACAGCCTGCACAGCCCCTCACCACCACCACCCTCCCTCGCCACTCCCTCACTCACCCTCTCCCCTGCCCTGCCCACTTCCCTCCCCCTCTCTCCTGCGCCTGCCACCCGCGTGACCATTCAACACAGCCTGCACAGCCCCTCACCACCACCTCCCTCCCTCGTCACCTCCACCACACCACCACCCCCCTCACTCGCCCTCACCCCCAGATCACAACCCCCCTCCCTCCCCCTCTCCCCCGCCCTAGCTGCCCGCGTGGCAACCCAACACAGCCTGCACAACACTTCACCACCACCACCACCCTCCTCTCTCCCCCTTTCACCCGCCCTAGCCGCCCGTGTGGCCACGCAGCACAGCCTGCACAGCCTGCAGAACCTCCGGAACCGGCTGCAGCAGCAGCGAATGGCGATGCGCCAGCTGGCGGAGGAGACAAGCAGGCTGCGGGGGTGGCTGGGGTGTGCTGCTAACGGGGGGAGCAATGGCACTGGTACAAGTGCTCTGGGTGGTGCTTCTGCTACCCCTGCTGGTTCTACTGCTAAGTTAGCAGCAGCAAGTGCTGCTGGTGGTTCTGTTCCTGCTGCTGCGGCTGCAGCTGCTGCTGCATCTTCTGCTTCTGCAGCTGTTTTTGCAGCTGCAGCTGTTTCTGGCACTGAAGCGGTTGCTCGTGATGTCGCTGATGATGTCATTGCTGCGCCTGATGCTGCTGCTGATGTGTCCTGGGTTGCTGACCTGTCGTCATCTCCTGCGTCGCTGCTAAGTGATGCTGACTCGCCAAGTGGTGCTGACTCACCAAGTGGTGCTGACTCAAGAGCTGACACTGACTCGCCAATCAATGCTTACTCGCCAAGTGGCGCTGACGCTGACTGGCCACGTGGTGCTGACTCGCCAACTGCAGCTGACTCACCAAGTGGTGCTGAATCACCAAGTGATGCTCATGCTGCAGTGGGAGAGGAAGCTGAAAGGAATGAAGCCGATGGAGATTCAGGGGTCGTAGAAACCGTCGAGGCAGCAGAGAACTCTGAGACACCCAAAGAGAAGGAGGCTGGTGAGGGGATGCAGCATGAGACGCAGGGCAAGTCAAAAGAGGAGGACCCTAACAAGCTGACTTCTGATTTGACTGGAAAAGCAAGTGAAGAGATGGGACGTGAGGCAAAAGGCACGAAGGGCTTGGGAGGGGGGAATGGAAGGGAGGGAGGAAGTGGAGGAATGGAAGGAAGTGGTGCAACGGAAGGAGATGTGCAGTGCAGAGAAATGGATCCATCTGATGCTGCTGCTTCGATATCTCCTGCTGCTTCTGGAGCAGGACCGAACACAGTAGCTTCTGTTTCTGATGAAGTGGCCAGTACTGTTCATGACGCGCCTCAGAAACAGGCTGCTTTTAAAGCTGCTGCAGCTGTAGCAGGAACAAGCACACTTGCTTCTGTTTCTGGCGAAACAGCCAATACCGTTACTGAGGCGTCTCAGCAACAGGCTGTTTTTAAAGCAGCTGCTACCACCCCTCAGTTTTCAACGCGTCGTCCCCCCTTCGCTCTGCTTAGCGAGCCGCCCACCAGGAAGCCGCGAGTCACATCTGTGAGGTGGACCACCCTCTCTCCCATCCAGGAAGAGGAAGGATTGGGTATAGATTCTCAAGAATCGAAGTCCCAAGGTAGCGTGGAACGATCTGGTTTAGATTCGGAAGAATCGAAGTTCCAAGGCAGCATGGAACGAGGCAGGTCTGTGAGCTGGACTGCTCTCACACCGATCAAAGAGGAGAGAAATCTGGGTTTGATTTTGAAGGAGCAACGATCCCCAACATCCCCTCTAGCATCCCCTGTGCCATCCTCCCCCTTAGCATCCCCTGCCAAGAGCCCCTTGGTAACGCCTACCGCCCCTCTCCTCCTCCTTAAGATTATTCCATCCCCCCCTCCTCCTTCTACCACTCCTCCTCCTCCTATTCCTCCCTCTCATCCGTCTTTCTCCTCCCCTCTCTCCACCACCTCTTTCTCTTCCGCTGTCGCAAGACTGCTGCCTGCCACTACAGCTGCTGCTGCTGCTGCTGCTGCTGCTGCTGCTTCTGCTGCTCCTGTTGCTCCTGCTGTTCCCGCTGCTCCTGCTGCTCCTGCTGCTCCTGCTGCTCCTGCTGCTGCTGCTGCTCCTGCTTCTCCTGTTGCTCCTGCTGTTCCCGCTGCTCCTGCTGCTACTTCTGATCCACTCTCGCTGGCTACGGCTCGCAGTGGTGATACTGATTCTGTTGCTGGTGCGGCTGCTACTGGTTCAGCTGATGCTGCAGCCGCTGCTGGTTCTGCTGCTGATACACCTTCTGCTGCTGCACCCAATGTCAGCTCCGTTTCTGGTACCAGCATTGCCTCTGACACTCCTGCTTCTCCTTCCTCTCAGCCCACACCCTCCTCCTCCTCCTCTTCCTCCTCCTCCTCCTCCTCCTCCTCCTCCTCCTCCTCCTCCTCCTCCTCCTCCTCCTCCTCCTCCTCCTCCTCCTCCTCCTCCTCCTCCTCCTCTTCCGTTTCCTCCCAAAAATCCTCTCGCCCTCGCTCACTCTCCCCATTCCGTTTCTTCAGCCCCACAAAATCTCGCCCCACCATGGGAAAACCAGCCAATGCCAAGCCTGCAGCATCTGGGGCAGCAGCAGCAACAGCAGCTCCAGAATCAGCTTCCTCTGTTGGTGAAACAGCTGAAAAAGCACCTGAAGAAACGCCTGAAAGGACTCCTGGAAAGCCAGGAAGACGACCTGCATCACCAGCATCAACTCTAGCATCCCTCTTCTCCCCCTTCTCCCCATCAAACCCACACTCCCCCTCGCTCTCCCCCTCTCCCAGCTCACTTCCTCAGACTCACAACCAGCCTCCCTCTCTCCAGCGCAAAGCAGGTCCATCCTACTCTCCACCTGATTCCAATGGAAACGCCTTACCTTCAGACTTGCACACTTCAAACCCTGCGAGCCAAGCACCGAAGCACACGGGTGCAGGTTCTTCAAGCCCCCATCGACCCCACTCTCCATTCTCCCTTGCTCTCCATCGCATCTGGTCTCTCACCCACTCCAATCATCCCTCCGCCACTGCCGACCATCCTTCTACCCACACTGCAACGGCTGTAGCTGAAACGGCTGTAGCAGCAGCAGCTGCTGCAGGTGATGCAGCAGATGCGCCTGCACCAGCAATCCACAGCGTAGGAGAAGGGATGGTTGAAGGAGGGGCAGCAGCAACTGCAGCAGCTGCAGCAGGAGCAACACCACTCAAGCCCAAGCCAATGACTGAGCAGCAGAAAGCAGCACTGTTGGATCTTATACACAGTCCAGTGAGTCTCTCTATCCCTCCCCACTGCCCACACCCCACTCCATCCTCCCTGTCCCTGCCCTCCCTCTCCCTGACGCTGCAATGCCTTTCTCAAGCTACTTCATCTCACGTAACAGTGTAACCATCTTATCCTTCGTGCTAACGGGTGCCCCTCCGATTCTTCTCTTCTCTTTGCAGGACCTCGGACTATCCCAGTCCTCTGCAGCTCTTCTGGAGAGAGCGGTTCTTAGAGTGGCCACATCGGCTACACTTGAGTTGATACCAGAAGGCTCTGGAAGCCCCACTTAGAAATATCAACTGATCTTCGTTGAAGCTGCTGCGATCAGAATTTGATCGTCCCTAGGATTACCTCAGGAAGGTTCGCACACGACTGAGTAGTGGTGGTGGACCCTTGACCTCAATTCAGAGTGGATGTAAGATGATTGAGATAATTAAAACATGCAAATACAGGAATATAAATAAGAGTACAAGGGAATACGAATCGACCTAGGCTAGCCATGTACTCTAAGGGGTACATTCCCTTATTGCAGCGAAACCCAACCGTGCGACTCCAGGCGGTTACGAAACTGACGGGGCAGAATCCTCGCCACTGCTGCTGCATGATGCTGTCTGCCTTGACGGTCCAGATGCTTCGTAACTGTATAACCCTTCGCGTCACTTCCGCCCTTTTGTCTTCAGCTTCGGTACTGCGTGCTTCGATTGCTACTGTCAAGAGTGCACAGTAATGTTTCATCTTTCACTATTCGTAACAGAAGCTTCTTCGGCAAGCCCATGTGACTATCAAAACCATGTCAACAGCGCTTGATTACTCACTTTTTCCTGTGTAGTGTAGGAGCCTGCACTGCTTTGGCCGTGTTACCCTGGACCGGATAGAAGCGCACATGTGCTTATAATTAAACGCGTTTTTCAGGGGGTGCGCTTCTAATTGAGTATAATGTATAAGCGCATGCGCTTATAGAATGGCAAATATATATTTATAATATTGTAGCACCAAATTGTATATCTCGTCCTTGTCAATTCAGAGTCGAATTGACATGGGGTCATGAATGAAAAACTTCCGCAAGTTGACAAGGAAAGATTCCCAGCCAGCAAATACATTCAATGTGAGTCAGTAGGCACCCCTAACAGCAAATGATGACTGGACGCGGAGCCAGTGACTGTGTTGAGCATGAAGAGAATCGAATTTGGATGCTAAGGTAAAACTTGTTATCGTAATTTGACATATTTTCAAATTTAGAAATAAACATGCGCGTATACCAAATCACGTTTTTTCTAGGGGGGTGCGCTTTCAATCGAGGTCCGGCCATAAGCGCAGTGCTCCGGATAGAAGTGCATGCACATATAATAGGCCTGCGCTTCTATTGTCTGTTGCTATATTTGTTGATACGCTGTAGTTAGGCATGCTGTAGGGAGTACAGCTTTGTTAGGGTTTGCTACTTGTACCCAACCCTTGCTAGTTCACTCCATTCCGATGTTTCACTTCTCAACATCTATCCGGGGTAACACGGTAACACTCCTACCGTAATTGGTCCCTGTATTGTATAGTGTATGCGGAGAGTCACTCTACAACGGGAGTGGACTACGGAGGAGGGCACGGGGCTATGCGGGTGATCGTTGCGTTCTACTAGCGTTCTCACTACTTGCTGTGCTCACATAGAAGATTGGCAAGAGTTTCACTAGCAAAAGAGAACAACAAATGATTACAATGAGGCATGCAAGTCGATATAGCAAGGAAGACAGTGCAACACCTACCAAGCATTCTGAAGGGCGACCAGCCAACGCTGCAGCAGGACGGTCTGCCAGCGTAGCACAAGGTCGACGTGTCAACGCTGCAGTCGCAGGTGAGCATGTGCGCGCATGTGCGCACCTACCAAGTAGGTGCAGGTCGACGGTTGCACCGTCAGGCACATTGCGCAGGTGCCATGTAGAAAACTTGTCGACGGTTTCGCCAAATGTGCACCGTCGAGCACGTGATGCCGTTCCGCAGGTCGACTTTGCCAAAACATCATGGACGAAATTCGCACACCCTGACAGAGTTTCACAATCGAGCGAATTCGGGCGACCAGTTCGCCGATACGAGGCTCGCCGAACAGCGCCCCTCGATCAGACGACGAGCTCGTCGAACAACACCCCGTTAATCAGAGGACTGGCTTGTCGAAAAGCACCCCGTCGATCAGAGTTCGTCGACGGGCTGGCCGATCAGAGCGCGGGCTTGTCGACGACCATTCTTGTCAACCAGCAAGGTCCTTCGTCGACTACGAAATCTCGTCGAACAAGGCAGGGCCTTTTCGACAACCTCTGACGTCTAACAGCGAAGGCCCATACGACGACCACTTCGTCGAATTCACGATGTCGGCGCCGAGGAAGCCTGCACCCAAGCGAGGGCGGGGCCTTTCACTTTAACATTGTATGCATCCATTCCTAATTTATGGTATTGTTGAGAAAGTTATGCTATGGATTTTCTTCAGTAAGTAAACCATAACCGCACTATCGAGGAGGTACATAAAGACAAAATGGGACGTGCGAAGCGAAGGCATGAGCATAGGACATGGTGAATGGTGACAGTAATGTGTATATATTTGCAGAATGTTGCGATAGCGAATGGTATTCTCCAATACCGTGGAGGGTGGAGAATTTTGCAAATGTTTGTGTTCTCGGACAGCAGTGGTCAATGCCATTTTGTTTCCAAACTCACGGGCCATTACATTGCAGCAGGGACAAATTGTCTTCATATATCACTCTAAGGGGGATATGTAGTCATGAGGTTGAGCTGCAAAAAAAAAGGCACATTTTGCAGCCTGCAAAAAGTCAATCTCAGCCGAAGAAACAGCCTGACTCTTCATCGCCACCGTCGTTCGTCTGCATGGAATACGAGCGGCGATCATCAGTGACCGTGAGATGAACTTCACAAGCAATTTCTCGAGGAACATGTTAACGGGAATGGAGTGTTGGCCCCGCCCTCGCTTGGGCAACGCCGACGAATTGGTCGGATGTACGGGAGTAGCAGCCGACCGTTCACTGTGGGAGAGCTGCTCGACAGGCTTGGTCGAGCTGCTGGGGACCGCTGTGGTGTTGCTGTCGACCAGGGAGCTCGACAGCTGCAACTGACTGGTCTGGGCGACGGGTGGGCCGTCGACCAGGAGGGGCAGTTCGACCGGGAGGTCGACGGAGCAGTCCGTCGACCTGTAGTTCGACCGGGAGGTCGACGGAGTAGTCCGTCGACCTGACAAGTGAGCAGCGGTCGACGAGGGGAGCTCGGCGACAACAGCTGACAGTTCTGGTCGACGGAAGGGGTCCGTCGACCAGGGGGTAGCTCGACGGGAGCTGTGGTCGACCAGAGGGACCTGGTGGTCAACCAGAGGGACCCAGTGGTCGACCAGAAGCACTGGTGGTCGACCGGAGCACTTGGTGGTCGACCAGGTCGACCGGGTAACCTGTTCGATGTGGCTCGTCAGGCGCAGACAACAGCCGACGGATTCACAACGGTGCAAGTCGGGCCAATCGTCTGCGCGCACCTGCGAGCGTGCGCACTGCTGTCTTCTACGGGGCAACGCTGGACAGCCGCTTTGCTGCAGCGTTGGCACGCCGTCGACCTGCAGTGTTGGCAGGTCGCCCTTCTGCAGTGTTGGCACGGCTCCTCTACGCAACGCTGGCAGGCGGTCGACCAAGCTGTGCTGGCGGTCGACCAGGCTAGCTGCAGGGTTGCTAGGTGCCTTATGTAGTCAATTCTGTCATTGCTTGTTCTATTATTATGTAATGTGAATTTTGCCTAGTAAAACTCTTGCCGATTTTCCCCGTAAATGTGCAAGTGCTAAGGAACTAGCAAAGCTACGATCACTCCTAGTAGTTCGTGCCAACCCCCCCCCCGTAGTCTAGCTCACTACCTTTGTCGAGTGACTCTTCGGATGGTGCGGTGAGCGTGGAACGAACACGCGTCCTTCAGATAGGAGCCGACTTTTGCACCCACTAAGTCGTTCGTAGGCCGGCAGTACGTGCAACCATGACGCCTACCTTGCCAACGGCTGGCGCGGTAGAGGACACCTTGGAGGCACGCTTGACTGATGCGAGGAAACGCCATGCAGATAACGAGTACGGGACGATCCCCTTGGAGATCGTCGAGTTGGGCATCCGGGCGCAGTGGGCGACGGAACACCCTTCCCGTCCTGCATCTCCTCGACCGGTGCGAAACGAAGGTGGCGTCGACGACGAGGTCGACGGCGGTGCACGAGTCAGCGGCAACGATGGCACGAAGCAGAGAGGGGTGATCAAGGTCGACGGTGGCGTCGACAGGATTCAGGCGCGAGTGCAGCGGTCGACGGCGGCTGCAGGCAGCTCGCGTGCCGACGTCGATGGTCGACGTCGCTCTCCTCTACGAAGCGGTGGAGGGCTCTCGGCGACGACGCATGTGACGGCGGGCGGGATTGCACCGGCGTATGGCTACTTCAAGTTCTCGCAGGACCGGATCACCGTCGCACCGCTGCAAGGTCGACGGGACCTCATCACCTGGAGGGAGTCGATAGAACCTCAGCTGGAGGTCCCCGGGCTGAAGGGCTTCGCCGACGGCACAGTGCCAATTCCTCCCGTGGACGATGTCGAGCTGCGCGGGGAGTTTCGTGCGGCTCACTTGCTCACCTTCATGGTCATCTCGAGGTGCTGCTCGCCGGTGGTGCAGCTGGCGCTCAGGAGCTGTCGAGAGCGACTTGATACTGGTCACCAGGCATGGCACTTCATCCTGTCGACGTACCAGGTCAGGGACGACCTGTACATCGGACAGCCAGAGGAGAAGATGACACCGAGCAGGAGTCGGCGACGGACTACTGCAACCATGCTCGACGGATCCTGGCTGAGATGCGGATGGCGGGCGCCGAATACTCGACGGCGTCCTACATCACCCACATCGTCAAGGGCCTGCCGCGTGACTATAACCTCATGAAGAGGATGATGATGGTGCCCGGCACGCGTGAATCCCTCGACGAGGACTCCATCACCAGCTACATCCTTCAAGACGAGGCGATGCAGGAGGCCGAACAGCCCACGGAGCTCCTTCCGCACGCAAACTACGCTGCACCGACGAAGCTGAATCAGCAGCGAGGGCAGCGCGGGAAGCCGGACGGAGGTGGTAGCGGAGGTGGGCGGTCGACGAAGGACGTTGACGAGAAGAGGTCGACGCGGGACAAGAGCCGTGGAGGTGGTGGTCGACGGCGGGAGTGCTGGATCTGCCACGACCCCGACCACCTTTCCTATGAGTGCCCTGACCGCGACGACAGTGACGAGGATGACACCAAGGGAGGCCGTGGCCGGTCGACCAGCCGTCGCCCCCGTCGAGATGCAAAGCCGCGCAAGGAGAAGCAGACGTCGAAGAAGACGTCGTCGACGAAGGACGTCGACAGCTCCAGCGGCAAGAGCTGAGGCGACGGGGAGGCGTCGTGCTCGATGGTCGGCGTGGTGGAGCCGACAGTCTCGCTGGCACCGGAGGCTGGCGAGGACTTCCAGGCGGTGGCGGCAGCTGTGCAGGCCAACCCGATGGCGGTGCTGCTCGACAGCGGGTGCTCCCACCACCTGATGGGGACGAAGGCGGTCTTCGTCGACATGGCGCCGAGCGACGGAGTGAAGCACGTGCGTAGATTCAACGGGGCGCTGCAGCCTGTCGAGGGTCGCGGAACCGTCGCTCTACAAGGGGAGGTCGGGAAGCAGGTCCTCATCCCCGACGTGCTCTACGTTTTGGGCGTACAGGCGAATCTGCTGTCAGCTGGCCAACTGAAGGAGAGCGGAGTGCAGATGCAGGGCGACGGCGACGAGATGCTGCTCGTCGCCCCGACCGGAGAGGTGCTCGGTCGAGCACGCTAGACTGGACGAGTCCTCAGCACCGACCTTCGCCCCTGCTCGACGCAGTCGCCGTCGACCGAGGTGGTAGCTCTGCGGACAATCGTCTCGGCGACGAAGTCGACCAGCGACCGCTTGTATGGAAGGTCGCACACGTCGGCGTCGACACGATCAAGAGCTCGGCGAAGCATATAGTTGCTACTGGGCTCGACATCACGCCGTCGACCGGAGCAGACCCGCCGTGTGTCTCGTGCGTCGGAGGAAAGCTGGCGCGGCACACCTTCCCCACCAAGGGCTCGGACGCCGAGGAAGCACTGGCTGTCGTGCACATTGACTTGTGCGGGCCATTTCGTGTGGCTGCCAAGGATGGCAGCTTGTACTTCCTGCTGCTGGAGGATCGACACACTCGGTTCGTGTGGGTGATGCCGGTCGCCAAGAAGAGCGATGTGCTGCGGGAGTTCCAGAAGTGGCTGGTGCTGGTGGAACGACAGACGAAGATGTCAGTTGTGTCGCTCCGCTCTGACCGGGGAGGGGAGTTCCTCGGAAAGGAGTTCACCGCCTTCGTCGACGGGAAGGGCATCGTCCACGACCTGACGTGCCCCTACACTCCACAGCAGAACGGCATGGCTGAGCGGGAGATTCGCACGGTCGTTGAGTCCGTATGGACGATGCTGCTGCACATGGGCGTGCAGCACCACTGGTGGCACCTCGCTCTACGACAAGTTGTCTGGGTGCGCAACTGCTTGGAGCGCTCGACGACGCCACCGGGGACGACTCTGTACCAGCTGCTGACCGGGAAGAAGCCCGACCTCACGCTGGCGCGGGTATGGGGCTGCATGGTGCGGTTCATGGTTCCCGAGCAGCAGCGCGGTGGGAAGCTGGCGCCGAAGGCTCGCTGGGGAATTCACCTGGGTGTGTCGCCGGAGAGCAAGGGCTGGGAGGTGCTCGACCTGACCGACAACAAGGTGGTCACGTCGGTCGAGGTGATCTTCTACGAGACGCTGTCGCTGGAGGTGTGGAAGGCGAAGTATGGGCCGGCGTCGGGGCGGACGCAGGCACACCCGCCGACGGACACCTCGACGACGACGGTTCCACTGCTCGCCGAAATCGACGAGCCTCCTGCTGAGGATGTTGTGGAGGTTCTTCCACCCTCCCCTGTTCTTGCTCCTCCCTCCCCCGTCGCAGATCGGCCTGCGTCGACGCCTGTGTCGGCCTCCGGCGATGAGGGGAGCCTTGAGGCGTCGCCTGTGGCGCCGGCCAGTGGCAACGCCGGCGGTCGACAGGGCGCCAAGCTCGTCGACCAGGATGGGAAGCCGTCGACGACAGGGGAGCAGCAGACAGGGGAGCCGGTCGAACAGGAGGCAGCAGCAGGGGTGCAGTCGACAAGGGAGCAGCAGACGGGGCGTTCGACAAGGTAGCTGTCGAAGTCAGCAGGAGGTGAGCAGCCGGTCGATGGGTCGAAGCAGCTGGTCGACGACGAAGATGTCGACGAGGAAGGGGAGCAGTCGGCGGGAGAGGAGTCCACCGACAGCGACGTGGTGGAGGTGCCAATCGAGAAGCCTGAGCTGCGACGCACAGGTCGAGCTCGACGGCCGCCGGAGCGGCTGAGCTTCCACGCCTGCCTGCCGCCAGCTGCCTTCACCACTGTGTACGACGAGGTCGACGACGACCTGTTGTACGACGACGCCGAGGAGGATGAAGAACTGCCGGAGCTCGACCCCGACGTACATGCTGACCCCGAACACCGCGGAGACATCGCGACGATGACGGTGAAGGAGGCGCTGGCGAGCTGGAAGGGCGAAGCGGTGAAGGCAGCCATGGACGAGGAGATCTGCAGCCTCATCGGCATGGGCACTTGGGAGCTGGTCGAACGTCCACGCGGGGTGAACATCATGAAGAACCGGTGGGTGCTGACGACAAATTACCGCATCGACGACACCGTCGAGCGCGAGAAGGCGAGGCTGGTCGTGAAGGGCTTCACGCAGATGTACGGTGCCGACTACGACGAGACGTACTCGCCGGTGAGCAGCTTCGTCACGTTGAGGATCTTCCTCAGCATTGTCGCCGTCCTCGACCTCCACCTTATGCAGCTCGACATGAAGAACGCCTTCCTGCAGAGCAAGCTCGACCGGGTGCTGTACATGTACCAGCCGGACTACTTCGACGACGGGACCGGCCGGGTGTGCAAGCTGCTGAAGAGCCTCTACGGGCTGAAGCAGTCGCCGCTGTTGTGGTACAGGGCTCTCGACGGTGTGCTGCTGGGCGCTGGCTGGAAGAAGAGCCAGGTCGATGAGGCGCTCTACTTCAAGGACAGCGACGACGGAGTGACCTGCTGGGTGCTGGTCTACGTCGACGACCTGCTCGCCGCCAGCAGCAGCACCGCGATGCTGAAGGAGCTGAAGGAGCTGCTAGAGGCCGCCTTCGAGCTGCGTGAGATCTCGCCGGTGGTGAAGTACCTTGGGCTGGAGATCCTGCGCGACAGGCCGGCCAGGAAGCTGTGGCTGCACCAGCAGGGCTACGCCGACAAGCTGCGCAGGCGCTTCATCGACGAGGAGCAGGGCGGTTGAGTCCCGAAGACGCCGGTCTCGGTCGACGCCTACGCTAAGCTGACGTTCGACGACGAGGAGGCCCAGGACCGCGAGTAGGAGGAGTACCGGCAGAAGATCGGCTCGCTGCAGTTCGTGGCGACGACAACGAGGCCGGGCATTGCGTTCGCTTGCAGCAAGCTGGGGAGCGGCCTCACGGTGAGGAGCGGCCAGCATTGGCGCGAGGTCGACCGCTGCCTCGCCTACCTCGCCGACACCCGCGACACCGCCCTGGAGTTCGGCGGTGGACCAGAGTCGCTAGAGATGATCGGCTACGTGGACGTCGATGATGCGGGCGACAAGCAGAACCAGACGAGCACGGGCGGCTACGTGTTCGTCTTCGGAGGGGCCGCGATCTCCTAGTCGAGCCAGCGCATCAAGTGCGCGACGCTCTCCTCGACCGAGTCAGAGTATGTCACGGCCACGGAAGCCGGCAAGGAGGGGCGTCGACTTCGCTTTCTCCTAGCAGAGTTCAAGCTGCTCGACGCTGGGAAGCCGACCGTCCTCCGCGTGGACAACAAGTCGGCGATCACGGTCGCTGAGGGCTTGGGGATGACGGGCAACCTCAAGCACATGGAGCGACGCTATGCCTGGCTGCAGCACATGGTGAGGCGCGGGAAGTTCGTGCTGAAGTACATCCCGACCACCGAGCAGCCGGCAGACTTCCTGACAAAGGCGCTGCATTTTCTGGCTTTCAACCGGTGCTCTGTCGCCATCGGCCAAGTTCGCCTGGCCGACGTCGGCGACGGCGACGATGAGGTGCAGCAGTAGGTGCCGTGCCCTTCTGCACGGCTGGTGCGGTGACGGCGTGCTGTGTGTGGGGTGCACGTTGAGGACGAGTTTTCTCCGTGGAGTACTGCCGTGTGGGCTGGAGGCCCAAGCGTGAGCGCGGCAGGGGAGTGTTAATGGGAATGGAGTGTTGCCCCGCCCTCGCTTGGGCAACGCCGACGACTTGGTCGGATGTACGGGAGTATCAGCCGACCGTTCACAGTGGGAGAGCTGCTCGACAGGCTTGGTCGAGCTGCAGGGGACCGCTGTGGTGTTGCTGTCGACCAGGGAGCTCAACAGCTGCAACTGACTGGTCTGGGCGATGGGTGGGCCGTCGACCAGGAGGGGCAGTTCGACCGGGAGGTCGACGGAGCAGTCCGTCGACCTGACAAGTGAGCAGCGATCGACGAGGGGAGCTCGACGACAACAGCTGACAGTTCTGGTCGACGGAAGGGGTGCGTCGACCAGGGGGTAGCTGGACGGGAGCTGTGGTCGACCAGAGGGACCTGGTGGTTAACCAGAGGGACCCAGTGGTCGACCAGAAGCACTGGTGGTCGACCGGAGCACTTGGTGGTCGACCAGGTCGACCGGGTAACCTGTTCGACGAGTTCTGCGGAGGCACGCGAACGTCGTCGAGGTCGCGATGGCGACGGCGACTTCGTGCTGGTATCCCGAAGTCGATGTGGCTCGTCAGGCGCAGACAACAGCCGACGGATGCACAACGGTGCAAGTCGGGCCAATCGTCTGCGCGCACCTGCGAGCGTGCGCACTGCTGTCTTCTACGGGGCAACGCTGGGACAGCCGCTTTGCTGCAGCGCTGGCACGCCGTCGACCTGCAGTGTTGGCAGGTCGCCCTTCTGCAGTGCTGGCGTGGCTCCTCTGCGCAACGCTGGCAGGCGGTCGACCAAGCTGTGCTGGCGGTCGACCAGGCTAGCTGCAGGGTTGCTAGGTGCCTTATGTAGTCAATTCTGTCATTGCTTGTTCTATCATTCTGTAATGTGAATTTTGCCTAGTAAAACTCTTGCCGATTTCTCCCGTAAATGTGCAAGTGCTAAGGAACTAGCAAAGCTACGATCACTCCTAGTAGTTCGTGCCAACCCCCCCCCCCCCGTAGTCTAGCTCACTACCTTTGTCGAGTGACTCTTCGCAGAACATGTGGCAGCAATTAGGCACTCGACTACAGTTCAGTTCGTCGTACCACCCCGAAACCGATTGTCAAACTGAGAACACCAATCAGACCATGGAGCAATTAATTCGAGCCACGTGCGACGACCCGACAACGTGGGAGCAGAAGTTGCCACTCATCGGATTTGCGTACAACAACTCCACGTCCGCCACCACCCAATAGTCACCGTTATCTCAAATACTAGCAGAACCCTACAGTACCCATGACACCGAACCCCGAGAACCCCGTCCCACTTGCGCAGCAGTTCGCCGGAATTTTGCAAGCAACCCGGACCCGCGCAGCAAACTCCATAAAAAATATCAAACATCATCGCTAAGCGCAACGCCGATCGCGACCGACGCCCCGACACTTACCAACTTGACAACCTCGATATGCTCGACACCCAAAACCTCCGCCTACCCATCACACGAAAGTTACGCCTGAGATGTTGCGGGCCATTTCGCATCAAGCACGTGATCACCACCGTAACCGCCCACCTTCTCCTGGCCACTGATTGGTACGTCAGCCGGTCCTTCCACGCCAGCCTCCTCCGCCCCTACGTCCCGTCAACGAGTCAACTGCCATGTATCCGCCTGTCCAGCATGACCCGCCCGCCAACCGAGCCAGTCATCGCACCCGAAAAAATACGGAGTCATGGAGGACGCGACCAAAGTGGAGCACGACGCATCGAGTTCCAGATTCGCTGGAAAGACCGAACGCCAACCGAGGAAAGTTGGGTCCCTTTGGACAAGATTGAAAACCACCATGTCCTAACCGATTATCAGTGCAGCCGGAATTTCCGCAATATGCACGCGGTTTCATAAGGGGATTCCCTTGTGGAGGGGGGTAGTGTAAGAAAACAGCTTTTCCTTACTTCACGTCACACAGCATACCGCGTACAGGACTATTCCCGCCACTGTAAACCCAACAGTAGCCCGTTATCACCCCGCGACGCTCGCCTCGACACTGTCCCGCCACCACAACCCTCGCGCATAAACCACCCGGCTCGGCTGGTAACACGCGATCCGGTCCTACGCCTCAACATTTCCCAACCTTGGCATCCAGCCCGTAGGGCACTATTTCGCGAGCACGTTACCGCTGCCGATATGCCTTCGCTCATGCCTTGGCTCCGTGTATTGTTTGCTTCTAATGCAATCTTCGTTCGTTCACTAGATTGCGCTCGTAACAATTATAAAATATAGAAGAAATGCTGGAGGGCTGCTGTTCAAAAGACAGTTTGAGTCGGGTTTCAGTTCAGAGGTAGTTGCTGACGCGTGAGGAGCACTTGCGGACCAGCTTCGCTCACGGCACCTGAGATTCTGGGATTCTGGGTGTGCTCAGATTGAGGGGCCTTTTCTGGATTGGGCCGTGACTGCAGTACAGTTATGGGTGGCAGTTGTCTTCTTGCACTTGCCCGGCTCGTATTTGATGCACTTTAGCGGTTGGCTACGATGTTGTCCACTATAGAGCTGTATGTTCCCTTTACCGCTTTGAACCGCTACATACCATCCTGAACAGTGAAGCATCAGCTGCAACGAACGTGTGACCCGCCCTGAACTGCCATAGAAACCCTAACTGTTGCAACGCGCCTCCCTCACTTTCGTTCGTGGTGCTGGCAAGAAAGAGCGGGGACGAACGACACGCCAACACGATCATTGAGGAAGCAGACTTGTGAGGTGGGGGCGAGAGGGCGGGAGGAGGGGGGGGTGCGAGCGGGGTCTAAGTACCAGCTGCCCTTCTTGTGTAATTGCTTTAATCCAAAATTCTTGACTACCCTGACGAGAGTCAATGGTTGTTGAGTGGCTTCCTAGGGGTGTGGGAAGCTTCAATTCAACAGCCAATGTTGTACCAGGAAGAGGGCCGCTTGCCGCAACTTGAGAGTGGGCAGATTACGACTGAGGGCGTGATTGAAGTGTCGATCGACGGCAAAACATCGATCTGCTACCATACTGTACTTTGTTTAGCGCATTTCGAGCGCCCAAATGCTCAGATTGATAAATCATCGCAAGCTTGGGGGTCAAGGAGGTGAACCAGACAGAGTACACCCCGATTATTCGTGAGGGTGTTTATCCAGGGTTCATGGCGGGAACGAAGCACTGTAGCACAGATTCTCTGATGGTTGCTTACAATCATAGTGTCCCGGCAGTTTGTTCCGCGTAGCAATCAAGTTGTCGCGCCGTTTGTCCGTATTAGGGACTGAACCGAATTGCTGGCAGAGCGAACGTCATCCCCCGACCATTATTTCAGCGAATGAGAGAGTAGGGAATCTGGCAAACAGTAACCAAACGACCTTCCATACCGCGTCATGCGGGTAGCGCTCCGCAGTCGCCAATGTGCTGTACGCGGAGCGGCTCGCTGGGAAATTGAGCGCACACGCGGAGACACTGGAAATTGCACTCAAATTTCACAGCTCCGCTGTGTGCACAGTAGACAGTCCTGCCTCGTGCATTCCCCCCGTTGTTCGCAAGAAGTTGCGTGACACTAGCTCATGATACGCGGAGCCATCCGTGCTGGCACAGGCAGCAAGAGCCATACATATAGAAGCCGCTGCAAAAAACGCCAAGTACCTCAAATCTCGAAGTAAAAACGCAGCAACAGCCTGATTCAGTCGCGACCCTTGCGTCACTCCGTACGCATATAAATGCTCACGGCAGCGTCGTTGGTGATCGTCTTTTTTCGACACGCCGATATAATTTCGTGCCGTGAGTTACTTTTTTTCGCGATCAGTTTGAGCTGATCGTGTGCGTCGGCAGCCCTTGTTGAGCCGTCCATTAGCTAATTTTCCATAGAGTCGATACGAGCTGAGGCTAGCTCGAGCTGATCCACAGAGTTGAATACGGCCCCCATATATTACCGTAATAGTAGCGCGATCATCCCGGAGCTATCATCGCTAGTATGGACCGGCAGTGGGAGTGGGACGACTGTGACGTTGGCTTGGTCCTCGTGAAGCAAGAAAGCGACGCCGCTTCCGCTGCCGCCACAGCCGCCGCTGCATCCACCGCACCCAGCGGCGGGGATCAAGGTGATGCCACAGGCCGCGCGATCGTCATGGAATGGACACCCGCAACGTTGGCGGCAGAAGCGGCAGCAGGAGCATCGGGAGCGGCGTCGCTGGTGGCGGCACCCCCGCTGCAAGAGGGTGGGTTCCGCCGCCCGGCACTGACTCCGCTCTTTACCCCTCCAAAGGCGGCGACGGCGGCGTCTCATCGTCCCCCTTCCCCCCTCACCAGCGGCGGCTGCCGCGAGTTTTCCGCCACCTCTGCCGCTGGGTCGGCACCAGGCCATTATGGCGCTGGTTCGGGGGCCCCGAGCCCCTCTGGCTCGGGACCCAGTCCTGCAGGCTCGGCACCCAGCCCCAGAGGTTCGGGCCCCAGCCCTGCAGTATCCACCGCCGCATCACACGCAGAAGCAGAAGCAGAAGCAGGGGCGGTGCTGTGCCCTTCTGAAACCGTACGACGGCAAGGAGCCGTACCCAAGTCACACAGCTTGAAACTGTACGTGCTGAAAGTTGAAACCCTATGATTTCTAAAGTTTGGCACTCTCCTCGAGGAACCCTCAACCCCTCATCTCATCATCCCTCATATCGATCTCATATCCTTGCTTGTGTCTTCATCTCATATCCATGCTTCTCCCTAGTAAACAATGTGCTTGCCTCCTTCCTTGCTTCCATTCTGCTCGCTCCACGCCCCCACCTCATCCTCGCCTCATTCCCTTATAACGACTTCCCCAAATCACTCTGCTCTCTCCCCCTCTCCCTCTCCCCACTCTCCCTTCCTGTCCCCTCCTCCTAGTATATCTTGAGGCAAAACCTCCTACCAGGCTGATGTCCTCTCTCCTCTCCTCTTACTAACCTTTCCCCTCCTTTCTTCTCCTCTTGCCTTCGCATTGCAGAACCGCACACCGTGCCAAGTACCTTGCACGTTCAAGGTCCCGGAGAAGCAGCACTGCTGCTAGTACAGCACCTCCTGCTGCTGCCACCCCAGCTGCTACAGCCGCCGCCGCCGCTGCTGCCGCTGCTGCTGCTGCCGCTACAGCTGCCGTCCCAGGAATGGGCGCTACAGAGATTGCCGCCACTCCGGACCATCCCCTATCCTTTTTCCGCTGCTCTGCTTCTGCTGGGGCAGTGTTAGATCGTCCTTCGTCTGCTGGATCAATGTTGGCACGCCCAGCTACAACTGGGGGTGTGTTGGATTGCCCCCCTCCCTCCCCTCCGTCCGTATCAGCATTCTTCTCCCTATGCTCTGCTCCCCAGCTATCACCTCATGCCACACATGCTGCCTCTGCTCCTCCTGCCACAGCTGCTGCCACTGCTATTGCTGCTGCCACTTCCACTGCCACTGCTGCTGCTGCTGCTGCTGCTGCTGCCACTACCACTGTTGCTGCTGCCCGAACCTGCAAGCGAGGCTTGGATACCACAGCAGACCACGACAGCGGTAGCAACCCTGGCACCACCGGGCGGCGGAGCGGCGGCAGCGCCGGCTCCTCCGGGCGGCAGAGCGGGCGGCAGCGTGGCAGCAGTGGCGGGATCAGCGGGCGGCAGAGGTACCAGTGGCTCCCGGTTGACTTGCCAGACGACGGGTACGACTGGTGCAAATACGGACAAAAACCGCTAGTGGTTGATTCCTGCTGTATCCGCTCCTACTACCGCTGCTTTCTCGGCGACCCCCGCCAGGTCAGCTTGCATCCTGACCGAGAACCCTGCCCGGCGAAAAAAATAGTCGACTGGAGGATCACACCGGGTGTTATCAGCAGCGCAATTTCCTACGCGTCCACTAGTGGACGGGTGGAATCAGGAGCAGTAGCTGAAGCGGATCATCCTTCTGCTGCTGGTAGCACCACTCTCCTCCCATCTGCTAGCTCTACCCCTGCTGGTGCTGATGCTGCTGCTGCTGCCACTGGAGTCGCCCCTTCAGCTCCTCTCTCCCCTATAATCAACTACCTTAATGAGCATAACCATGACGCACCGAACCCCCCTCACTCCCGCCCGCCCATCTCCCAGCGCTTGCATATCCCCCTTAGACGCCTCCCTGCTTCCGTCACAGGCTTGCTGATTCATGGGAATGCCACATCCGACTCGGATATGGTTCAGGAATTACCTCCGACTGAAAACGCCGCTGTAGGAGGTCAGGTGCAGGAGAGGGAGGCTCGTGTTTCAGACGGCTCTGGTGGTAACCAGGTTACAGTCAAAAGTGAGGGCGTGAGCATGGGAGGATCCACAGTGCGAGCGGGAGCAGTGGGCACTTGTCAGTATTCAGGTGTTGGTGTGGGTAGTGTGGGTGGTGTGTGTGTTGGTCAGATGGATGGACAGGGGGAGCAGGTGGGCGGAGGGATGTTTACAGCTAATCTGGACCTTTTGAGAGGGAAAGAGTTAGTGCAGCAGCAGTGTTGGGTAGCAGGGAGTGATGTGGCTATGGGAGGCGTGTCATTGCCTTTTGTGGACACATGGCAGCAGCAGCAGCAGCAGCAGCAGCAGCAGCAGCAGCAGCAGCAGCAGCAGCAGAAAAAAGAGAAGAAAGAACTGTCAATCTCAGCACTGCCAGCAGGCCTTCAGACGTCCCAGAACGCATTTCCAGCAGTGGCGACAGGAGCAGAGGCAGAATCAGGCTTTGGCATGGCATGCCCTTTTGAGAACCCCTCCAAAGAAGCAGCAGCGGCAGCAGCATTGGCGGCAGCAGCGGTGGCAGGCGAAGGGGTAGAATCAGGGTTTGGGTTTGAGATGGAGTGTGCGGGAGCTGAGGCGTTGCGGTCTCAGTCTCTCTTGGATCAATACTTAGAGCGACAGCAGCACGAGCAGCCTTTTGAGTCGACTCAGAAGCAACCGCAGCAGGAGGAGCAGCAGCAAGCATGGCACTCTCTGTGCTTCCCTGTGCTGTCATCCTCTTCAGCCTTTGCATCGCCCACCTTCTCTCCCTGCCTCCTCCCTTCTACCACTCTCCCCTCTATCGCTCTCCCCTCCACTGCTCTCTCCTCTAGCGCTATATCTGACTCTGTCACCCGCATCCTTAGCCAGGTAACACCTTCCCCGGTCGTCCCTTCCCAGGCTGCCTCCTCACACGCCCTATCCTCGTTATTAGCAGCTTCAGATGCCGGTGACCAGGCTCCTTCCATTCCATCCGCCTCCATTCCCTCCTCTTCTCCCCAGCTTCCACTGCTTTCCAACCTCCAACTCCTATCCCCCACCGCAAACACCCAAGCCTTCACCTTTCCCTCACCCTCCCACTCCCACTCCCCTTCCCCCTCTCCCACTCCCTCCCCCCGGCCGATCTCACCTCTAGAGCCATCCTCCCCTGGTACTATCGCTGCAGCCTTCCCTTCGACCACCCTCGCTTCTGCTTTCCCATCCACCAGCCAAGCACACACCGTCTCGTACCCTTCTTCCGACACCCGCCTCTCTCAAGCCTTTTCCCTTCCTGCTAAGACCCATGCGCTCCCTGCAATCCCCACGTTACCTCAGAGCCGTAGCACCCCTGCAGCTCCCTCTGAAATTTACAGCAGCAGCACTTTCCCAGGTTCGGCAGGGATTCCTGGAGGTTCGGCAGGGATTCACGGCACAGCAGCAACAACTGTACGAGTGCAGCGGGCGCAGGACCTGGGGGTTACAGATGCTCCCTTGAGCTTGCTGCTAGGCCGAAGAAAGCAGCAGCAGCAGGAGCAGCAGCAGCAGGTGCAGGCACAGCAGCAGCAGGTTAAGCAGCAAAAGTACCAGCAAGGCCAGCAGCAGTGGCAACAGCAGCAGCAAGAGCAGCAGAAATGGCAGCAGCAGCAGCAGCAGCAGCAGCAGCAGCAGCAGCAGCAGCAGCAGCAGCAGCAGCAGCAGCAGCAGCAGCAGCAGCAGCAGCAGCAGCAGCAGCAGCAGCAGCAGCAGCAGCAGCAGCAGCAGCAGCAGCAGCAGCACCAGCAGCAGCAGCAGCAGCAGCAGCAGCAGCAGCAGCAGCAGCAGCAGCAGCAGCAGCAGCAGCAGCAGCAGCAGCAGCAGCAGCAGCAGCAGCAGCAGCAGCAGCAGCAGCAGCAGCAGCAGCAGCTGCAGAAACACCAGCAGGATCAGCACGTGGAGCAGGAGCAGCAGCAGCATTGGTGGGATGCATTTGTAACTGCTGCTCCTCTCACACAACTGATGCCCCTGACAATGCAGGGTGAGGGTGAGGGTGATGGCATGGAATGGGATCATCACCCGCCACAAGAGACAAAGGATAAGCGAGAGCACTGAACAGCCAGGCCTGATTGCTTCCTACTCCTTCGCTCATATCAACGAGCTTCATACCACTGGTTTCTGCTTCCTTCTACCGTATTGTACCTGACTTCCTCAACCTCCTTCCCATACTCGCTACAAGCATGATGGAATGTGCTGGCACACGGCGCTTGTAGCCTTTTGCCGCTGCAATGTGGCGTGAAGGGGTAATTTTCCAGGTGCAAGGATAGAAGGGAGGAGTTACTAACTTCGCAGGGCTACAGCCGCCGTGCGAAACATTCTTCTGGAAGGGTGACACCTTCCTGATTTCTTTCATATCTTCATTCTTATAGGGTACATCCTGCAGTTACTTTTGTATTGTTTTTTTATAATAAAGTACTAAGTCCAAAAGACTTGTTCCATTAGCAGCTTTCTTAGGTGTGCACAAGCATGATCCCTATAGCATAAACAAGGAACAAGAAGGTTCTAAGCTGGATGAATCTACAAGATGAGATACCAAAGAAACAATAATGTAGTTTATGAGCTGGTTAAAGACTACGGTATATCACCAGGCAAGATAACACAAAATCGTTCTAATAGATGTAGCACTGGATTTCGCGAACGAAACTGCATCCCCCTGTGCTGCACTCCCAAACGCGGACAATACCTAGGGTGTCCAGTCCGACCACCCCGATCCGAGCCAAGATATTGCCGCCATCATCATCATTATCTAGGTTCGTCACCTGCAAGCAAGCTTGGACTACTACTAAACCTGTAGCTCACGGAACGTTGCTCAGCCAGCTGCCACTGAACAACTATGAGATTAATTTACGTTTGTGGCGGATAGACACCACTAGCAGACTCTGCTCGCTCCTCCTCGGTGTGGTTCATCCCGTCCCTCCCGCATCGCGACCAGTTACCCTTTTTCCTGAATTTCGTGACTGCTCTCCAGCTTTCGTGAAAATTTACTCCCGCTTTCAGTCTTCCATTTGAAGCTCTGTGATTCTTAAAACCATCGGATTGCCAGGACAGTTTGCCAGGACACTTCCCACGATTGCGACGCTTTAGGTTTCCGTCTGTCTCTGCGTTTTCACGAACGTAGCAGCGGACGTTGCCTTCAGTTGCTGCCAACGTCGTAACCAGCGTTCGCCGTCAGTCGCGAGCGCCAGAGACCGTCCCCTCCTTCGCTAGCTTTCGTCACATTTCGCCGGAGTTTCGCCAGCCGCGATGGCGGGGAGCACTGACCTGACGAAGCAGGTGGAGGCATTGCTGGAAGATCCGTCGCAGACGATTCTCATGGCGATGAAACTCTCCAAGAACCAGGCGTCGTGGACCGTCGCCGGGCGACGCGGGCGACTGCAGAGCAAACCGCGTATCCTCGCTATTGGCGGTGAGCAATGTCGTGTACTGCAGTTGCTGGTACATTTTTTTTAGGTCATTGTGGATAAGTCGTGTGTAACTATTGCTGATACGTACGAGCCTGAATAGCAAGGCCCCTCTCTTTGGTCATTCCTGATATGATACATGTTGAGACATTTGTGATATGCCATGCATGCACAGTTACGCTACGACATTGAACTGACCACGGTTTTCGAGAGTGTAGTAAACGTTGGCTATCATGGGCTTTAATTCTATTAATTCTAAAGATTGAATTGTTATGATGCCTATTCCCGCTTCCACTGGCAGTGAGGCGGAAGGAGAACACGGGGAAACAGAAGCCGAAAATCCACATCATCAAGCCCGGACCACAAGGACTAGAGGTCGGCGCTTTTATTCTCTTTGTTTTGTTCGGTTCGGTTTTGTTTTGTTTTTGTTTTTGTTTTTTTTTATCATCCCCGCACCTCCTGATGTTGCCATCATATTACCAATCCTGGAAAACCTCTTCCAAACCTGCCAGACCTAAATCTTTCTGCTCAGCCTTTCTGATTCTGCTTATGCAGTCAAACAGCAGTCGTCTCCACTCTCTCGCCCAGCTCCCCCTCTCCTTCTCTCCCTTTCCCCCTCCCTCCCCTTCCTTCCTTTGTCCCACCCTCCCTTCCCACCACCCGTCCCTGCGCCTTTCCACCCCCCAACGTCGTTCTCCCACCCACGTCGGCCCCCCACCTCCCCCCATTTCTCCCCCCCCACCCTCCCCACCCCTCCCCCCATCTCCCTCCCCCCCCCACCCTGCAACACTCTTTCCCCCGCCGCAACCCTCTTCCCCCCACAGCTGCTCAAGTCGTACCGATTGGGAGCGCTCACGAGCATTGAGCTAGTCACCAGTGACACCACAGGCCGCTCCTTCCTCCTGGTAGGCTGTAGTTCTTACAACAGGCACTCACTCACCCACTCACTCGCTCACGAGCATTGAGCTAGTCACCAGTGACACCACAGGCCGCTCCTTCCTCCTGGTAGGCTGTAGTTCTTACAACAGGCACTCACTCACCCACTCACTCGCTCACGAGCATTGAGCTAGTCACCAGTGACACCACAGGCCGCTCCTTCCTCCTGGTAGGCTGTAGTTCTTACAACAGGCACTCACTCACCCACTCACTCGCTCACGAGCATTGAGCTAGTCACCAGTGACACCACAGGCCGCTCCTTCCTCCTGGTAGGCTGTAGTTCTTACAACAGGCACTCACTCACCCACTCACTCGCTCACGAGCATTGAGCTAGTCACCAGTGACACCACAGGCCGCTCCTTCCTCCTGGTAGGCTGTAGTTCTTACAACAGGCACTCACTCACCCACTCACTCGCTCACGAGCATTGAGCTAGTCACCAGTGACACCACAGGCCGCTCCTTCCTCCTGGTAGGCTGTAGTTCTTACAACAGGCACTCACTCACCCACTCACTCGCTCACGAGCATTGAGCTAGTCACCAGTGACACCACAGGCCGCTCCTTCCTCCTGGTAGGCTGTAGTTCGTACAACAGGCACCACTCACCCACTCACTCGCTCACGAGCATTGAGCTAGTCACCAGTGACACCACAGGCCGCTCCTTCCTCCTGGTAGGCTGTAGTTCTTACAACAGGCACTCACTCACCCACTCACTCGCTCACGAGCATTGAGCTAGTCACCAGTGACACTAGGGATGAGCAAGGGGCGAACACGAACATGTTCGTGTTCGCCCCTACACGAACACATCCGTTTGCCGAACCGAACACTGTTCGGTTCGGCGAACACTTTAAGCAAAAACAGGTGTTCGCCGTTCGCCTGTGAAGGCGTGTTCGGGCGAACCTCGAACACGTTCGTGTTCGTCGCGGGGCAAATTGCAGCAGCGGCCCGAACACGAACGTGTTCGGGCGAACCTCGAACACTGTTTGGCGAACACTTTAAGCAATTCGAGGCGAACCGAACAGGTGTTCGCCCTTGTGCTCATGTCTAAGTGACACCACAGGCCGCTCCTTCCTCCTGGTAGGCCGCTTTTTCACTCACTCGCTTCCTCGTCACTCACCCTCTCGGAAGCATCTCACTCACTCACTCGCGAGCATGGATGGAGCTGGTGCTTGTTTGGGACCCTCAGAAGAACACAACACAACACATGCATGCATGACAACACATCACATCTCATCTCATCTCATCTCCCTTTTCAAAAGAGGCCTAAGAAATATTTTCTTTGAGCCGCCCAAAGAAGTCAGCTCGTGTGTGTGGTGCTTCGTTTAAAGCCAGGGTCTCATGTAAGGGTTGGCCGTGCAAGTGCAAAGCACTTGGGCGGAAAGTGGGTTCTTTGGAGAGTCTCGATTTGTCAAAACTCTGGCCCCAAAATTGTAAACCAATCAGACAGGCCCGTTTTTCATCGACTGCAAAGCACTTGGTCTACTTGAGACCCTGGCTTTAAGTGTCTCAGACGAACCCATACATGCATGACATGACACCTCATCTCATCTTCCTTCTCACCCGTGTCTTCTTCGTTTCTCTTCTCTCTTCCAATGGCGTGCTGCCAGGTGTTTGACGAGAAGACGGACAGCTCACAGCCTCAATGGACCACGAGGACTGTTGACGACAGGTGTGCCCTCTCTCACACACATGCATGCATGCACACACGCACTTGATAGTTGCCTCAATGGACCTCTCACACACATGCATGCATGCACACACGCACTTGATAGTTGCCTCAATGGACTACCAGGTCAGCTCACAGCCTCAATGGGCGACCAGGCGACGACAGGTGGGCCCTCTCTCACTCACACACATGCATGCATGCACACACACATGCACATGCACATGCATGCACACACACATGCACGTGCACATGCATGCACACACACATGCACGTGCACATGCATGCACACACACATGCACGTGCACATGCATGCACACACACATGCACGTGCACATGCATGCACACACACATGCACGTGCACATGCATGCACACACACATGCACGTGCACATGCATGCACACACACATGCACACACACATGCACGTGCACATGCATGCACACACACATGCACGTGCACATGCATGCACACACACATGCACGTGCACATGCATGCACACACACATGCACGTGCACATGCATGCACACACACATGCACGTGCACATGCATGCACACACACATGCACATGCAGGCCTGCGACTGAAAGGCATCTGATAACGTTTTCCCCATTGCTGCCCTCTATCCCCACCCGCAGGAGCCAGCTCGTGTTCTTGCTGCTCATTGCTCAAGATGTGCAAGGACTATCTGACAGCGCTGCCCACCCAGTGTGCCACTAACGAATGCCTCCCCGTTGCTGCCCTGCCCTCTATTCCCACCCACAGGAACCAGCTGGTGTTTCTGCTGCTCAAGATGTGCAAGGAATATTTGAAAGCGATGCCCATTATGCCAATAAGGCAGCAGATCCCGTCCCCCCCCTTGCCGCCCTCTATCCCCACCCACAGGAACCAGCTGGTGTTTCTGCTGCTCAAGATGTGCAAGGACTACCTCAAGACACTCCCAAAAGTCATTGGGCTCGACGTGGTCGACCTCGCCCTCTGGGCCAAGGTGCGATGGGGTGGAGAGGAGTGTGGTGGGGTGGGATGGGGTGCGGTGGGGTGGGGTGTGGTGTGGTGCGGTGGGGGTGCGATTTGTGTGCAGTGAACTGGTGTTCTTTCTGGGATAGAATGGCTGCACATCAGGACGTGCAAGGACCACCTAACCCCACATCCCCACTCCCCACCCCTTGCTGCGCGGCAGGAAGAGCTAGGCTGCGCGGCAGGAAGAGCTACAGAGGAGGGGGAGGGCGAGCTTATGAAACCATTTCTGATTAACTTTCACCGTTCTCTACCCCTGCCCAACCCCCCCAACCCCCATCCCCAACTGCACAGAAAAACGCCAAGTCGTTGCCAGGAGGAGCGCGGCTGACAGAGGAAGGGGAGGGCGAGGCGGTGGGGGTGGAGAGCGAGTCGATGATGGCGCAGGACAGCCTGGTGTCCAAGGTGGAGGAGGAGGACATGGAGGCGCTCCTGGGCACGTGAGTGCGGTTCAGTGCGGTGACAGCCGATTCAGCGCGGTGGGAGCAGGTTCAGTGCGGTGGGAGCAGGTTCAGTGCGGCGAGAGAAGGTTCAGTGCAGTGAAAGTAGGTTCAGGGAGGGTGGGAGGGGGAGGGCGCGGTGGTGGGGGTGGAGAGCGAGTCGATGATGGCGCAGGACAGCCTGGTGTCCAAGGTGGAGGAGGAGGACATGGAGGCGCTGCTGGGCACGTGAGTGCGGTTCAGTGCGGTGAGAGCAGGTTCAGTGCGGTGGGAGCAGGTTCAGTGCGGTGGGAGCAGGTTCAGTGCGGTGAGAGCAGGTTCAGTGCGGTGAAAGTAGGTTCAGAGAGGGTGGGAGGGGGCGGTGGGGGTGGAGAGTGAGTCGATGATGGCGCAGGACAGCCTGGTGTCCAAGGTGGAGGAGGAGGACATGGAGGCGCTCCTGGGCACGTGAGTGCGGTTCAGTGCGGTGACAGTTGGTTCAGTGCGGTGAGAGCAAGTTCAGTGCGGTGTGAGAGCCAGGGTCATTGCGGCAAGAGTCCCAGGTTGAATGCGGTCAGTGCAAAGTGCGTTGCCTGAACCGTCATTCCTGTACCTTCCATGTTGTTAATTCAATGACTCGTGTACAGTGGATGCAAAAGCATTGCGTTTCTCATCCTTCTCTTCGCCTCAGCATTCAGTGATTGGGATTGACGAGGCATAGGCATTCAGTGAGAAGCTGAAGCGGGAGCTGGGGGCATTGGAGTGACCGTTGCAAGCACTTGAGCTCTGGAACCAGCTCACCAATCTCACCGCCTACCCACTCCCTCTACTCTCCCTCTCTCCTTTTCTCTCCTTCCCTCCTCCCCAGCTACGTGATTGGAATCGACGAGGCAGAGGCGTTCAGTGAGAGGCTGAAGAGGGAGCTGGGAGCGCTGGAGTGACCAATGCAGGCACTGGAGCCCAGTCCAGTCACCTGTCACCAGCTCACTACACTCACGGTCCACTTTCCTCTTTCTCTTCCACTCCTCTTCTTGCCTCCCCAGCTACGTGATTGGAATCGACGAGGCAGTGCCATTCAGCGAGTGGCTGAAGAGGCAGGTGGGGGCGCTGGAGTGGCGGATGCATGCACTGGAGCTCTGAATCCAGCTCGCTACACCCACTGCTCTCTTCCTCTGTCTCTCTCCCTCTCCTCTCCGTCTCCCCCCTTCCCCTCCCCAGCTATGTGATTGGCATTGACGAGGCAGAGGCGTTTAGTGAGAGGCTGAAGAGGGAGCTGGGAGCATTAGAGGCCGCGAACGTGCATGCCATTCTGGAAAGCGAGGCACTGGTGGAGGAGGTGAGTGGGACAAAAGGGAGGATGAGGAAGTTTTACCGTTCTATTTGTTTGTTTGTCTTTGTTTTTCGGGGGGGGAGGAGGGGGGGGGGGGGGGGGGGGGGGGGTGGATATGCGTTTGCATTTGCTCGAAGTTTATGCATTTCCTCGGTACTGTATGGTTGTGCTGACGTGGCTGGCAGGTGGTTGACAGCCTGGACGAGGCGGCAGGGCGGGTGGAGGACATGGAGAACTGGCTGAACGTGTTCAACGTGAAGCTGAAGCACATGCGCGATGACATTGAATCGGTGCGTGGTGCATGAGTGTTTGGTTTATTGAGAGTGGATGGCGAGGGCCTTAAAGAAGGCTAGTTAGTGAGTAAAGAAGAAATCTTGGAGAGGCTGAGTGGAGGACGTGGAATACTGCCCCCCCCGAACCCTGTCTCTCTCCCCCTTCTCTCCCTCCTCCTTCCTCCCTCCCCTCTCCCTCCCTCCCTCACCCCCCTTCCCCACCAGATCGAGGCGCAGAACATCATGTTGGAAATGCAAGCAAAGAACAACAAGAAGCTGCTAGAAGAACTCGAGACGCTGCTAGAGTCGCTCTACATCCCCCCCCAGTGCATCCGCGTCCTCTCCTCGGGCTCCCTTGACGAGCCCGCCATGCCCAACACTCTCTTCCCTCTGACCCGCCTCACAACTCACTTCCGCACCCCCTTCCCTCCTCCCTGCACCGTTTCTCCCCGCCCTCCTCCCCTCCTCCTCCTCCCGCCCTTCCCCCTCCCCCCCCCTCGTTCAGATCGAGGCGCAGAACAACATGCTGGAAATGCAAGCAAAGAACAACAAGAAGCTGCTAGAAGAACTGGAGACCCTTCTGGAGTCGCTCTACATCCCCCCGCAGTGCATCCGTGTGCTCTCCTCGGGCTCTCTGGATGAGCCTGCCATGCCCAACACTCTCTTCTCTACTGACCGGCCTCACAACTCACTTCCGCACCCCCTTCCCTACTCCCTGCACCGTTTCTCCCCGCCCTCCTCCCCTCCTCCCCTCCTCCTCCTCCCGCCCTCCCCCCTTTCCCCCCTTCGTTCAGATCGAGGCGCAGAACAACATGTTAGAAATGCAGGCGAAGAACAACAAGAAGCTGCTAGAGGAGCTGGAGACGCTGCTAGAGTCGCTCTACATCCCGCCACAGTGCATCCGCGTGCTCTCCTCGGGCTCCCTGGACGAGCCCGCCATGCTCTTCTCTTCTGACTCGCCTCACTCACAACCCTCTCCTGCACCCTCTTTCCTCCTCCCTGCACCGTTTCTCCCCTGCCTTCTCCCCTCCTCCCGCCCCTGCCCGTCCCCCCAACCCCCAGATCGAGGCGCAGAACAACATGTTGGAGATGCAGGCGAAGAACAACAAGAAGCTTCTAGAAGAACTGGAGACGCTGCTAGAGTCGCTCTACATCCCCCCCCAGTGCATCCGCGTCCTCTCCTCGGGCTCCCTCGATGAGCCCGCCATGCCCAACACGCTGGAGGCTGTGGGGTGGCTGGTGGATGCCGTGAAGAAACTGGAGCCGCCGCAGCTGGACCAGAACTATGTCAACATGCGCGCGGTATGTGCATGTGTGCATGGAGGGATACATGTGTGCAGTGCATGGGTGCATGAGTGCATAGGGAGCGTATCCGGGTGCTCTCCTCGGGCTCTCTCGACGAGCCCGCCATGCCCAACACGCTGGAGGCCGTGGGGTGGCTGGTGGACGCAGTGAAGAAGCTCGAGCCGCCTCAGCTGGACCAGAACTACGTCAACATGCGCGCGGTAGGGTTATAGACAGGGATACATGCAGGGATACATGCGTGTGTGCAGTGCATGTGTGCATTTACACGCTGGAAGCCATGGGGGGTGGCTGGTGGATGCCGTGAAGAAACTGGAACCGCCTCAGCTGGACCAGAACTATGTCAACATGCGCGCGGTAGGTCAATGGGCAGAGATAAATACATGTGTGCAGTGCATGTGTGCAGTGCATGTGTGCATTTACACGCTGGAGGCCGTGGGGTGGCTGGTGGACGCCGTGAAGAAACTGGAGCCCCCCCAGCTGGACCAGAATTATGTCAACATGCGCGCGGTATGATAATGGACAACGAGGGATGAGTTGGAGAGAAGGCGGAGCTGGACAGTTTGAAGAACGGCTTTGTGCGGCGACCACCCAAACTAGTATCTCTTCGCATGTCCTCCCTCTTTTCCCTCCCCCCTCCCACTCCCACCCCAACCCCTCCCCCTCCCCCCCCTTCCCCCCCCCCTCCCCCCCGCCCCTTTTCCAGGTGCGCGAGAAGAAGGCAGAGCTGGACAGCTTGAAGAACGGCTTCGTGCGGCGGGCCACCGACGTCAGTGTCTCTTCACGTGCCCCCACCCTTACGCTCCTCCCCACCCTCTCCCTGCCTCTCATGTTGGCAGGTGCGCGAGAAGAAGGCAGAGCTGGACAGCTTGAAGAACGGCTTCGTGCAGCGAGCCACCGATTTCATCCGCTCCTTCCTCTCCTCCACTGTGGAGGCCGCTGCGGTACGGCTGGGGGCACGGGGGATTAGAACTTGAGAAGCGCTCAGCGTGCGATTGCAGCATGCATGCATGCATGCCGTCTACCGATTTCGTCCGCTCCTTCCTCTCCTCCACTGTGGAGTGGGTGGAGGCTGCTGTGGTACGGCTGAAGCCTGAAGGGTTACTTACTCCGGTGGTGGAGTGACTGTGGCAGCATGCATGCATGCATCCATGTGACGTGACCTGGTGCCTTCATTCAGTGATGGAAGCTCCTTTCCTTTGTGCCCTTTTTATAGGCACCTCTCAGAAATCACCGCAAAGCTCCTTTGTGCCCTTCATTTCACCATGCCCGCCTTACATAACTTCTTTTGTCCTCCGATTTCTCCATGTGCCTTCTCTCATCCTGATCCTATCCATTCAAATGTGATGTGACTATAAAAGGAAGAATCATCCTGTTACTGGGCCATTCCTGCCTGTCCGTCCCTCCCCCTGCCAGAAGTCTCAGAGGGGCCCTCCTGACCATCGGGAGCTGCACCGCAGATGGTCTGCCTACACTCAGCTCATCCACTGCCTCAAGGTGATTTTGAAGGTGACTATAACGTGGATGACTATATTGAGGCCAATCAAGGGGGTTTGATTTAAACGAGGGCAATGAAGGTGACTGTAACGAAGGCAGGTGATTCGAACAAAGGGAGTGACTGGAAGGTGACTGAAATCTCCCACCACAATCTCTCTGCACCATCGGCCCAGCCCAACCATATATTTCCGGGTTTAGGGTTGACGTGGCGTCACCCTATATCCCCTTCTTCCGAATGCCTGCTCTGCTTCCCCCACCTTGATTGTTTGTTTGAATGTGACGTCTCAAAACTTCCATGGCTATTTTTGAGGCGCCTCAAGAATGCTTGCTTCCGCTCCCCCCACTTTGTTTGTTTGAATGTGACGTCTCAAACAGGAAACTTTCATGGCTCTTCCTTCCTCTTCCTCCGGCTCTTCCCTTCTTCCTTTCCCTCCCAGTAGGTTACCCCAGACCTCAACGTGTTGATATGCTTCAGAACCCCCCCTTCCACTTACCCCTCGCCTCCCTGCTCCTTCATCCCTCCTTTTCTCTCCCTCTACCCTCTTCCTCCCCCCCTCCCCCTACTTCCCCCTCCCCAGGAGCTGGACCCCCCAACGTGCTGAAATGTTCCCTCCCCTCCCCTCCCCTCCCCTCCCCTCCCCTCCCCTCCCCTCCCCTCCACTCCCCTCCCCTCCCCTCCCCTCCCCTCCCCTCCCCTCCCCTCCCCTCCCCTCCCCTCCCCTCCCCTCCCCTCCCCTCCCCTCCCCTCCCTCCCCTCCCCTCCCTCCCTCCCCTCCCCTCCCCTCCCCTCCCCTCCCCTCCCCTCCCCTCCCCTCCCCTCCCTCCTCCCCTCCCCTCCCCTCCCCTCCCTCCCCTCCCCTCCCTCCCCTCCCCTCCCCTCCCCTCCCCTCCCCTCCCCTCCCCTCCCCTCCCCTCCCCTCCCCTCCCCTCCCCTCCCCTCCCCTCCCCTCCCCTCCCCTCCCCTCCCCTCCCCTCCCCTCCCCTCCCCTCCCCTCCCCTCCCCTCCCCTCCCCTCCCCTCCCCCTACTTCCTCTTCCTGCACCTTTCTGCCCCAGGAGCTGGATCCCAACGTGTTGGACAACATTCGCCGCACATACATCCACTCTCTCAACATGCTGCTCAGGCGCGAGGTGAGACGCTGGTGGCATGTTCGATGTTGATGGGATGGTGATGCCAGTGGCTCGTGGGCGTTGTTTAGGGCACTTGTGACCTTAAGATGTTGATTCGATCTCTGCCATGCTGCTGGTGTTATGCTGAGCAGGAACTTTTTCCTGTCAATCACTCTCCTCTTCCCATTAACCCTCGCCGCTCCTCGTTTCCCTGTCAACCCACCCGCGCCCCGCAGGCTTGTGGGTTCTCCACAGATCTCCGTGCATCAGCCCGAGTATCAGCCAAGACCAGCACGGCCCCTCCCTTCCTGGAGCACGGCAATTTGGCCCGCGGTTTTGGCGCGTGCTAACTGTTCCTTTATTTTCCTCCCTCTCTATCTGCCAACTGCCCAATCACTCCCCTCCCTTCCCATCCCTCAGGCTCGTGCGTTCTCTACGGATCTCCGTGCATCAGCCAGAGTTTCAGCCAAGACCAGCACGGCCCCTCCTTTCCTTGTGCTAACTGTTCCCTTATTTTCCTCCCTCTCTATCTGCCCTGCCCAATCACTCCCCTCCCTTCCCATCCCTCAGGCTCGTGAGTTTTCCACTGATCTCCGTGCATTGGCCCGAGTATCAGCCAAGACCAGCACAGCCCTCCCTTCCTGGAGCAGGCAGGCACTTGTTCACCTGCTTGTTTACCTCCCCGTCCTCCGTCGCCACTCTTTCGTTCCCTGTCAATCCACCCGCTCCCTCCAGGCTCGCGAGTTCTCAACGGATCTCCGTGCATCAGCCCGTGTCTCAGCCAAGACCAGCACAGCCCCGCCTTTCCTCGAGCAAGGCAGTGCTGCTCTGGCTTCCGCAGTGCAAACTTTCTCCTTTTTTCCCCTCCCTCTCCACCTCTCAGGCTCGTGAGTTCTCAACGGATCTCCGTGCATCAGCGCGAGTGTCAGCCAAGACCAGCACGGCCCCACCTTTCTTGGAGCAGGGCACTGCTGCCCTGCCTTCCGCAGCATGCTAACTGTTCTCTCTTACTCTAAACCCTTCCCTTCCCGCCTCTCAGGCTCGTGAGTTCTCAACAGATCTCCGTGCATCAGCGCGTGTCTCTGCCAAGACCAGCACAGCCCCACCTTTCCTCGAGCAAGGCAGTGCTACCCTGCCGCCTGCTGCTGACTCCCAGGCCGCCAGCGATGCATTCGCCAAGATGCTCCGCGCGTTCCTGCCGCTTATCTCCGAAGAGGTGCGTTGGCTGCGTGCCTGTATTGAGTTGAGTGAAGGAATTATTGTGAGTGTGGAGAGTGTGACTGTGACGAGCAGGGCAGTGCGGCACTGCTGCCCTCTGCTGACTCCCAGGCCACCAGCGACGCCTTTGCCAAGATGCTCCGCGCGTTCCTGCCCTTGATTTCTGAGGAGGTGAGTTTGTTGGGGGTGTTGGTGAGTCTTGTGCATTTCTGCCGCCGCCTGCTGCTGACTCCCAGGCTGCCAGTGACGCCTTTGCCAAGATGCTCCGCGCGTTCCTGCCGCTTATTTTTTAAGACGTGAGTTTTTTTCAGGGGTGTTTCCGGGTCTCGTAATCTGCTTCCGCCTGCTGCTGACTCCCAAGCTGCCTGCCTGCAATGCCTCTGCCAAGATGCTCCGCGCGTTTCTTCCCCTTGTGCCCTTGTCTCTTCTTCCAGAAATTACTTTGCTTGTCACCAACAGACCCCTGCATTTCTCTCTCCCTCCATTACCCACCCTCCCGCTCCGTTTCCCTCCCTCCCCTCTGTTCTCTCCCTCCGCTACAGGGTCTCTCCTTCCAGCAGTTCCTCTGCTTCTCCCTAGCTCCTCCCCAGCAGAACTTGACATCTCTCTCCCTCCGTCCCCCGTCCCTTTCCCCCCCTCTCCTCCGCGTGTTCTCTCCCCGCTACAGGGTCTCTTTTTCCAGCAGTTCCTCTGCTTCTCCCCAGCAGCAGATGAGGACGAAGAGCCCTTGTGTGAGTGTGTGTTTTACCTGTGTCTTTCATATGCATGCACTTCTTCTCGAACAAATCCAGGTGCTTGCGTATGCGTGTACATGCCTGCCTGTGCCTGTGAAACACTTGCTTAGAACGAACCATGTGCACCCACCGTCTCACAAAACCCCTGCTCTCTTCCTTTTGAGGCGCCTCAAAAGTCAAATCAGGGTGCTTGCATATGCGTGCGTGTACATGCCTGCCTGTGCCTGTGAACACTTGCTTAGAACGAACCATGTGCACTCACTGTCCCACAAAACCCCTGCTCCGCCCCCTCTTCCTACTCTTCCCCTTCCCCCCACTGCCCCTCCTCCCCACTCCCCATCCTCCCCGTCCTCCCCTTCCCCCTCCCTCTTCTCGTCATTACAATCCCCTACAGCGGACGAAGATGCAGCAGCACTAGCAGCAGCAGCAGAGCAGTTATTCGAGGGCATTCACGAGGACTTTGTGGCCATGGTGGAGTGGGTGTTCAAGGTGGACCCGCTGCACTGCATCACCCTCTCCTCACCTTCCCCCCCTCCCACCCCCCGTCCCTCCCCTCCCACTGATCCTTTTCCCCTCATTATAATCACCCTCTTCAGCCGACGAGGATGCAGCAGCGCTGGCAGCAGCAGCGGAGCAGCTATTTGAAGGAATTCACGAGGATTTTGTGGCCATGGTGGAGTGGGTGTTCAAGGTGGACCCGCTGCTGCGCTGCATCACTCTCGTCCGCCCTTCCCGTTCCCCTTCCCACAGCGGACGAGGATGCAGCAGCTCTAGCGGCAGCAGCGGAGCAGCTATTCGAGGGCATTCATGAGGACTTTGTTGCCATGGTGGAGTGGGTGTTCAAGGTGGACCCGCTGAGCTGCATCACATGCACTCACTCACCCACAAACTCCCTGCCCTGCCCCCTCCCCCTTTCACAGCGGACGAGGATGCGGCAGCGCTAGCGGCAGCAGCGGAGCAGCTATTCGAGGGCATTCATGAGGACTTTGTGGCCATGGTGGAGTGGGTATTCAAGGTGGACCCGCTGCGCTGCATCACTCTCGTGGGGCACACGGAGGCGTGGCAGCAGCAGCAGCAGCAGCTGCAGCTGCAGCACGGGGCCGACGCAGGGGGGTGTGGAGCCGTCATTACCAGGAAGCTTCTGCTCGAGCTGGAGACCAGAATCAGGCAGAATTTCTTCCGGGTAAGTGGACGGAATGAGGGGTGTTTGGGGGTGGAGTGGGTATTCAAGGTGGACCCGCTGCGCTGCATCACTCTCGTGGGGCACACGGAGGCGTGGCAGCAGCAGCAGCAGCAGCTGCAGCTGCAGCACGGGGCCGACGCAGGGGGGTGTGGAGCCGTCATTACCAGGAAGCTTCTGCTCGAGCTGGAGACCAGAATCAGGCAGAATTTCTTCCGGGTAAGTGGACGGAATGAGGGGTGTTTGGGGGTGGAGTGGGTGTTCAAGGTGGACCCGCTGCGCTGCATCACTCTCGTGGGGCACACGGAGGCGTGGCAGCAGCAGCAGCAGCAGCTGCAGTTGCAGCACGGGGCCGACGCAGGGGGGTGCGGTGCGGTTATTACCAGGAAGCTTCTGCTCGAGCTGGAGACCAGAATCAGGCAGAATTTCTTCCGAGTAAGTGTGCAGAATGAAGGATGCTTGGAGGTGCGGATTCAGGTTTTGGGTAGTGTGAGTCAGTGCTGTCTTACGTGCCTCACTCGCCTCTCTCCTCCCCTTTGTTTCCCTTTTCAACCACCCCGTCCCTGTCCAGTATGTGGAGGAGGCTAATGGTCAAATCGAGCGGTACAACAGGGGTGTGAAGCAGGCGGGAGTGCTGTCCTACGTGCCTCCATTCCCTTGTTGACCCACCAGCCCTCTTTCCCACCTCCCCACCGCCATCCAACCCCCACAGTATGTGGAGGAGGCGAACGGGCAGATTGAGCGGTACGACAGGGGCGTGAAGCAGGCGGGCGTGCTGTCCTATGTGCCTCGCTTTGCAGCGCTGGCGGTGCGAATGGAGGGGCTGGTCATGGGCACGTGCAGAGACCTGGTGGACCAGGCTTATAACAAGCTGGTGAGAGAGAGGCGTGGCGGGTATAGGCCAGGATGGGGACTGACTAGGTATGGGCCATGGGGTTGACAAGTGTCACCTTGGTTACCAACAACTGCAGAGACCTGGTGGACCAGGCTTACAACAAGCTGGTGAGTGTTCTCTACGCTGGACCGTATGGCCTCAGATCGACCCCAAGCACTGCGACATGCTCTTTCCACCCCATATTCCCCTCTCTGCCTACACTCCCCCGATTACCTTCCTCCTTCCCCCCCACCCCGTCCCCCCTTCCCCCTCATTCCCCCTTCTCCCTGCGACGTGCTGCTTAGTGTCTCGTCTCGAACATCACTCTTTCCACCCCGTACCCCCTCTCTACCCCTCCTACTATATTGTCCCCTCCTTGTTCCCCACACCCCAATCGTTCCGTACCCCCCCCATCAGGTGAGCACCATGTTCTCTACCCTGGACCGCATTGCTCAGATCGACCCCAAGCACTGCGACGTGCTGCTGCTGGAGAATCACGCGGCCTTCCAGAACAGGTATCGCCACCACCACCACCACCACCACCACCACCACCACCACCACCACCACCACCACCACCACCACCACCACCACCACCACCACCACCACCACCACCACCACCACCACCACCACCACCACCACCACCACCACCACCACCACCACCACCACCACCACCACCACCACCGTCTGGTGTAACTGCGACCAAGCCCTTCATCCATCCCTTTCTTGAGCCGCCTACAATTGTGTACCGGGCTCATTCATCCTCCTCAGCACCTTTTTCCCCACCCTCAACAGCACGTACGACCTGGCGAGCAGACACACCATCCCCACACTCCACCTCTTCTACCAGCAGTCCAGTGAGAGACGTACGAGACGGCATAGCCGCTGCTCCCTCTCCACCAGCCAGTGAGACGTGCGAGACGGCATAATTGCCCGCACAGATGCCACTCCCTCATCTCGCTGCCTCATCTCCCTCATCTGCCATTCCCCCAATTTCTTCCCCAAACAGCACGTACGACCTGGCAGGCACCATCCCCACGCTGCGCCTCTTCTACTGGCAGTCCAGTGAGACGTACGAGACAGCATCACTGCCTGCTCGGATGCCACTCCCTCATCTCGCTTTCTCTCTCTTCTGTACACCCCTCCCCCAATTCCCCATATTTCCTCCGCAGCACGTACGACCTGGCAGGCACCATCCCTACTCTCCGCCTCTTCTACCAGCAGTCCAGTGAGACGTACAAGACGGCATGAATGCCTACTCGGATGGCACTCCCTCCTCTCGCGGTCTCTCTCGTCTTGGTTCTTACCCTTACCCCCCAATCCCCCCCACAGCACGTACGACCTGGCGGGCAGGTACCATCCCCACCGGCAGTCCAGTGAGAGACGTACAAGATGGCATGACTGCCTACTCGGATGGCACTCCCTCATCTCGCCCTTTTGGTTTCCCACTCCTCCCCCTGCAGCACGTACGACCTTGCAGACACCATCCCCACTCTCCGCCTCTTCTACCGGCAGTCCAGTGAGAGACGTACAATATGGCATGGCTGCCTACTCGTATGGCACTCCCTCATCTCGCTGTCTCTCCCTCCTTCGTGCACCCCTCGCTCAATTTCCCCAATCCTCCCAATTCCCCCCCTCCAGCACGTATGATCTGGCAGGCACCATCCCCACGCTGCGCCTCTTCTACCAGCAGTCCAGTGAGACATACGAGACGGCGTGCACGCGCTACATCGACTCAGTCATCTTCGGGGTGAGTGCTCTTTCTATCAAATGCGGTTGTCTATGCTGTAAGGGACCGCAAGAAGCACGAGTGTGACGGGGAGGGGAGGGGCCCTATCAACAGTCCAGTGAGACGTACGAGACGGCCTGCACTCGCTACATCGACTCAGTCATCTTCGGGGTGAGCTTTCCTTCCCGCTTGTGTGCTGTTGTGCAAAAAGAGCTCCCAAGAAGGGGGACGACGGCTAGGAGGGGAGGGCCCCTGCTGCCAGTCCAGTGAGACGCATGAGACGTCCTGGTCCTGCACTTGCTAAATCGACTCAGTCATCTTCGAGGTGAGTTTTCTTTACCCAGATGAACCTCTGGATGTGCCTCTGCATTGTGCCTCTGCATTGTGCCTCTACATTGTGCTTCTGCATGTGCAGGATGTGAGAAAGGACTTACAAAGGGAACATAACAATCCTGCTTCAGAAGATGACAACCAGCTTCTGATAATTAATTGCAATCTGTTTTCTCCCCCATTGCACCATATTGCGCCATCCCTTCTTCCCAACGCTACTATTCTACGATTGCAGAATTTCGACAAGCTGTTTGAGTATCTTCAGAAGATCAAGAATCTGCTGCTGACCATTCCGATTATGTTGATCCCTCCCTCCCCGCACTGTCCCGTCCCCCAACCCAACCCATCCTTGCTATTTCTTCCCTTGCAGAATTTCGACAAGTTGTTTGAGTATCTTCAGAAGATCAAGAACCTGCTGCTGACCATTGAAACAGAGGAGGTATGGTAGCCTTACCACAACCTCTCATCATGCCCGCGGTGTCATCTCTGAACCTTGTGCCTCTGGTTTCATCTCTTCGGTGTCATCTCCACCTCGCCCTTGTTTGTGTGTGTTGCGTACGGCTCCGCTCCATGTCCCCAAGGGCCATCTCCCGTTTGGGCTTTAGAGTCCTCTTTAACTCGGGTGATTGTTTTAGTCGATTCACATACCAGCACCACTTGTAAACCACACAAATTTCTCACAGTTCCTGTGTCCTTTCGTGTGCTTCAGTTCCCCTTTCAAATAAGCTGCTGAGGTGTTTTAAATCTCATTGTCCCGGTGCCCTTTTGTGTTTCATTGTCCCGGTGCCCTGTTGTGTGCTTCAGATTCCGTTCCAGATTGGCTTCAGCAAAGCCGACCTGCGCAAAGTGCTCAAATCGCAACTCACTGGGGTAAGCTGGGAGTGTGTGGAACGGTAAGGTAAGCTTTTGCTGCTTTAACTCTACCCCATGTTTAACAGAAAAGCGGAAAAGTCCTGAGGCGTTTTGGTGAACCAATTCCACAACAGTGTTTTGAGCCATCTGAAAAACTGAACATTTTCCCGTGTGAATGGGTGCAGGTGGATCGTTCACTCAACTCCATGTTCAACAAGATGCGGAAGAATCTCACGTCGGGTGACCTGCTTCCCTCGCTCTGGCTCAAATGCCAGGTAAGTAGAGTTCCCACTCACTGATTATGTTTCTCCAAGTGCGTTTGTTGAGGCGGCTCGCAACTGGGCATCTTCTTTTTCAGTCAACTCAGAAAAGCCAGGTGAGTAAAGTAGGTGACACTGACTGAGTAGACACTTCCAAGTGTACGTTTGTTGGGTTGGCTCACAAATGGGCATCCGCGTCCCTCGCTCAGCCTCAAATGTCAGGTGAGCACCCTCACTCGGTAAAGGTTCCATTCCGAGCGTACGTTTGCGTCATTAAAGGAGGGTGGTGCTTCCGAATTTCACATACTCGAATCACTACTGAGTTGATTTGATACACTTCCGACTTGTTTAGCATTTCTGCCTCAAATTATCAATTTTACCATCGCGTTTCTCAACTCCTGCCTTATTTCTCGTGTATGGATGTCTTTGTGATCAGGAGAGCTTCATGGAGCGATACGAAGAATTGGAGGCTGTGGTGGCAAAGTGCTATGCAAATGAAGCTATCAGCCCGTCTTCAAGGGAAATGCGCGATGCCTTCAACTCCATTGTTGCTTAATTTCCTTTTCATATAAGTACAGCTGTGTGCATGCTACCTGTCATTTCAATTGCCTCATGCACTGCATAATGGTCTGGGGTTGAAGCATGAAATTCCTATGAGTGTTTATTTACATTGTAAAATATCTCATGCTTCTGTTGCTATAAAAACACTTTGAATATTCGAACTCTGAAGTGTACTGGACAAGCAGACAGACTTGCGAGTCGAACCTTCCCCCCACCTGAGTCCTGACCGGCAGCCCACTTGGGCAGCCCACTTGGGCAAGCCTCCGCTGGGCGCCAAGAAAGTCAACTGCTCGTCAAAACAGTTGGGCTCCCCTCGTCACCACCACTACTGACGGAATTGCCAGCTGGAAACCCTGAGCGCTTTTGTCGTACGCGCAACCAGTTACATTTCACGCGTTTCGCCCTATCTCCGAGTTCGCTAAATGTCGTTCACCTTGTCGACAAGGGTCAAAGTGATGCTCGCCCCACACAAGGTTACCGTACGTCGACAATGACGACAGTCAGGGTGGAGGAAAGTAGACGAGTTACGAGTGCAGATGGTGCTGTACTGTAGCGACTTTGCCTGACGAAGCACTCCTCGCAAAATAGAGTAACCCTGACGAATGTCGTCGATCGAATGCGCTCTCTCGCCACCGAGCTTCTGTCAGGCTGGTTTGGGTGCCCGTCGAGGTTGCGGAGAAGCGGTGTTGCGAAGAGCAGAGACTGAACAATCGTGTGCGGAACTTTTGCGAACGTTCACGAACCTCCATCGCGAAACTCACCACCAACTCCCAAGGCAATCGTCGTCTAGGTCTGACTGGAGCCAGACAGAACCGAGGCTATGGCTTCCAACTGCCAATCGCGGATGGGATATACAGAATGGAGATAAGGAAAGAGACAAGGCTTCAAGTCTAGGCTCTGCCAGTGCCGTCCCCCGTTTCTTTTACATTCTCTCGTTTGTTTTTCGCCTAGTCAATAGCTTCCTGTATCACAACAAACACCTGCTGCAGCTGCTGCACCCTTCGCATCCTTGACTCCTGCTGCTGCCTTGCTTCTTCCCGTTTCCCCGTGCTCCCACCGACCTACCAACCATCCATAGCTTGAAAACCGAATCGCGTCACGCCAGCAGCACCTCGAGCCTCGATTTTTACCAGCCCGACAGTACCTTTGCAGCTCAGATGGATTGCTTGTGGGCTAGTAGAACGTGTCGGGAGAATAAATCGTCGCAGTAGCTACTATCTAGTACGTCATTGTCAGCTCTCAGTATTTGATGCGTGCGTGCACCAATGATCTTAGTCGTGCTGCCATGGTAACTCTCTCGCAATCAATTCGCCACTGTAGTTAGCTGTAGTTTCGCCGTTGTCGCGAAGGTGGACTCTTTCAGGACCCTCGCTTCATCCTCCCAGGCATTGCCTGGAAGTTTCGATGGACGGCTGTCACAGCTCCCTATTATCGTCACCAGAAATATCTCCTAGAAGAAACTACCTTTTTCAAACGAGTTGATTTCACGTCCAGTCCCTGAAAGGTCGTATTATTCAACACCCGTATTAGGTTAAGTTACTGACGAGCATCAGAAGACGACCTCGTCGATATACACCGCTTTCAGATGGTTCCCCTATTTAGATAGTTACCGCCCGACATCTCGTTACTGCTCGCGAAGGTTTTCGCCGACCAATGGCGGCGGCCGGATCAGCATTGACGTCGGTGAACGAGGGCGACGAGAACCCGCTGTTCTACGATGATCCCGATCTCGCCGTCGACGATTATATCCCCAAGGACCGGCACGGTAAGACGGGAAAAAGTTCGTCAAGGTCCGTCAAGGTCCGTCAAGATCCGTCAAGGTTCGTCAATGTCCGTCGAGGTCCGTCAAGGTTCAGCTCTTGAGTCGACTCAAACGGTGAGGACACGACGAGAACCCTCTATTTCCTCGCCATTTGCGATAATTTCCCACTGACCACCACAGTAAGACTCGGAGGTCCGTTAAGGTCCGTCAAGATAGAACGTCCTTCCTGAGACCGTCACTGAATTACCCAAAGGATCGTCAATGCCAGGATATTCTCAAAGGCCCTCCACGGTAAGTCAACACTTCTCTCCAACGCCGGTCGGAGGGATGGTCCAGTGCGCAGAAATCTCAGAAGCGCGTATGCGTCCGCAATTTGGCCTTGCAAAGCGAAACGCTCGAGAAACAGCAGATTACGCGCTGTTCAATACACTCTTGTCGGAATACGTATTTTTAAGTGTTAGGAAGCTGCCTATGATGGCAAATGAGGCTTGTCGTGTGCGTTGTCACCGCCAGTTTGGAGGGCTTCGTCAGATTCGTTGTCTCCGTCAGTTTCCGTTTCCGTCAATCTAGTCGTATCCGTCATGAGCTCCTTACATCTGTCCGCAACCTCTCCCGCCCTCCCGCTCCTCTCATTCCCGACTCCCGCCAACTTAGGGTTTCCCCTGCCATCGCATTAGGCGATTACTCCTGACCAAATTTCGTCCTTTCTCGTCTTCGCATTCTCATCTCCTACCAACTTAGGGTTTCCCCCGCAACTGCCTAAGAGACATCGTCCCCTCCCCATCTTCAATCTACCCTCCCCACCACCCTCTCTGCTCCCCCTCACCGACCGCCGTTCCTCCTCCCCCCTCCCAACCCATCCTGTCCCAGACTTGGAGCTAATGAGGGAGCGCCTCTCGAAGCTGCTGCTGGGGGACGACCCCTCGGGAGGCGCCAAGGGCTGCGGGCCCGCCCTCCCTTTCTTCCTTACACCACCCCGCTCCCCCTTTCCTTGTACTTCACACCCGTTTACAATCAGACTTGGAGCTGATGAGGGAGCGTCTGTCAAAGCTGCTGCTGGGGGGCGACCGTTCTCACACCCATTCACAACGCTTCACACCCATTCACACCCCTTCATACCCATTCACGCCCCCTCGCAACCAGACTTGGAGCTAATGAGGGAGCGCCTCTCGAAGCTACTGCTGGGGGACGACCCCTCGGAAGGCGGCAAGGGCTGCGGGCCTGCCATCCGCGCACACCCCTTCACACCCCTTCACACCCATTCACACCTATCCCAACCAGACTTGGAGCTGATGAGGGAGCGCCTCTCAAAGCTACTGCTGGGGGACGACCCCTCCGGAGGCGCCAAGGGCTGCGGGCCCGCCCTCGCCATGGCCAACGCAATCACCAGCGTCTCAGGTACGTCAGGTGGTTTCTCAGGTGGTTTACACAATCTGAGGCAGATTGAAGGTGCTAAGGGCTGCGAGCCCCATGGCCAACGCCATGCGTCTCAGGTAAATCAGGTGGTTTCTCAGGTGGGATTGCCAGTCCCAGTCTCAGTCTCGCCATGGCCAATGCCGTTACCAGCGTCTCAGGTGCGTCAGGTGGGTTCTCTGGTTTCTCGTGGCCATTTTTTTTAACCCCCCCTTGTTTCTCTCTTTGTCGCTCCTTAAAAATAAGTGTCCTGGTTTCTCTGTCTTCTCTCCCCTCGCTTTGATCTTTCACAGCGTCCGTGTTTGGAGACAGCTTGCGGTTGCGGCCATTGAGGGAGGAGGACAAGAACAAGTGGCGGCGGGAGATGGGCATCATGGTGTCGGTGTGTCGTCACATCGTGGAGCTGGCGCCAGGCTGGCAGACGCGGCCAGATGGGACCAGATTCGAGGTGAGGAGAGAGTGGAGGGTGGTGGCTAGGCCACGGAAAGCAAAATTTTAGAAAAGCTCACAAAGGTGGTGGTGGTAAGGGCAGTAAGGCACTGAGTGAGGGTTTGTGGCAGTGGGAGGCGGGAAATGGGCATCATGGTTTCGGTGTGTCGACACATCGTGGAACTGGCTCGTGGATGGCAGACGCGCCCTGATGGTACCAGATTCGAGGTGAGACGAGGGTGGAGGGCAGGGGGACTGGAGGATGGTGGCAAGGGGAAGGGGGTCATCATAGGAGGGTGATGTGAATCAGGTCATGAAGCAGAGTGTGAGGGAGTTCCGTTGAAGCAACCACAAATGCTCTCATTTCTTCAACTTCACCCAACCCCCACCCCCTTCTCCCCTCCTCCTCTCCGCCTCTGATCCCCTCCTCTTATCACCCCCTGCCTCTGAAATGGCAGGTGATGAAGCGGAGAGTGAGGGAGGACCTGCGAATCAACCTTAAATGCTCATTTATCTCTCCCCTCCTCTCCCCCCCCCCCTTTTCCCTGCCCTCCCCTGCCCTGACTCACAGGTGATGAAGCGGAGAGTGAGGGAGGACCTGCGAATCAACCTCCCAGCACTCACCAAGCTAGACCATCTGCTGCAGGTGCGTGGGACAGGGAAGGTGTGTGGGCAGGGAAGGTGTGTGCGGAGGGGGCACGTGTGTGTGAGAGGTGTGGACTCAGACTCAGAGACAGTAAAGGAAGACCGGCGAATCAAGCTAGACCATCTGCTGCAGGTGCGTGGGACAGGGCGGGGTGTATGTGGGCAGGGCGTATGCGGGCAGGGCGTGTGTGGGCAGGGCGTATGCGGGCAGGGCGTGTGGTTGAGGGGATCTGTGTGTGGGGTACTTTTGAGTCGAATCAACCTCCCAGCACTCAACAAGCTGAACCACCTGCTGCAGGTGCGTGGGCATGGCAGGGCGTATGTGGGCAGGGCGTGTGTGGGCAGGGCGTGTGTGGATACGAGGGGCGTATGCAGGTTTGGGAGTCGAATCAACCGTCCCTCTCCCTCTCACCCGATTCCACCCTAAACTTCCTCCCCTCGACTTTTGAGGCGCCTCAAAAGTTGAATCAACCGCCCCTCTCCCTCTCACCCGATTTCACCCTAAACTCCCCTCCCCTCTCCACCAGTGCATACTAGAGCAGAGTTAATCCTCCCAACATCTTTCCTCCTTTTCCCCCCTGCCTCTCTCCCTCCCCTTCTTACCCTCGCCTCTCACCAGAGCATACTAGATCAGAGCACGTCAAATGAGTATTACTATGAGGATGAGGTGGTTGGAGGGCAGGAGCCGAGAGAAGAAGATGAAGAGGAGGAGGAGGAAGAGGAGGAGGAGGATGACGTGGATGTTGTTGATGATGACGTGGATGGGGACATTGTGGATCGGGACTTCGATCTGAATGCTGACGTGGCAGTAGGTTCGGAAGAGGGAGGGATAAGGTCGGAAGAGGGAGGTGTAGGTTCGGAAAGGGGAGGAATAGGGTCGGAAGACGGAGGGATAGGGTCGGAAAAGGGATCAGCAGCTGGAGGGGGAGGGAGTGGAATCACAAAGGGGGTTGAAACCGGAGAGTTTCTTTCCCAAAAGGAAGGTGGGAGAAGCAGTAGGGGAGATAGTGGGGTGAGCGGTGGGAGTGGGTTGAGTGGGTTGCGTGGTGGTAGTGCGAGCAGCAACAGCGAGGAGCAAAGAGAGGAGGACTATCTTGACTCAGCGAATCAGCAGACACAGGAGCAGCAGGAGAGGCAGGAGCAGGAGCAAAGGGGGGAGCAGGAGAAGCAGGATGAGCAGCAGGAGGAGCAGGAGGAAAAGCAGCAAGATCAGCAGCAGCAGGAGGAGCAGCACGTTTTAGATACCGAAAGGCTGGAGCAGCAGTTTCGAAGGAGCATCTCTGCACCCTCTGAGAGGCGCGAGAGTGGCGACTTTGCAGAGGTGGATAAGGAGTATGCTGCTAGGCTGAGGTGTAGAGAGGATGTGAGTGGGGGTGTGGTGGGTGGGGTGGGTGGGGTGGGTGGGAGAGCGGGAGTAAGGGGGCGAGGGGCCAGGCTGCCTACCTCTGCTTCTGTTGGCAATGCCCATCCTGCTGCTGCTGCTGCTGCTGCTGCTGCCACTGCCAATTTGGTTCCTGCTGCTGTTGCTGCTCCTGCTGCTACAGCTACTGCTCCGGTTGCTGCTGCTGCTGCTGCTGCTGCTGCTGCTGCTCCCACTGCTTCTGCTCCTGATCCTGCCCTTGCTGCTACCACTGACGCTGTTGCTGCTGCTGCTGCTGCTGCTGCTGCTGCTGCTGCGTCTGGTGCTGCTGCTGCTGCTGGTGCTGATGGTGGTGGTGCTGCTGCTGCTGGTGCGGGTGTGAGCAGTGGCAAGGACACCGGTCCAAGCCGCGACTCCCCAGGCATTCCTCCTGCTGCTTTTGAGTCGACTCAAAAGTCACCCAGCCGTGACTCCCCAGGTAATCCTGCTGCTGCTCATTCTGGTGCCTCCGTTTCTCCCGGGCCTTGCCCGCTACCGAGGTCCGGATCAGGTTCGAAATCAGGTTCGGGATCAGGTTCGGCATCAGGGTCGGCATCAGGTCCAAGATCAGTGTCAGTATCAGGATCGGGATCAGGGTCGGGATCAGGATCGGAACAGCAGGAGGAGAAGGGGGAGAAGGAGGGGGGACAGGAGAGGGAGCAGAAGAAGGGGGGAGATCGGCAGACGCAGCAGCAGGAGGGAGGAGGCGAAGGGATGAACTCTGGTGGATCTAGCCCCTCTATAAGCTCATCATGGGGCTTCGCCCGCTCATACACCTCCTCCTCTACAGTCACCTCCGTTACAGCCACTTCCGGAAACAATAACAACAGTAGTAATAATAACAGCAATGCTGCTGGTGCTGCTGGTGGTGGCAGTGGGGGTGTGAAGGAGCTGGCTAGGAGGAGAACGACGGGGAGAATGGGCAGCCGCAGCTACGACCTGGGGTCGTTTGTGAGGGGCAGGTCGAAGGAGGCCGCAGGGAAAGCGGATAGTGATTGCATCTGCAGCAGTGGCGGCGGCGGCAGTGGTGGTGGTGTGGGTGGTGGTGTGGGTGGTGTGGGTGGTGGTGCGGGGGATTCCAGTGCTGCAGGAACGGATGGGGCAATGGCAGGGGCAGGAGCAGGAGCAGGAGGAACAGGAGGAGGAGGAGGAGGAGGAGGAGGAGGAGGAGGAGGAGGAGGAGGAGGAGGAGGAGGAGGAGGAGGAGGAGGAGGAGGAGGAGGAGGAGGAGGAGGAGGAGGAGGGGGAGTGCCGTGGAGGTGGAAAGTGAAGCCGCGGATGAGAGTGGGTCTGTCAGAGGATCTGAGGAGGTGGCTGGAGCAGCAGGCGGAGAAGACGAGTCAGATAATGAAGGCGTGTATGTTCATCAATCAACAGATGCTTCAGGATATGGACGTTCCAGACGCCTTCCTACAACGATTACCCAAGGTATGTGCGTAGGTGGGGAGGGCAGGTGTGTGGGGCGGGCGTGGGCAGGTGGGAGCAGCAGTCAGACAAAACGAGTCAGATGATGAGGGCGTGCAATCAACAGACGCTTCAGGATATGGACGTTCCAGACGCGTTTCTGCAACGTCTCCCCAAGGTATGTGTGTTGGGAAGAGAGAGGGAGACATGGTGGTGGTGAGAGCACAAGACAGATCATGAAGGCGTGGATGTTCATCAATCAACAGATGCTTCAGGGCATGGACGTTCCAGACGCGTTCCTATAACGCCTCCCCAAGGTGTGTGTGTGGTGGGTGTAAGGGGGGAAGAAGCGAGTGAGGTCATGAAGGCGTGCATGTTCATCAATCAGCAGATTCTGCAGGACATGGACGTTCCGGACGCCTTCCTACAGCGTCTACCCAAGGTGTGTGTGTGTGTGTGAGAGAGATGGTGCTGTTGAGAGCAGAGACAGATCATGAAGGCGTGCATCAACCAGCAAATTCTTCAGGACATGGACGTTCCAGACGCCTTCTTCCCAAGGTGTGTATGCGAGAGATGGCGATGGTGTGGGCACAAGTCAGATCATGAGGGCGTGCATGTGCATCAACCAACAAGTCCTTCAGGACATGGACGTGCCTGACCACTCCCCAAGGTGGGTGCGGTGCAGGGTGCGGTGCGGAGAAGACGAGTGAGATGATGATAGCATGCATCATCAACCAGCAAATTCTTGCATGCTTCAGGACATGGACGGTCCAGACCACTCCCCAAGGGGAGAGAAATGGGGATGAAGGCATGCATGCATCATCAACCAGCAAATTCTTCAGGACATGCACGTTCCTGACGCGTTCCTATAACGACTCCTAAGATTGGTGTGGGGGGGGAGTGCGCATCGAGGAGGAAGGACGAGGCATGGAAATGGTCAGAGAGCAGGTGTACCATGGTCCATGCCCATCGCTCTTCAACCTTTCGAGTCGACTCAAAAGGAAGGAAGAGGCATGGAAATGGTCAGAGAGCAGGTGTGTGTACCATGCCCATCTCTCGAGTCGACTCAAAAGTCACCTCGGTGCGCATGGAGGAGGAGGAAGGAAGAGGCATGGAAATGGTCAGAGAGCAGGTGTACCATGCCCATCTCTCTTCAACCTTTCCCCTCCCCTCCCGATTTCCCCTCTCCTCTCTCTCCCCCCCCCCCCCCCCCCCCTCGCCTCCCCATTTCCCCTCTCCTCTTGTCTCCCCCTCGCCTCCCCATTTCCCTTCTCTTGTCTCCCCCTCGCCTCCCCATTTCCCCTCTTCTCTCCTCTCCCCCTCCCCTCTTTCCGCACAGAGTTTGAAGACAATACTGGGCGACAGGGTGTACAGTCTGCTGCTCTCGACGCCTTATAACGAGGATAAAGTGCTCGGCTCAGTCGATTTGAGCAATCAAAGGGCGGCACTAAAGCTGGCATGCAAGATGGAAGCAGCACAGCAGATCTGGATCAGGCAGCTCCAGGCAGCCAGGTACAATGCGGTCCAATATGGTTCATCCCGGTGCATTGTGGCAGCTCTACCTCCTTTATTCCTTCCCTTCCACCTCCCCCCACGCCCCCCAACCCCCCCCCACCCCCCACTCCCTCCTTGCTTTTTTCCTGATTTTCTTAGTTATCATTTTTACCTCCTCTTGTTTCTCCTTTGATTCGCAGTTATTGTCCACCTCACAGTTCCCAAACATTCGCCCCTACAACACCAAGGAGCACCCTGGCTTCTTTAACTTAGAATCGAGTTGACTTTTGAGTCGACTCAAAAGTCAACAGTTCCCAAACATTCGCCCCTACACCAAGGAGCACCCTGGCTTTTTTAACTTAGAATCCAATCCCCCGCCCCTTCCCACATCATGTCACTCCGGCCAACGCAGGGAGCCGTACCTCACAGTCCCCAAGCATTTGCTCCCAAACAGAAGCTCTCTGGTTTTCTTTTAAAGTAACAAATCGAATCCCTCACCCCTTTCCTCACCATGTCACTGCGGCCAACGCAGGGAGCCGTACCTCACGCACACGCTGGGCGGCAGTTATTTGTCCACTAGCAGCCGCGAGATCATGCGGCTGGAGGAGAATCTGGAGCGGGTGGCATCATGCCTCGCTGCCATCCGCCGCATGTGGCCCGACCTCCCTCAAACCACTCTGGACCTCGCCAAAATCGCATTCAACCGGGTGAGAAGGAGGGTTCTGTTTGTGTCTAGATGGGCCAAGGTCATGTTCTGGTTGTGCTACCTCTTTGGCCCTTTGGGGCAATGGAGTGGCATCGTGCCTCGCTGTCATCCGCCGCATGTGACCCGACCTCCCCCAAACCACTCTGGACCTTGCCAAAATCGCATTCAACCGGGTGAGAAGGAGAAAGCTGTACCATATATGTGTCTGGTTGAAGCACCGTGCATTGGTCATGGGCGGGAGAGATTGGCATCGTGCCTGCCTGCCTGCCATGCTGCCATCCGCCGCATGTGGCCGGACCTCCCCCGAACCACTTTGGATCTTGCCAAAATCGCATTCAACCGGGTGAGAGCAAGAGAGAGAGATTCAATTGTGCGTGGCTGTGCCAAGGTGTTATGTTGTGCTTGGTTGTGCTCTTTCATTGGGCGAATGGAGTGCATCATGCCTTGCTCCATCATGCCTTGCTGCATCATGCCTTGCTGCATCATGCCTTGCTGCATCATGCCTTGCTGCATCATGCCTTGCTGCATCATGCCTTGCTGCATCATGCCTTGCTGCATCATGCCTTGCTGCATCATGCCTTGCTGCATCATGCCTTGCTGCATCATGCCTTGCTGCATCATGCCTTGCTGCATCATGCCTTGCTGCATCATGCCTTGCTGCATCATGCCTTGCTGCATCATGCCTTGCTGCATCATGCCTTGCTGCATCATGCCTTGCTGCATCATGCCTTGCTGCATCATGCCTTGCTGCATCATGCCTTGCTGCATCATGCCTTGCTGCATCATGCCTTGCTGCATCCTTGCCTTGCCCTTCGACACATGTGTGACCCGACCTCCCCCAGACCACCTTGGGTCATGGGTGGGCAAGTATTCTGATTGTGCCTGGTGGCCGAACCTCCCTCTCTCAGACTGATGATGCCTCACCCGCGTCCACACCACAGTTTTGAGACGTAACTGCCTCACCCGCGTCCACACCACAGCACATGCACCCACCCAGATCTCCCTTTTCGCACCAACTCTTGGTTGCCCCCGTTCCGTCCATCCTGCTATCCCTCCCCTGGCCATCAGGGCATTGGGAAGGCAGTCTTAGAGAGCTACTCTCGAGTGCTAGAGGGGGCTGCCGCCAACATCCGAGCTCGCCTTCGCGACGTCCTTCACGCAGACCACCTTTTCAACAACCCCCAGCTCTTCCCCCTCCAAGACGCGCCCTCAGACCCTCGCCCGCAGCACCTGCGACACCCCACCTTTCCTTCTCTTACCCTCCCTTCGTTCCATCCGTCCCCCTCCCGCTGCCCTCATCACTTCAGGACATTGGAAAAGCGGTCCTTGAAAGCTACTCTCGAGTGCTAGAGGGAGCCGCCGCCAACATCCGAGCTCGCCTGCGCGACGTCCTTCACGCAGACCATCTTTTCAACAACCCCCAGCTCTTCCCCTTGCAAGACGCGCCCTCAGACCCTCGCCCCCAGCACCTCCGACACCCCACCTTCTCTCTCCTCATGCCCGATACGGTCTTTGACGCGGTTTCGGTCTCCGGAGGAAGTGAATCTTCAGCGAGTATTCGCAGCTTTGAGTCGAGCCGGAGTGGGAGCAGCGGGAAGGGCGCGAGGCATTTCCGGGGCGGGAGTATGGTGTCGGATTCGGGGGTGTCGAGCCCTGGTGGGGGTGGGGGGGTGAGTGGAGGTTCAGGTGGAATTTCAGGTGGGAAGTCAGGTGGTGGGAGATGGGACACGCGGCCGCCCAGAAGTCCCGAGTTGCGGAATTCGTCTGTAGCGGCGGCAGGGATGAGTCGGTTGGGCGGGAATGGGAGTGGTGGAAATGGGAGCAGCGGGATGAGTTTCCGGGACAGATTTCGGAGCGCCACACTAGCAGCTCCCACCACCAGTGCAGCTGCTGCCGCTACTGCTGGTGCTGCTGATGCTGCTGCTGCTGCTGGTGCTGCTGCTGGTGGCGCTGGTGCTGCTGCTGCTGGTCCTGCGTCTGGTGCGATGGGCTATTCCCAGTCTCTACCAGCATACGAACCCAAGCAACAACAGCAGCCGTACCTACGCAGAACAGGCTCCTTTCAACCTACCTCCCAGAGTCGAGGCGGTGTGATGCGGACAGTGAGGAGGAGTCAAAGCGGGGGGCTGGAGGAGGAGGTAATGAGGCTGAAGCTTGAAGCAGGGGAGGCTGGGGGGGGTGACTCGCCTGTCCTGACTAAGACCCCGGGGTTTGTTCTTGTCTCGGCGTCGCAGAGTGGTGGCGGTGGTTCTGGTGGTGGTGTGGGGGGGTACTCGTCTCGACCACCACACCCACCCAATCGTTCGGCTAGTGGTGACTGGACATGATAATTTGGACAACACAAGCATAGAAATTCATTCCCAGACTAGTCAACAATATGCCAGCTTTTTTACGGACATACGGTGAGAGCTGTCGTTTATTATTGATCAACCAATCTACCGTATAGGCTTTTACCGTAGGAGGAGAAGGGAGATTAGGGTTGCCTTGCCGGCTCAAGGCTGATTGGCCTTCATGAAGGGTTGAATCATGCTGTGTGCTTGGTTTCCCCAAACACTGGGTCTGGTCAGTATCCAGATACAGCACAGACTGCAACCCTGCTTAGGGGCTCTGGAAAGAAACAAATGTTGAAGTGCTTTATTCACTGGAAAATCGCTCAAGTTTCCCCTGATACAGTGGTCTCATTACTGCGGACATGAAAACATTGATGCGATCCGAAAGCATTGAAGCTATCCGCTCATGAAAACACCACATTTGCATACAGAGGTTTATACGGTACCAAATGTCTTTTAGAGAGTCCACTCCACAGCAATGTGATACCAACAAGGCTTTACGTTCGAATCAAAGTATTCACTGAAAGAAGCGCACAGACAGAACCAGTCTGCTGCTGCATCACCCCAACATGGTTTAGCAGTCGAAAACTCCTCCCCATTCTCCCAAACTACTACCGTATCCCAGTTCGCACCTTCCCAACCTCCCCTCTTTCCCCATAAATACCTCCGCCAGAAAGCAACACCCTCCCCCACTCCATCACGATTCTGGTAAGGCTACTTCTTTCATCATTCCCTCCTGTGCCATAACACTGAACCCATTAGCCACAGATTATAACAAAATTTCAGTGATCCAAATCCCCTTGTATCGTCTTACTCATCTCACGACCCTCTTACCCTCTCATCCTCTCTGCTATCATCCCGTCAGCCCCATCATCCCAATCACACCACCAAAGCCCGAACCCCCCCAAGCGGATTGCACCCCCCAAGCTGGCTTGGGTGCTGCTGCTGCTGCTTCCTCCACTGCTGCTGCTGGTGCTGGTGCTGGCACAGCGACAGGCGCAGGAGCAGGCACGGGCACAGCAGCTGCAGCAGGAGCAGGGGCAGGGGTCGCGGCAGGGGCAGAAGCAGCAGGGGCAGCAGGGGCGGTAGCAGCAGGGCCACCAGTGTTCCCTTTCCTCCCTACCCCCCTCTCCTGTTTCTTCCCAGCGGCACCTGGCGCGGCGGCAGGCACAGCGGCTGCTGCAGCAGCTGCAGCAGCAGCGGCGGCAGAGGCAGCAGCTGAGCTGGCGGCACCTGCCTGAATGGCCGCATATTCTTGGTGCACCTGGGAAGAGGGGGAAGGGAGGGGAGAGAATGCTTTTGAGTCGACTCAAAGGCGGCACCTGCCTGAATGGCAGCATATTCTTGGTGCACCTGGGACGAGGGGGAGGGGAGGGGAGAGCATTGCGTTGAGAGGGAAAGACGGAGTGGAGTAGGAGGGCTAGAGGAGTGGCAGAGGCAGCAGCTGAGTTGGCAGCGCCTGCCTGAATGGCAGCATACTCTTGGTGCACCTGGGAAGAGGCGGAGGGGAGGGGAGGGGAGAGAATGCTTTTGAGTCGACTCAAAGGCGGCACCTGCCTGAATGGCAGCATATTCTTGGTGCACCTGGGAAGAGGGGGAGGGGAGGGAAGGAGGGAGGATTGAGTTTAGAGAAGGGAATGGAATGGAGTAGGAGGGCTGGAGCAGCAGAGCCAGTGGTGGCTGGTGAGAGCACACATCACAATGCACTTGTGATCTCACTCTACTCTCACTCATTCGCACCTGGTGCAGCGTGACGCCTATTTGCTGCAGGAAGTCGTTGACTGACGGCATGGGCGGCAGCGGCGCCACCATTGGTGAGTGCACAGCTGGGCCTCACTGTATCCCCCCCTGCCTGGCGAGGGTGATGCCTAATCTCTGTCTCACCTGGTGCAGCGTGACGCCTATTTGCTGCAGGAAATCATTGACTGACGGCATGGGCGGCAGCAGCGCCACTGCCGACCGCAACTGGGGCTTCTGCAGCGCTGCTTCCAGCGCCTCTGCCTCGGCCATCACTGACTGGACTTCATTCACTCGGGTCTGTAGTTTGGGGGTGGGGGGGGGGTGAAGGGTAAGGGGACAAGGGAACAGGAGGGGGAATGCAGCAACTGGGGCTTCTGCAGCGCTGCTTCCAGTGCCTCTGCCTCGGCCATCACCGACTGGACTTCATTCACTCGGGTCTGACGTTGGGAGGGGTAAATGGTACGGGGTAAGAGGGACAGGAGAGTATAGAAGGGGACAGGTGAGCACTGGAGTGCAGCAGCGGATGCTTCTGCAGCGCTGCTTCCAACGCCTCTGCCTCGGCCAGCACTGACTGGACCTCGGAAACACGGGTCTGTTTGGATGGTTTGAGATGTGAAGGGATATGCGGGGACAGGAGAGCATATTAAGGGGTAGGTGAACATGGGAATGCAGCAGAGCTGGGGCTTCTGCACCGCTGCTTCCAACGCGTCCGCCTCGGCCATCACCATTTGGACCTCAGAAACACGGGTCTGGTGTTGGGAGGGAAAAAGGGTAAGGGGGAGAGGAGAGCACAAAGAGGACCAGGGACCAAGGGAATGCAGCAGCTGAGGCTTCTGCAGCGCTGCTTCCAAACGCCTCTGCCTCTGCCATCACTGACTGAACTTCGTTCACTCGGGTCTGACGTTAGGATTGGGAAGGGGTAAGCAGGACAGAATAGCATAGGGGGCAGGTGAGCATTGGAGTGCAGCAGCTGAGGCTTCTGCAGCGCTGCTTCCAACGCCTCTGCCTCTATCACGCACTGACTGCACTGCACCTCGGCCACTCAGGTCGGTTTGTATGATTTGAGGTTGGGAGGTAAGTGAGAGGAGGCCATACAATCAGTCGTGAACTGAGACGACTTCTGAGGCGCCTCAAAAGTCGACCCAGTTCACGCGGATTTTTTTAGGCGCCTCAAAAGTCCAACGCCTCTGCTTCAATTACGCACTGACTGCACTGCACCTCCGCCACTCTGGTCGGTTTGGATGATTTGAGGTTGGGAGGTAAGTGAGAGGAGGCCATACAATCAGTCTGCCATACAGTCACCCTGCTATACAATCACTGTGTCACGCCACCCCGCCATAGAATCACCCTGGCCCACACTGCAACACCCTCCACCACGCACCACCCTGCCGCACCCTGCCCCACCCTGCCCCACCCTGCCCCACCCTGCACCACCGCACCTTGTGCATCTGCTCAATGGCTTGCAGCGGCCTGGCGAGAGCTGCGGCCTGCCAAAGCGCAAGCGGGGGGGGGGAGGGGAGGGGAGCACACATGGGAGAGGGGAGGGGAGCAAACATGGGAGAGGGGAGGGGAACCCACATGGAAGAGGGGAGGGGAACCCACATGGGAGAGGGGAGGAAGGGGAACAAACATGGGAGAGGGAAGAATGAAAGTGGGAGGGGCCAGAAAATGGGAGTGGGAAGGAAGGGGACCGAATATGGGAGAAGTGGAGCTGAACCTTTTTCCAGGTGCCAAATGAAAGGTGCTTGAAACGATTTGGAACGAGGTGTGGTGTGGACCACCACCACCACTCAGCAGCATGTGTTAAGAATGAGTGTGGACCAGTCACCACCACTCAGCAGCATGTGTTAAGAATGAGTGTGGACCAGTCACCACCACTCAGCAGCATGTGTTAAGAATGAGTGTGGACCAGTCACCACCACTCAGCAGCTTGTGTTAAGAATGAGGGTGGACCAGTCACCACCACTCAGCAGCTTGTGTTAAGAATGAGGGTGGACCAGTCACCACCACTCAGCAGCTTGTGTTAAGAATGAGGGTGGACCAGTCACCACCACTCAGCAGCTTGTGTTAAGAATGAGGGTGGACCAGTCACCACCACTCAGCAGCTTGTGTTAAGAATGAGGGTGGACCAGTCACCACCACCAACCGGCAGCATGACAGGCTGTGGTGCAAAGCGAAACCACAGTGACCCAGCAGCGTGACAGGCTGTGGTGTGAAACCACAGTGACCCAGCAGCGTGACACCCCATTCCCCCACCGGGCGACTCACCAGCTGTGGCTTGCCCCTCAGAGCATCCTTCTCTGCTTTCATCTTCTGCAGCTTCTCCTGTGAAAACTGCAGTCGCTCGCCGGCCCTGGTGGTGAGAGTGGAGAGGCAGTGGGGGACAACAGGAGGGCGGACAGGGAGGTACGAGTGTGCTTCTCAGCCTTCATCTTCTGAATCTCCTCCTGTGAGAATTGCAGTCACTCGCCGGCCCTGATGGTGGGACAAGGGAACGAGGGCAGGGGGGGGCATGAGAAGGGGAGCGCAGTGGGGCGAACGGAGAGAGATGGAAAGAGCGTGCTTCTCAGCCTTCATCTTCTGCAGCTTCTCCTGAGAGAACTGCAGCCGCTCGCCAGCTCTGATGTGCGGAAAAAGGTGGGGGGGGAGGTTGGGGGAGGTTGGGGGAGGGTAGGGGAGGGTGGGGGAGGATAGGAGGGAGAGCGTCCTTCTCAGCCTTCATCTTCTGAAGCTTCTCCTGCGAGAATTGCCCTGATGGTGGGACAAGGGAACGAGGGCCGGGGGGCATGAGAAGGGGAGCGCAGTGGGGCGAACGGGAAGAGAGAGATGGAAAGAGCATCCTTCTCCCCCTTCATCATCTGCAGCTTCTCCTGCGAGAACTGCAGGCGCTCGCCAGCCCTGATGGTGGGGAGGGTAGGGGACGGTGGGGGAGGGTGGGGGTAAGAGCATCCTTCTCTGCTTTCATCTTCTGCAGCTTCTCCTGTGAGAGTTGCAGCCGCTCGCCAGCCCTGGTGGTGAGAGTGGAGAGGCAGTCGGGGAAAACAGGAGGGCGGACAGGGGGGCAAGCGTGTGCTTCTCAGCCTCCATCTTCTGCAGCTTCTCCTGGGAGAACTGCAGGAGTTTACCAGCGCTGGTGGTGAGAGTGGAGAGGCAGTGGGGGACAACAGGGGGGTTAGAGTGTGCTTCTGCAGCTTCTCCTGCGAGAACTGCAGGCGTTTGCCAGCGCTGGAAAGGGAGAGAAGGGTTGGGAGGGAGGGAACGTGGGGAGGGCACGGGAGAGGGTGGGGCGAGTGAGAAAACAGGCCTGATTGCCTTCTCGCCAGCAGAGCTTAAAACAACAGCCAGAGTTCACGAGAGAAAGAAACGCCTGGAAAGTCAGGGTGCTATGGCAACGACTGCACTGAGATTATTCTTAGAAAACTTATAAAAACCACCTGGAAAATTACCTGACGACACAAGGAAGCTTACGATTTGAGCTGGTCCAGCTTGGCGTGCAGCAGCGCCGAGAGCGCACTGAGGTGATTCTCCACTGCCTGCCCCACCACTGCCATCACTGCCGCTTCCCGATCCGGAGCTCCCTGCGAGTGGGAGAGTGGGAGTGGAGGAGGGGCAGAGAGTACAGAGAGAGGATGGAATTCACAAGGAGGAAACGGGGGGGGGAGTGGTTGAGTTGTGAGGAGGGGTTGGCAAGAGTTTTGAGGCTTCTCAAGAACGTGAGCGGGTAAAACGGAGGCGGTGGAGGAGGAAACGGGGGGACGGGGGTGGGAAGTAGGGGAGGGGAGAGGTTGGTGAGTAGTGACGCATAGGCAGAAAGGCACAGAACTCTCACAGTCTCACTCACTGAGAACAACCCTCCTCAATCTTCTTTCACTTTCTCCTTCGCTCCTTTCTCTCCTTCTCTTGCTCTCACTCAGAAAAACGATCCTACTCATTCTTCATTTTTTTTTTTTTTTTTTTTTTTCTCTCACCGAGAAGGGCCCACCGGCGTGCCCTGGCAGGGGCATGTGGGGGCGCTGCAGCACAGATTCCAGTGCATGCACCACTCCCAGCTGTTGCGCACACCGCAGCTGGTGCAGCTGCTCTGGGGTCAGCTGCTGCCCCTCCTGCCCCTGCTGCTGCCCCTGCTGCTGGTCGGGCTGAACCGCTGCTACTGGTGCTACTGGTGCCGGGACTCCGTTCTGGGCTGCTGCTGCAGGGGACTGGGTGCAGGGGGCATGGCGGAAACGGGAGAGAAGCATGGGAAAGGAAACGAGCAGGGCACTCAGAAGAGCTCTGTGAGGCTCAGAAGCATTCTAGCCGCTTCCAAAGCAGAGAGAGGAGCACTCTACTCCACCCTGCATCCACCCTCTGCGCTGCGGGTGCAGTGCTCCTCTCCATCCACAGCACCCGCAGCGCAGCCTCGACGCCTCTGCCTCACAAAATCTTTCTCTACCAAATACAAGTCGAATTCGAGCTCACCTTTCCACCAGCACCACCACCGCCAGCAGCAGCGGCAGAGGCAGCAGCTAAGGCTTCCTAAAGCTGCTTCCTCTGCTCCGCGCCTCTGCATCCATCCACAAATTACAAGTCTATCTTGAACTCACCTTTCCACCAGAACCGGCAGCAGCAGCAGAGGCAGCAGACAGCACCTGCTCCTGCAGCTGCTTCCTCCGCGCCTCTGCATCCAGCCACAGCACCCGCAGCCTCGATGCCTCTGCCTTTGCAGCCCTTTTCCCTGAAAGATACAAGTCAAATTCGATCTCACCTTCGCACCACCGCCAGCAGCAGCAGCAGAGGCAGCAGCCAACACCTCTTCAAGCTGCTTCCTCCGCGCCTCTGCATCCAGCCACAGCGACCGCAGCCTCGATGCCTCTGCCTCTGCAGCCTCCACCTGACCCCGCAGCTTGCTACTCTCCCCTGCTGCCTCTTCAAGCTTCCTCCTCGCCTCCTCCACTGCAGCCGCCCCTGCTGCTGCCCCTGCTCCAGCTGCTGCTGGTGCTGCTTTCCCCTTGTCTCCAGCCCCCTTCTTCCCGCCCTTCTTCCCTCCCTTCCCTCCTCCCCCTTGCGTCTCCCACACGCCCTCCCCCTCCGCTGGTCCCCCTCCCGCACTACCGCCAGCCGCAGCAGCAGCGCCGGCTTCCCCCCCCCCACCCACCCCCGCAACCGCTGTGGTAACCAGCTTTCCTGCCTTCCCCTGAGCGGCGGAGCTAAGTGCCGGTGGGAGTTTTTTCCGCCGGACGATCTCTGCTGTGAGGTCGCGCACAGACTGCAACGCTTGGGCGGCAGCAGGAGAGGAGGATTCGGCAGGGGATGGCGCTGGGGATTGCAGTTTTTTCCGCCGGACAATCTCTGCTGTGAGGTCGCGCACAGACTGCAATGCTTGGGCGGCAGCAGCGGCTGCTTCGGCTGCAGCAGGAGAGGAGGATTCGGCAGGGGATGGCGCTGGGGATTGCAGGGTGGAGAGCAGGAGGTTGATTCGCGACTCTGTTATGTTCACCAGCTGGGAGAGCCGCCTGTAAGGGGACAAGCAGGGACGTGGGAAATGGTAGAGGAGAAAAGGGAGGTACTCTGTTAGTGACGGCACTGGGGATCGGAAACGTGTCTTGAGACGTCTCAAAACACTTCTTCAATCACGTGGGAAATGGTAGAGGAGGCACTCTGTTAGTGACGGCCCTGTGGATGGGAAACCGAAGAGAAGGAGCAAAATTTAAGATTCAGTTATATTTGACAGATGCAAATATTTTTTTTCTAATAGAGAAAAACAGAGGGGAAGAAGGAAAGTGATTAAGTTGGAAAGTGATCAAGTTGCAAGAAACTGGCAAGGGCACAGCAGAACAGGGCCGGGCATAGCAGGGCAGCACAGAGCAGAGGGGAGCAGAGCAGAGCACAGCAGGGCAGAGCAGAGAAGAGAAGAGCAGAGCAAGGCAACGCAAAGCACGTACACGCCACGAGCTGCTGCCCCGCCCTCCTCTGCTGCTGCGTTTTGAGACGTCTCAAAACTCAGCAGAGCAGAGCAGAGCAGAGAAGAGAAGAGAAGAGCAAAGCAAGGCAAGGCAACGCAAAGCACGTACACGCCACGAGCTGCTGCCCCGCCCTCCTCTGCTGCTGCGTTTTGAGACGTCTCAAAACTCAGCAGAGCAGAGCAGAGAAGAGAAGAGAAGAGCAAAGCAAGGCAAGGCAACGCAAAGCACGTACACGCCACGAGCTGCTGCTCCTCCCTCCTCTGCTGCTGCCGTGCCTCCCACTGCTGCCGCTGCCGCTGCTCCTCCTGCCGCAATGAGCTGCAGCTGATGCTCCATTGACGCAGCCTGGATAAGGGGCGAATGGGAGGAATAAGCATTTGCTAGTGCGACTGCTGCTGCGTGCTGCCAATCACAAGTCCCCTTGCCTAGGCAAATTCCGAATTTGAAACTCCACCCACACTTTCGTCCTCAACCCTTTTGCCCAGCCCCCATTTCTTTTAAAACGTTTTTTGCCTTCACAGTATCCCCTGACTCACCTTGGCCTGCATCTCCTGCAGCTTCAAAGACACGCCAGCGTCACCAAGCTGCATTGCAATGCGCTCCACTCACTGCCCACCCTGATCCTGTGTCTCTTCTCTCTCAGTCTTTCACCCCCCAGCCCTTCCGCCCCCAGCCCTTCCGCCCCCAGCCCTTCCGCCCCCAGCCCTTCCGCCCCCAGCCCTTCCGCCCCCAGCCCTTCCGCCCTCAGCCCTTCCGCCCTCATCCCTCCTGCCCCAGCCCTTCCGCCCTCAGCCCTTCCGCCCTCATCCCTCCTGCCCCAGCCCTTCCGCCCTCATCCCTCCTGCCCCAGCCCTTCCGCCCTCAGCCCTTCCGCCCTCATCCCTCCTGCCCCAGCCCTTCCGCCCTCAGCCCTTCCCGCCTATAGCCCAGTTTGCTTTTGAGTCGACTCAAAAGCAGACCTGCCCCCAGCCCTTCCGCCCTCAGCCCTTCCGCCCTCATCCCTCCTGCCCCAGCCCTTCCGCCCTCAGCCCTTCCGCCCTCATCCCTCCTGCCCCAGCCCTTCCGCCCTCATCCCTCCTGCCCCAGCCCTTCCGCCCTCAGCCCTTCCCGCCTATAGCCCAGTTTGCTTTTGAGTCGACTCAAAAGCAGACCTGCCCCCAGCCCTTCCGCCCTCAACCCTTCCCGCCTATAGCCCAGTTTGTCCACCCCGGCTTACCTTGGCCTGCATCTCCTGCAGCTTTGAAGACACGCCAGCGTCACCAAGCTGTGCTGCAATGCGCTCCACCGCCCACCCTGACCCTCTGCCTTTCCGCCCCCAGCCCGGGCCCATTTCTGCTTCAGCACTATCCCCTGACTGGCTTACCTTGGCCTGCATCTCCTGCAGCTTTGAAGACACGCCAGCGTCACCAAGCTGTACTGCAATGCGCCCCATCGCCCACCCTGACCCTCTGCCTTTCCGCCCCCAGCCCGGGCCCATTTCTGCTTCAGCACTATCCCCTGACTGGCTTACCTTGGCCTGCATCTCCTGCAGCTTTGAAGACACGCCAGCGTCACCAAGCTGTGCTGCAATGCGCTCCACTGCCCACCCAGACCCGCCCAGCTGCGCATGGGGATGGGGGGAGGGGTGGATGAAAGTGTAATGGATTAACATGGAGTCAGTCACATATGTGCGGCAGCTCATCCTGACCCACCCAGCTGCACGAGAGGAGGGGATATGAATGTTAAGGGAGCATGCGGATGGGGGGAGGGGTGGATGAAAGTGTAATGGATTAACATGGAGTCACATATGTGCGGCAGCTCATCCTGACCCACCCACCCAGCTGCACGAGAGTGGGGGAAATGAATGTTAAGGGAGCATGCGGATGGGGGAGGGGTGGATGAAAGTGCAATGGATTAACATGGAGTCACATATGTGCGGCAGCTCATCCTGACCCACCCACCCAGCTGCACGAGAGTGGGGGATATGAATGTTAAGGGAGCATGCGGATGGGGGAGGGGTGGATGAAAGTGCAATGGATTAACATGGAGTCACATATGTGCGGCAGCTCATCCTGACCCACTCAGCTGCACGAGAGTGGCGGATAAGAATGTTAAGGGAGCATGATAGAGAAACGGATGTGCGACGAACTTTCAGGAGAAAAAAACAAATGTACAGCCAGAGGAAATCTATCAGGAGTTGGTGAATGTAAGATGGCTCGAACAGGGAGGTGTAACCGCAAGATGTAACCGCAACCCTTCACACTTCACACGCACCTTCACTGCAGTCACGGCGGCAGCCAAAGCCTTCGCAGCTGCGGCACGCACATCCCCTCCTGCTGCTCCCTTGCCTGCAGATCCACCTGTGAGGCCCAGGGCGGCGCCTTCCTCGGATAGCACCTGAGACAGGTCCGACGCCACCTGAGAAATCACCTGAGCCGCCTCCTGATGACCCAGGGACACGGAGAGCAGCGCCTGGTGTACGCTCACGTTTGCAAGAGAAGACGGACGGGGAAGGGAGTGGGAAAGGGGAGCGGCGGGAGAGGGGAAAGGGGGAGAGGAAGGGGGAGAGGAAAGGGAGTTGGGGGCAAATTGAAGAATGATTGTGTTTCAGGGGGTAGATGGGAAAGGGGAGGGGGAAGGGCGCAAGGTGGCAGTATCAGGGAAGAAAATGCGGATCGCATCAAATCTAACTAATGGACCGGCAGGTGGTGCAACCCTTTTGGATGGAAAAAAATCCCTTCCTTCCCTCCCCACCTCTCCCTCACCCTCCCTTCCCCACCCCTATCACAGCAATCGTATCAGATCAAATCTACCTGGAGGTGCGGCAGGTGGTGAGGGTACAGAGGCAGCGTGATGCAGCTCTCCACTGTCTTCTCCAGCGCTCGACTCCTCAGGAAAATCTGCCGCAGGAAATTGAGAAAGAGAGAGAGAGAGAGAGGGAGAGAAAAAACGCGATTCTACGACAAACAAGCTCATTACACCCCATACATCAGCAGTCGCGATGCCAGAAGCAGCGCAAACAAGCATCAAAACAAACCAACCATAATCCGTCCTCCGAATCATCGATCCCACGCACCTCCTTCCATGCCGTTGACGTGCCAGGCGCCGGCAGTTGCTGCAGATACAATCCGATAATGTTTTGAGACGTTTCAAGACTCAATCATCATATCTAACCAGCCATATTCGTCCTCCGATTCACCTATCCCACGCACCTCCTTCCACGCCGTTGATGCGCCAGGCGCGGGCAGTTGCTGCGCGCGCACAGTCCAGTCATGCCACTGCCTCACACGCGCCTCCGCATCCCTTCCGCACGCCTCCGCCGCCGCCTCCAGCGCCGCCGCTTCCGCGCTGATCGCTCCCCCCGCGCCCGGGGCAGGCGCAGCAGCAGCGCCGGCATTCCCGCCACGCGCAGCCGGAGCAGCGCCGGTGGCGGCACCCGCGGATTTGGCCTGCTTTCCGCCTTTGTTCTTCCCGCCCTGCTGCCACGCTTCCTCCCGCGCTGTTTCTGCTCCCCATTCCGCCGGCATCAGCCCCCCCGTCTCGTACGCCTTGGGATCTTTGATAAGCGGAATCTCCGTGCCGGCCGCCGGCGGGGATGACGGCGTAACTGCCGGCGCGGCTGCTTTTTCTGCCGGTTTGGAGGAGATCTCAGGAGCAGCGACTGCGCCATTGGCTGGTTCCTCCTCCTCGTCCCCCCATCGAGGCTGCCTCGCCTTTGCACCTTTCCCCTTCTTCTTCTTCGCGGCGGAAGGTGCGGCGGAAGGTGCAGAGGAAGCTGCGGGGGAAGCTGCGTCTGCTTGCTGGCCGATCGAAGCAGCGGCAGCGGCTGTTGGCGGCTGAGGTTCGGTCGGTGCAGGTTGAACCACCTCCGGCTCCTGCTTATGCTGCTGCTGCGGCTGTTGCGGCTGCTGCTGCTGCTGCTGCTGTTGCTGCTGGTCGTCTCCCTGAGATTGCTGCTGCTTCTTCTTCCGGTTTCGGCGATTCTTGGAGCCCCCGTCAGAAGCACCGCCCGCGCCGCCTCCACCCGTCAAAAGGTCGAACGGATTCTGCACGTGAGCCATTTTTTGTGAAGCTACAGTCTGGACCCGTCAACCTATGAAAAGTCTGGACCCGTCAACCCGAGTTGCAATGCCACGTGGATTGACAAGGTGCTCCGAATCTATGAGACAAAAAGCGGACCTTTTGGACTTAAATCGGTTTAGAATGAAGATAATGGCTTCCAATCGAAAATGGAAACCGGGTTCAGGAACTACTGAAACAGCACTCAGAATCTGACCAATCACGCCAATCCGTGAACCGGTTCACGCGAATTCGCAGATCTTACAGGCCTGCGGACCTCCTGATAGCGAAAGGAGCTGAGAGGATCAGGCGATAAGACTGAATGGTCTTGGCAGGCCTGGAAGCGAGATTGACCTGATGGTGGTTGTTAGATTCTTGTGCTGCTTCCTGACCTGATGGTAAGAAATCCAGATGTGTGTGACAAGAAAACTCAAATCTCCGAGAATGTCAGCTTTGCCTTGCCTTGGGATTGTTGCTAACCATACTAAGAAATCTATCGAGGGCGTATTTGTTTAGACCTCCGCCCCCTTGAGATTGCCATGCAGCCCAAGAACAAGCACGCACGAACGTCGCAAAAACACTTGCGAGCGGTTTTGTGTAACTGAACATGAGACCAGCTGTTTCGCGACGGCGTCTGTGTGGAGTTTGGTTCGCAGTGATTGGTTTGTACGTGAACTGAGATTCATTCGCAAATGATCCCGGGTGGCCGAAAACACGCAGCAGAGAACCATCGTCAGCATCAATGAGACAGTTCCGAGAGTTACGGATGACGCCATCGAGATCCTGAGTGAACAACCCGGGAGTACAGTGTTATGAGTTGTAATGAAGAAGAGTGCGCAGGATTCAATAACGCGGAAGTGATAACAACTACTAACTGAATAATGAAGCCTAGCACTTATATAGCGAGAACTAGCTAGGCCGAGGTTGCGGGACCGCGAAAGGTCCGGAGCAGGTTCGGGGTTGGGAAGACCCGAAGGCGACGAGTTGATGGTTCGGCGGGCGAGGTCAGCGGACCGAGCCTGGAACTCCGAAAGTTGGGGCTGTACGCGTACAGTGTGACTCAGTAAGGAATTGGGAAAAATCCTTACACTACCCCCCCTTTTAAGAAAGGTGGTGTATATCCGGGGCACGCCGGCGAGTCAAATACTCCTGCAGAATCGGGTGTCCTTGTAGCGAGTCTGCGGCAACATATGTGTTATCGTCGCTCGTGCGGTCCTTCCAGCGAAGCAGGAAGACGACGTGGCGTCCCGTGGCCGTCAGATTGACTCGGTGGTTGAGGATCTTCCATGGCTCGAGTGTCGGGTCTGCCACTGGGCGGACACTTGGGGCGATACTGGGTCGGGCGATATCGGATGATCGTGGTGCGAAATGTCGCAGCAGGCTGACGTGGAATGCGTCATGAATTTTCCAATCATCCGGCAGTAGTAGTTTCGCCGTGACAGGTGTCAGCATCTTGAGAATGCGAAACGGGCCCACGTAACGGGGACGAAGTTTTGCTGGTTGGGGCAGTCGAAGGTTCTTAGTGTCCAGAAGGACTATCTGCCCGTCGATGAAGGGTAAATCCCTTCGATGCTTATCAGCGTTACGGCTAGCGACCGTATTTGCTTTTCGGATAAACTCTGCTGCTTTGTCACGGGCTGCCTGTAGTTCCGTGACGAATTGCTGGGACCGAGGGACCGGGTTGTCAGGGGTCGTTGATGAGGGTACCACGGGGTCCATCCCGTAATTTAGGAAAAATGGCGACTGGTTGGTCGTGGCGGAGGGTGCGTTGTTAAACGCGAACTCCAGCATGGGAAGTGAGTCTTCCCATTTGGCCATGTCGGGGCAGTTGGTCCGTATCAGCTGCTCCATGGTCTGATTGGTTCTCTCTGTCTGACCGTCGGTTTGCGGGTGGTAAGACGACGAAAACTGCAGGCGTGTGCCGTACTGTGCCCACGTCTCCTGCCAGAACTTCGACGTGAATTTCGGATCTCGATCGCTGATGATCGCCGAAGGTAACCCGTGTAGGCGTACGACGGTTGAGATGAACAGCTTCGCAGTTTCTTCGGCTGTGATCGTCGTGCGGCATGGTGCGAAATGTGCCATTTTCGTTAGTCGGTCGACGACGACCAAAACCGAGTCGTTGCCGCTTGCGCCAGCTGGCAGCCCCGTGACGAAATCCATCGTCACTTGTTGCCACGGTCGTCCGGGTGGCTCGAGGGGTTGCAACAGTCCAGCTGGTTTTTGTCGGGACGACTTCATGGCTTGGCAGGTCGGGCAGGTTGTCACGTAGCGCTGCACGTCCGATAGCATATCGGGCCAGTAGTAATTCCGCTGCAGCAGCTTCAGTGTTTTGTCGATGCCGAAATGCCCGGAGAGGTTAGAGTCATGAACCTCCTGCGTCAGCAACTCTCTTAAGGGTCGGTATGATGGGACCCAAACCCTGTTCGTACCGGCCTTTAGGTAATAACTCCCATGCTGCGTCGTGGCCTGGTGGTGTAGGTTTTGCTTATAGAAGCGGTCGGTCGTGTAGCCGTGGGTGAATAGTCCCGATAATAGCGGGTTGGAATGGGCGATAAGTACTGCTGCTGTTTGCATTGATGGGCGGGTCAGGGCGTCGGCGATGTTGTTGGCGCCTTTCTTGTACGTGATGGTGTAGGTGAAGTTGGATTCCAGGTAGTCCAGCCACCTGATTTGTCGCGGGTTGAGTGTCGGTTGGCTTCGTATGTACTGTAGTGACTTGTGGTCAGTTCGTATCGTCACGTCGGCTCCCGTTAAGTAGCAGCGCCAGGTTCGAAACGCGTGGACGATGGCCAGCATCTCCTTGTCGTGGACCGGGTAGTTGCGCTCGGGTGGCTGCATTTTGCGTGACTCGTACGCAATGGGTTGCAGTCCTTTGCCGAAATCCTGTAGAAGGACGGTGTCAGATTTATATGACTTAGCTGCTGTAGGCTATAGTGGGGTAGCACATATGGGGTACAGCTTTCTAGGGTTTGTACTTGTACCCAACTTTCCCTTAGTCTTTTCATTCCTCGTTCATTTTCACATGGTATAGAGCAGGTTCCCCTGTGGGAACTGTTCCTAGGGCCCACCAACTTTTTTTTTCCTGCCCGGAGCGCGCTTAGCCTCTGCCCGAGTCGCGCTCCCCTCTCACGGCCCCGTCGCGCCGCCCTTACGACCCCGTCGCGCCGCCTCAGCGGCCCCGTCGCGTCGCGCCTCCCTAGCGGCCCCGTCGCGTCGCCCTTGCGACCCCGTCGCGCCGCCCTCGCGGTCCCGTCGCGTCGCGCCGCCCTCGCGGCCCTTTCGCGCCGCCCTCGCGGCCCTTTCGCGCCGCCCTCGCGGCCTCCTCGAGCCGCCCTCGCGACCCCTTCACGCCGCCCTCGCGGCCCCGTCGCCTACCCTTGCGGCCCCGGCGCCACCCTTCCCGGCCCCGGCGCCGCCCTTCCCGGCCCCGGCGCCGCCCTTCCCGGCCCCGGCGCCGCCTCTGCTGGCCCCGTCGCCCCACCCTTGCGACCCCGCGGCCCCACCCTTAAGGCGCCGGTCGCCACCCTTCGTGGCCCCGCCGCCGCCCTCAGCGGCCTCGTCGCCGCCCCACCTGGCCCCGCCGCCGTCCCCACGCGGCCCCGCCGTCACCACCGAGCCGCAGGCGCCGCTGAGCCGCCGATCTACCGAGCCGCCGCTGCTGCCGAGCCGCCCGAGCCACCCGAGCCGCCCGAGCCGCCGTGCCGCCGAGCCGCCCGAGCCGCCCGAGCCGCCGAGTCGCCGAGCCGCCGAGCTGCAGTTGCTGCCGAGCCGCCGAGCCGCCGAGCCGCCCGAGCCGCCCTGTCCGGTAAGAGCGGCACCTCTACCACTGCGCTGCCCTTACCCTACTGCTCCAGCTGCTAGTCTACTGCTGTCATGGCTACCCCCAGTGTCCTCGCTTTTGACGCTGAGGGTCGGGCCATTGACTTTGACGTCTGGGTAGATGACCTGCAGCTTTTCCTACAGTGCGACAGGGCAGACGGTCTCTCTCTCTTTGACCTCAATTCTGGTGCCTCTTCTGCCCCTGCTGCTGATGCTGACGCCACTGTTCGCTCACAGTGGGCCACACGCGACGCTGCTGCCCGTCTTGCTGTGCGCCGCCACTTGCCTACCGCTGAGCGTGCACACTTTAGTCAGTACAAGAGTGCTAAGACCTTGTACGACGCTGTAGTTGCACGCTACTCTTCCCCTGCCACTGCTGCACTTAGCCGCCTCATCCTGCCGTACCTCTTCCCTGACCTCGCCGCTTTTCCCACAGTCGCTGACCTCATTACGCACCTGCGCACTAGTGACACTCGCTACCGCGCTGCCCTTCCTCCTGAGTTCTGCGCCAAGAACCCCCCCCCTATGTACATCACCCTCTACTACGTAGTCACCCGGCTCCCTGACACCCTTCGCCCGGTCAGGGACCACTTTCTCTCTGTTTGCCCCACCACCCTCACCGTTGACCTCCTCGAGGAGCGCCTCCTAGCAGCAGAGAAGAGCATAGTCGCTGTAGGAGCCTCTCGTGGTGACCCTCGTGCCCCTGTCTTTGAGGGGTGCTCCCCCTCTCCTCTCTTGCCCTCTGTTGCCTCTGCTGCTGCGGCCGACCTCGTTGGTCTTGAGTCGGTCGGTGCGGCGTCTGCCCCTAGCGGGAGACGCCGCACTGGCAAGGGCAAGGGGGGCAGGGGCGCTGGAGGAGCTAGCGGGGGCGGTGGAGGCGGCGGAGGGGGTGGGGGTGGCGGTGGGGGTGGTGGCGGGGGTGGGGGCGTCAGTGGCGGCAGTGGAGACGGAGGCGGCGGCGGCGGTGGCGGTGGGAGCGGAGGTGGCGGAGGTGGCGGCGGTGGAGGAGGCGGCGGCGGAGGAGGTGGAGCTGGTCGGGGTGGCGCTGCGCAGAGGGTCGGCTCCGGTGGTGGTCAGCGCCAGCAGCAGCAGCAGCAGCAGCAGCAGCGCACTCGTGAGATCCCCCCCCCTCAGCAGCTTCGTGAGTGGTACGCTGCACGCCAGCGGGGTGGGGGTACTGGTCCGTGCACCTACGTCCTACGCACCGGCGACCGCGCGGGTGAGCCGTGCGGGGGTGCGCACTCCACCCAGCGCTGCTTTGGCCGCCTGACGGACGCTTGGCGTCACCAGTTCCCTGAGGCCACTGAGATCCCTCGCTGGGGCGAGCTGTCTAGGGCGGGAGTAGCTATCTTTGACCTTGACTTTGATGCTATTCTTGCTGCCATGTATGCTGTGACTATTAGTGATGAGGGTGACTGTTACTGGTGTTTTCCGCCCGACCCGGGCATTGGGACTGCTGCTCTAGGTACTGGTGAGGCTGCTGCTCTAGGTGCTAGCGAGGCTACTGCTCTAGGTGCCAGTGCGTCTGCTTCCTCAGGTGCTGGTGAATCTGCTCTCTCAGGTACTGCGTCGGCTCCGGCCTCCCACACCTTCACTCTTGACTCGGGGGCTTCTCGCTCCTTCTTTCGAGACCGCACCACACTCACGCCGCTTGGTCGGCCAGTTGCAGTCTCTCTGGCAGACCCCTCTGGGGGTCCTGTCCTTGCTCACTTCTCCACTGTCCTCCCGTGTCCGGCGGCCCCCTCTGGCACCCTGTCTGGTCTTTACCTCCCCTCGTTCTCTACGAACTTGGTGAGTGGTGCTGACCTACAGGATGCGGGGGTTCACCAGTTCACTCCTGCGAGCCAGCGTGTGACCCATTGCACGGACGCTCGGACGGGCCGACACTTGGCCACGTTTACACGTCGGCCGGGGTCGAGCCTGTACACACTGACCACTGAGTCTCCTCCAGTCACTGCGTCTGGTCAGGCAGCTGCGTCGGGTCAGGTGTTTGCTGCAGCGTCCAGGTCTGGTCCTGAGTCTGCCCCCTGCTCGTGTCGCCTCCTGTCTCACGAGACTCTCCTCTGGCACCACCGCCTTGGTCACCCCTCCCTGCCTCGTCTCCGAGGCATGGCCTCCCGTGTCCTTGTCTCTGGTCTTCCCCGGTCCCTCCCTCCCCTTCCTCCGGGGCCTGCCCCTACCTGCGTCCCCTGTGTCGAGGGGCGGCAGCGTGCTGCCCCTCACTCCTCCCAGTTTCCTCCGACAGAGGCCCCGCTGCAGACGCTTCACATGGACGTGTGGGGCCCGGCCCGCGTCCGTGGACAGGGTCACGAGCGCTACTTCCTGCTGGTGGTTGACGACTACTCGCGTTACACCACAGTCTTCCCCTTGCGCAGCAAGGGTGATGTCACTGAGGTGTTGATCGACTGGATCCGCGCAGCTCGTCTCCAGCTCAGAGAGAGTTTCGGCTCGGACTTTCCTGTTCTGCGTCTGCACTCTGACAGAGGCGGAGAGTTCTCCTCTGGCCTTCTGCGAGCCTACTGTCGTGCACGAGGCATCCGCCAGACCTTCACGCTTCCGGACTCTCCACAGCAAAATGGGATTGCTGAGCGCCGCATTGGCATGGTCATGGACGTCGCCCGTACGTCCATGATGCATGCGGCTGCCCCCCATTTTCTGTGGCCGTTTGCGGTTCGGTACGCGGCGCATCAGATCAACCTTCAGCCCAGGGTCTCCATGCCGGAGACCTCCCCAGCTTTGCTGTGGACGGGGAAGGTTGGCGATGCGTCTGCGTTCCGTGTCTGGGGATCTCGGGCGTTTGTCCGCGACTTGTCTGCGGACAAGCTGTCCCCTCGTGCTGCTCCCTGCGTCTTCCTTGGCTTCCCCCCTGACGCGCCAGGGTGGCAGTTCTACCACCCCACCTCTCGCCGTGTTCTGTCCTCCCAAGACGTCACGTTTGACGAGTCGGTCCCCTACTACCGTCTCTTCCCCTACCGCACTCCGTCCCTCCCCCCGCCACCGCTCTTCCTTGTGCCAGGCCCCCCCCGGTAGACCCCCTTCCCCCTCAGGGTCCTGCCCCTTCAGGTGTGTCCCAGGTAGACGCAGTCGAGCCTGTGGAGGTCGCTGGTGACTCTGGTGCTGCTGGGGGTGCTGACTCTGGGGGTGCTGAGCGTGTGGGTGCTACGCCTGGGGGTGCTGAGCCTGGGGGTGCTGAGCCTGGGGGTGCTACGACTGGGGGTGCTGAGCCTGGGGGTACTGAGTCTGGGGGTGCTGAGCCTGGGGGTGCTACGACTGGGGGTGCTGAGCCTGGGGGTGCTACGCCTGGAGGTGCTGAGCCTGGGGGTGCGGAGCCTGAGGGAGCTGGGCCTGCTCGTGTGGCGTCTGGCGGTGCTGGGCCTGGAGGTTCTCTGGGTGCTCCGTCTCGACGGGAGCCACTCTCTCCACAGGAGGTGCGTGAGTGGTTTGCCCGGCGCTGGAGGCGTGCTGCTGGAGCTGGAGCTTCTTCGGCTGCTGAGGGTGCTGGTGCCACGGGTCCCGGAGGTGCTCGTACTGGGAGTACTGGAGCTGCTGGGCCTGCGGGTACTACTGGAGCTGGAGCCACTGCGTCTTCTCGTGGTCCGACTGGAGCTGGAGCTGCTGAGGGTGTTGGCGCTGAGGGTACTGCTGGCGGTACTGGAGGCGGTCCTGCTGGGGGTGCTACTGGTGCTGCTGGAGGTCCTGGAGCTACTGGAGCTGCTGGGGGTACTGGAGCTGGAGGTGCTGCTGGCGCTGGTGCTACCACTGGGGGTACTGGTGCTGTCCCTGCTGTGTCTGGAGTCGCTGCGCGGCCTCGGCCGTACTTCGTTCCGCTTCTTGAGCAGGTTCTTGGTCTCCCGCCTTCTACTGGTCCTCCTCCTCCCTTAGAGTGTCCACAGCCTGTCCCGTCACAGTTACAGTTACAGCCGGCCTCCCCACTGCCTGCTCCTTCTCCCTACACTGGTCCTACTGGAGGTCTTGCTGAGCGTCGTGAGCCTGCGTCTCGTCCTGCGTCGCCTGTCCGTGCTGCTCGCGCTAGTGGTCGTGGTTCGCGTCAGCGTCCTCCCCCTGTGCCCGGCACGCACCGGATGTCTCTCCGTCCGTCCACTGCTCCTCTGTGTGCCCCTTTGCCTTCTCCTCCTGAGTCCTCTCTTCCTGCTCTTGCTGACCCGGAGTCGGACTCCCTTCGTGCTGCCAGTCCGACTGTCACGCGTCTCCTTGCTACTGTTGTCACTGACCCTTCCTTTGAGTCCACTGCTGCGTCTGCCCTAGTTGCTGAGCTCGTCGACTTTGCTGCTCGCTGTCGTCTAGACTACGCTGCTAGTCTTGTTACTGCGTCTGAGTCTGTCTGTCCTCCGTCCGTCGGGGGTGAGTGTGCCCTTGGCACGGACGTCCTTGAGGACAGACAGGAGGAGTTCCAGTGTTTGGCTGCTGCTTCACCTCATCTCGTGTCCGTACTGCTTACCCCTGAGGGAGACCCGGATGCACTTGACATCCCGACTCCGCGCTCTTACGCGGAGGCGATAGAGGGTCCCTACTCCTCTCAGTGGCAGGCAGCTATGGACGCAGAGATGGCTTCCTGGAAGTCCACAGGCACCTACGTTGACGAGGTTCCCCCGCCTGGGGCGAACATCGTCAGTGGCATGTGGATTTTCAGGGTGAAGCGGCCGCCGGGTTCTCCGCCTGTCTTCAAGGCGCGTTACGTGGCTCGTGGCTTCAGTCAGCGGCAGGGAGTTGACTACTTTCAGACCTTCTCTCCCACCCCGAAGATGACCACTCTTCGGGTACTGCTGCACATAGCTGCTCACCGTGACTACGAGCTACACTCTCTTGACTTCAGCACTGCTTTCTTGCAGGGCAGCCTGCACGAGGAGATCTGGCTGCGCCGCTCACTTGGCTTCACTGGGACTTTTCCTCCTGGCACCCGGTGGGGTCTGGCGGCCAGTCTACGGTCTCCGCCGGGCACCGCGTGAGTGGCACGACACACTGAGGACTACGCTTGCGGCTCTTGGGTTTGCTCCCTCTACTGCCGACACGTCGCTGTTTCTGCGCACCGACACTTCTTTGCCGCCGTTCTACATCCTCGTGTACGTCGACGACTTGGTCTTTGCCACAGCTGACACTGCTGGACTCGCCCACGTGAAGTCCGAGCTGCAGAAGAGACACACGTGCACAGACCTGGGTGAACTGCGCAGCTACCTTGGCTTGCAGATCACCCGGGACAGAGCACGCCGCACCATTACCCTGACTCAGTCACACATGGTGCAGCAGGTCCTTCAGCGCTTCGGCTTCACGTACTCCTCGCCTCAGGTCACTCCTCTGCCTACTCGCCACTCGCTCTCAGCTCTGCCTTCGGATGAGTCCGTAGAGTCGAGTGGCCCGTACCCAGAGCTTGTTGGCTGCCTCATGTACCTGATGACCTGCACTCGACCTGACCTTGCATACCCTCTTAGCATTCTCGCACGCTATGTTGCTCCTGGGAGACACAGACCGGAGCACATGGCTGCAGCGAAGAGGGTGTTGCGCTACTTGTGCAGTACGTCGGGCATGGGGCTTGTGCTTGGAGGGCAGAGTCCAGTGGTCCTCACTGGGCACGCAGACGCTTCTTGGGCTGACGACCAGGCTACGCAGCGGTCGTCACAGGGTTACACCTTCAGCCTTGGTTCCGGCTCTGTCTCGTGGCGGGCTACCCGCTCGTCTTCTGTTCTCGGCTCCAGTTGTGAGGCTGAGGGCTGCACAGGAGCTTCGCTGGCTCACCTACCTGCTGACTAACCTCGGAGAGCCGCCTCGTTCTCCTCCAGTGCTGTACGTAGACAACAAGGCCATGCTGGCCTTGTGTCGGGAGCAGAGACTGGAGCACAGAACGAAGCACATTGCTCTTCGCTACTTCCTTGCTCGTGAGCTACAGCAGCGTGGTCAGCTACGCCTTGCGTACGTGGCCTCTCAGGCCAACACTGCTGATATATTCACCAAGGCACTTGCGCCTTGTGATCATCAGCGCTTCTGTACTCAGCTGGGTCTTGTGCCTACCTTGCCTCACTTGCTCACCCCTTGACCTTGTTTGTACTGTTACATATACATATACACCTGCTCTTGCTTGTTTAGCCTTATATACATATGTAATCCTGCATGTGAACTGGCCTTGTGGCCTTGAACTTGTGCTCGGAATGTGTGGTGACGTTGTGATCCACCCTGAGCTTGCTTTGCTTTGCTTGACTGGTCTTGTGACCCCTTGTCCTCCCCCACTTTGCCTATGGGGGTGTGTCAGATTTATATGACTTAGCTGCTGTAGGCTATAGTGGGGTAGCACATATGGGGTACAGCTTTCTAGGGTTTGTACTTGTACCCAACTTTCCCTTAGTCTTTTCATTCCTCGTTTATTTTCACAGACGGCGCCGATGGCGAAATCACTGGCGTCCGTGATGACTTCGAACGGTCGAGATGGGTCGGCGAGGCGGAGGACAGGGGGTGAACTCAAAATGTTTTTGAGGTCGTTGAAAGCCAACTGTTCTCTCTCCCCCCACTGGAAAATGGTTGTCTTGTGCAGGAGGTCGGTTAGGGGTGTGGTCACCCCCGCCATATTGGGTACAAAACGGCGGACGTAATTCACGAAGCCCAAGAAACTCTGCAGCTCGGTGATGTTGGTCGGTGGTTCCCACTTAGTGATTGCGTCCACTTTGCGAGGGTCAATTTTAATGCCTTCTCCCGAAACCACGTGCCCCAGGAACTCCAGCTCCGGCTTTAGGAACTCACACTTAGAGCCCTTCGTAATGAGCCGATTTTGCTGTAAGCGCCGGAACACCTCCTCCAGATTCTCGAAATGTTGTTCTTGCGTCTTGCTGTACACCAGGATGTCGTCGAGGTAGACGATAACTTTTTTATCCAGCATGTCCCGGAACACCCCGTTCATGGTCAGCTGGAACGTCGAGGGCGCGTTTGTCAATCCGAATGGCATCACGGTGTACTCGTAACTTCCGTAGCGTGTGCGAAAGGCGGTTTTCGTGCAGTCGTCGGCGAACACGCGAATTTGGTGGTAGCCTCCTCGCAGGTCGATTTTCGAGAAATAGCGAGACCCGCGAAGTTGGTCCAGCAGGTCGTCCGCTCGCGGGATCGGGTAACGCGACTTTATCGTGACCCGATTCAGCGCCCGGTAATCAATACACATGCGTAGGCCTCCGTCCTTCTTCGGCGTGAACAGTATTGGCGCTGCGAATGGTGACGTGCTTGGCCGGATAAATCCCTTGGCGAGGAGGTAATCCAGCTGGCTCCTCAACTCGTCGAGCTCCGGTTGGCTGAGTCGCCACTGTGTTCGAACAGTGGGTTGCGCGCCGGGTTCCAGCTGTATCTTGTGATCTTCTGGTCGCTGAGGTGGCAAGCCATTGGGTAGGTCATCCGCGAAAATTTCGGGATACTTCCTGATGATGCCTGCCAGTTCCGCAGGGACTGCCTCGCAGAGCTTGTCGATGTCGGCAATTTTTTCGGTGGCTGCTACTTCGTACAAGTGTACAGCGTAGCCTCTGGCCCATTTGTTGATCGCTCGCCGCATGGTGACGGCGTTGACACGTGTTGTCACAGGCTCCGGGTCCGTCCATGTCGGAAGTGTTGTGTGCCCTGTATTTCCTCGCACAGTGCATGCCCCCGTTGTCCAGTCGATCGTTGGATTGAATCGTTGCAGCCAGTCTCGTCCCAGCAGCACATCGCAGCCGTCCAAATGTTGTCGCCAGCATCTTCATGCCGAACCCGAAATTGTCGCCACATTTCATCCGAACTTGTCGCGCTTCATCTCGGATCGCCAGCGGTGTTCCGTCCACTAGCCGTGCGTCAATCTCCGGCAGACATCTGTCCAGCTTGACTCCAGTTTTTTTGGCTGTTGACAGGTTGATGAGGCTGTGACTAGCCCCACCGTCAACAAATATTTTTATTTTATGGCCGTTAACCCTCCCTACTGCCAGCACAGGGTGGTCCACGTGTTCACCCACGTTATTCGTCCGATTGCGGTCGATTGCTCGGATCGGTACCACAACTCGGTGTGGATGGTGATTGTCGGGCGACAGGGTCTCGTCAGCAGGGCGCCCATCTGCTACTGACTCGTATCTTTTCCCGACCCTTCTCCGTCGTTCCTTTTCCCCTGCTTCAGCTTCGGGCAGTCTCTTTTCAGGTGGCCCAGCTGGTTGCATGCAAAGCACGGCCCGATGGTTCGGCTTGGTGCATCCACGCCGTTGATCGTGGGCTGCTGCGTCGATCCACGAAATCGAGGGCCCTCTCGGGAGCTCAATCTCGCCCACTGCATCAGTGCATCCGTTGACTCGGCTTCCCGGACAGCGTCGTTAAAGCTGCATGGCCGCGTTCGTCGGACCTCATATTGAATTTCGTATTTCAGGCCCGCCACGTAACGGTCCATCCGCTCCGCGTCGCTCATATCGTCCACTTGGTCAGCCAAGTTGCAGAACGCGCTGGTGTAGTCTTGGACCGAAGTCAGCTGCTTCCAGGCACGCAGCTTCATGCGGGCAGAATCCGAGGCGGAGATGTGCTCGAACCTGGCTCGCAAGGCGGCGCCCCACTCCTTCCATGTGCGTATCGTGGCCGTTTCGAAGATTGAAGCTGCTCGTTGCGTGACAGGTGTCGAGGTCCCGTCGTTCGCACGCGTTGTCCCTGCCGAAGTCCCCTCGGTTTGAAGCGTGCGTCGCCACCATTCCAACGCAGGTCCTCGTAACAGTGAAACTGCAAAATTAATGCGGGTGGCATCGTCGTTAATCATCGCAGCATTAAAAAACAACTCCGCGCCAAACAACCATGCAGAGACAGTGACAAACTTGTCACTCGGGTTGAATGGTGGTGGGTTTGTTGGTTTGATTTTGACAGTTGTTGAGGCTGTCATAGTCGCTGGAGCTGTTGCTGCCGCTGATGTCGCTGGTGCACGTGTTGGCACTGCTGGCGACTGTTGCTGTTGTGCCCGCCCTTCTTCTGCAGCATCCATGGAGCCTTCGAGCTCACTGAAGACGGCCTCGTTCGGCGTGGAGCTACTACTTGCTTCGTCCACGATGAGCGACTCCTGACGCGCTTCACCACGCGCCTGGTGTAGTTCGGCGTTTTCCTTCTTCAGGCGATCAACCTCCTCAGACATCGTCTGCATGTTGGCCTGCATCGCCCGGAACTGTTGCATAAACTCGTTCAACTCCGCCTGGTCCATATTTCGCAGGCTTCGTCGGACGGGCAGGGGGTGGTTAGCGATTTTTATGACTTTTAGTGAAGGCGCAAACGCTATCGTAGTCGGAGTGAAATAATCGTATCTATTTCACAGGCCGACTGCTTTGCAGCCCACTAAGTCTATCGCTCCCCTTACACAAACTACCCCGGAAACGCGAGGGTAACCTAGGAAAGTAGCTCTGATACCAAGTGTTATGAGTTGTAATGAAGAAGAGTGCGCAGGATTCAATAATAATGAAGCCTAGCACTTATATAGCGAGAACTAGCTAGGCCGAGGTTGCGGGACCGCGAAAGGTCCGGAGCAGGTTCGGGGTTGGGAAGACCCGAAGGCGACGCGTTGATGGTTCGGCGGGCGAGGTCAGCGGACCGAGCCTGGAACTCCGAAAGTTGGGGCTGTACGCGTACAGTGTGACTCAGTAAGGAATTGGGAAAAATCCTTACATACAGTTTCTGAACGGGCGTGGTGAGAGTGGTACAGTTTCGTTGTAATATACAAATCAGTTAGATAAATACAATATACACAAGTATAATGACAAGCTTAATTCCCTATCAAGTCACCTGTATTCCCGTTGCATACTCCTCCACAAACCATGACCTTTTTGGGCCACTGAATGCCGGCGGATATGAATTTTCACTTGGAATGGCAAGAGATGCTGCGGAGTTACTGCCAACTGCTCTTCGAAGCACTAGAACAGAGCTTGCCCCTTGTAACAGGGTTACCAGCAGCACAGCAGCAATGGACGGTGCAAGGAAGACCCAAATGACTGCCACCCGCCGGCCCAAAAGAGTTTCATTCAAACCGCCCTCAAGGAAAATGCCAAACAACGCCTGACAGTGCAAGGATGCAAAGAGAGAGGGGGGCAGGATGGGGTAAACGTAGTGAAATACAGAAAATGCTTCAACAGCTTGAGATTCAAACATATTAGGGGTTTACATGCTAACAGAAATAGTGAGCTACAGTGTGCTAAGAAAAGATAGCTTTGCCTTGAAAATGCCCTAAAGGTTCTTACCCCGAGGGAGGCTAGCGCAGCGACATGGGAGAAATAAGTGCGACGGAGAGGAGGGAGGAGGAGAGGGAGAGGGGGATGATGAGGGAGGCACGTGAGCGGAGCAGGAGGAGGGAGGAGCGGAAGGAGGAAGAAAAGCCTTCCCCAGTTGCTGCTGCGATAGGCAAGACGAGCCTGATGTGATAAGTGGTTGGAGAACACACAAAGACACAGCCCCACGCACAACCAGACATGCAAGCAGAGAGACACACACACACACACACAAACACACCCACACACACAAGTGCGCATCCATGCGCACTCGCACGCACGCATATACACGCAACAGATATCAATAGATACACACAAACACAAACACACACATATGTACACCGAAGACGCAAAGCTTATACGTAAGGAATTGTGATGGAAAAAAAGCGGGAGAGAGAGGGGGGGGGAGGGGGGGGGAAGATGGATAGGAAGATGTCACTCAATAAGAGCAACACAACTGAACTTGCGATGGAAATTATACGAAAAAGGCCGTGGAAACATGTACCTCGTAAAGAAGGCGAGCAAGGGTGTGACACAAACGAGCGCTAACACTCTGGTTAGCGTGAGAGACGCAGAGGCGGGCATGAGGCGCCGATCATCCCCAGATGGAGAGGTGGAGGAGGAGAATTGAGAGGAGGAGGATTGAGAGGAGGAGGATTGAGAGGAAGAATACTGTGAGGAAGTTGAGAGGAAAGGAAGGGACGGGAGGGAGGAGATGAGGGAGGAGAGGAGGACTGGGAGGGTGAGAGCAAGAGCAGCAGAGAGTATGAGGATGAGAGAGATGGTGGTGATTGTTCCGAGTGATGCGAGCAGGGCTTGCCTGCAGTGGTGGGGTAAGGGAGGAGACGGGAGGAAGAGAGGAGAGGAGGCGAGATGAGAGGAGGAGGGGTTAAGGGGGTGAGAGAGACGGTGGAGATGGTGCCGAGTGTTGCGGACAGAGCATGGGTGTAGTGGTGGGATTGAGCATCGAGCATTCTGCTCTTTGAGCGACGCAAAAAAGACGAAGAATATATATATATATATGTATATATTTATATTTATATATATATATTTATATATATATATAACAAACCTACCGTAGTGGTAATGCTGAGGAACCCGGCCCCTTCCATGCAAAAAGCTCCCTCTCCTCCACGGACCCACACAAGTCATCACCAGGAAAGCGCCCCGAAGCTTCCTCCTCCATTTGCTCTCGGCCTATCCCTCCCACCCGCCCTGCTGCTTCTTCCGGTGCACCCCTGTCAAACGCTGCTTGAATTGTCTCAGAGAGAGGCGGGCTCTGGCAAATACCCGCCTCAAACGCCCCACTGCTAACCGCCACTGCAGCAGCTGTCCCCAATCCCCCTGCTGCTGCTTCAGCTTCAGCATTATCCCCTCTCCAGCTATCTGCAGGACTCGCTGGTGTGTTCTGGGGAGCGCCCCCCTCGACCACCTCACTGCTAACCGTCACTGAAGCTGCGAACTGCACTGTCATGACCACACTGACGGCCAGCCACAGACTTGCCAGCTGGCCGGCTGTTCTGACGGCCAGATGGAGCCAGTGGGGGAGACGGCAGGTGAGGGCGGAGAGGAAGTGAGTGAGAGAGGGGAGGAAGGTGGGGGAAGATGGGGTGGGGGTGGTTATGGTGCTGGGGGTGTTTCCATTGTTATTGAATAAGTGATGGAAGGAAGATGTTGGGGTGGAGGAAGAAGAAAAGGAGGAGGAGGAGGAGGAGGAATGAGGGATGTAGGTCATTTGAGCTGATATGAACCCAGCACCAGCACCCCATGCTCCCTCCTGCTACTGCTCCTCCTCCTGCTGCTGCTGATGCTCCTTGCTCTTCTGCTCCTGGCTCTTCTGTTCCCGTTGCCTCTGCTCCTCTTTCTCCTCCTCTTCAGCCTCTTGCTGCTGCTGAGCAGCTAAGGCAACTGAAGCTCGATCCACGGAAAGAAAAAAAGCGGGACAGTGGGTTGGGAGCAAAGGGGAGGACAGAGAGGAGGGCTGGGAGGGCGGTGGTATGAAGGGTCCTTGGGGGGTGGAGGAAGAGAAGGAAAAGGAAAAGGTCGAGACAAAAAGCGGTGCGAGGAAGCTTCCCAGAACTGCGAAGAGGGCTATGAGGGAGAAGAGGCGGCGTGCGGGTGAGCGACGGTGGGAGAGAGAGAGGGCGGCGTGGGAGGTGTTGCTGACGGCTAAGGCGTAGTGGAAACGGGGGAGGCGGGGGGTAAGGCGGGGGGTAAGGCGGGGGGTAAGGCGGGGGGTAAGGCGGGGGGTAAGGCGGGGAGGATTGGAGGGCTGGGGGAGATGGGAGGAGCGCGGGATTTGGGGAAGATGGGAACTGTAGGGGGGGGTGGAGGGGAGAAACTGGATGGTGGGAAGTTGGGGGTGGGACGAGGTGGGTGTGGGAAAATCAAGAGGTGAGGAGGAGTCAAGAGGTAGGGAGGAGTCAAGAGGTGAGGAGGAGTCAAGAGGTAGGGAGGAGGAGTCAAGAGGTGAGGAGACGAGGGGAATGGAGGACGGAGGGAGTTGGAACGGTGTAAGACGAATCAGTGCGTGATGGGGAGATGAATCTGCATGAGATGGCTTCTGCTCATGGCTTGAGGCTGCGATATCAGAAAATGAGTCGGAAAGAGGTGGCGGCGGCTGCTGCTGCTGCTGCTGCTGTGTCTGCTGTTTTTGCTGCTACTCCTGTTCCATACATTCCTCCTCTTCCTTTCGCCTCCCCTTCTCACCCACTCCCCCTCCTCTCCCAGACCCCAGCCCCAGCAGCAGCAGCAGGGAGGCAGCGAGAATGAGAACCAGCACTGAGAACACTACAACCCACGTGCTGCTAACTTCCAAAGGCTTATACCATGTACCGTACCAGTCCCATAACGAGGACAGAGGGGAGAAATGACGAAAGGAAGTGTAGCGTTTGTAACCAGTACCGGCAGTGGCAGCACCAATAGCACTAGGACCAATTCGTCTCCCCAGTGCTCCTTTCCTCCTCCATCCCCCAACCATCCTCCCCAATCCCCGTCCGCATTTGAGTTTCAACACCACGATTTGAGTAGGAGAGAGAAGTCAAAAGCTCACGAGGAGGGAGAAGTAGGAAGGCCCTCCAGTGCCGCTCGTTGTGTGGAGAGACAATGGAAGGCCACAGCCTGAGTCTTGGCACGACAGCACCAGCATGCACCGCTCTCCACTCCTCTCTTGCGCACTCCCATGCCCTCTCCCACGCCCCCTGTCTGTTTTTCGAGTGTGTCTCCTGCCTTGACTCCCGTGCCCTCTCTCATGCACCCCCTCTTCCCTTGTGCCGCCTGCTGCTGCTCCTGCTGCCGCAGGTGCTGGTGGCGGTGCTGGTGGCGGTGCTGGTGGTGGTGCTGGTGGTTGTGCTGGTGGTGGTGCTGGTGGTGGTGCTGCTGCTGTAGCTGGCACTTCCTCCCCCCTCACTGCCTCACCGCCTGCTGCTCCCACTGCTGGTGCCCCTTTCACCGCCTCGAGCAGGCAGCGCCATCGCGAGAAGAGCCAGGTGGACGGGGAGGGGGTGTGTGCTTGTGGGCTGGGTGAGGAAAGGCCTGAAGTGGATGGGGAGAATGTGGAGCAGAGAACTATCGAAGGTGGACAGGTGGGCTGAGGAGGCCATAATTCCATCAACTCAGTGAGTACGTACGTTTGAGACAACAAGACAAACCCCATGAAGTCTAACTCATAGGCGCTTTGAAAACAAAGCAAAGTGGACAGAGTGGGGAGTTGTAGCAGTGGATGCTTGTGGTCCGGGGTAGATGGGGAAATGTGAATAGGGGAAGAGAGAGGGGGCAACAGGAATGGAGAAAGGGGTAGAAGAAAGTGCGGGGACGAGGGGGAGGGTGGGTGAAATATCGAGTGAGTGACGTGGGGACGAGGATAGGTGATCAAAATAAAGAGTGCATGGGCATGAATTATCCCGAATGGTACATCCAACCGCTCCCGACCAACCTTACCCTGGCAACAAAGGGTGTCTTGCAAGCTTGTCCCTTGCGGCACCAGGGACACCCGCACTGTCACGTGGCCTTGTGTCGTGAACTTGACAGCGTTATCTGAAACGTAACCGAGGAAAGTGATAACCAGAAACGGAACATGTGATAACACATGCGTTATCTGAAACTTAACCGAGGGAGGTATATTTTGAAGAGCTAGACAGGAGCCTGTGTATCGGCCTTGTGCCATGTCAAATGACCCTGTGGCCACTTCAATTGACCTGGTCCTCGGAAATCAACTGCCTTATCTGTGCGTCTCATATTCAACACCACACAAACCTCAACCAGTCTCCACTTCACCTGTCATTTCTTTAAGTGCATCACTGAGGTGTATGCAAGGGGTCGTTTCTTTTAATCTCTAACTAACTACTGAACACTTCACCACCCTCGTGAAGTGAGATGGGTTTTTGAGGCGCCGCAAAACCCGTCTCATTTCTAGGCGCCTCAAAACTCCTTTCTTTAAGCACATCGTTGAGGAGCACGCAAGGGGTTTTTCCTCACTACCACCCTCACCACCACCCACGCACAGCCTCAGCTTCACCTTTGTTCTCCTTGAGCGCGTTGCTGAGGTGCATGGGGTCCACACTGACAAACGTCACTCCACCTGTGCACACTTCGCCACCCACCCACAGCCTTGGGCAGCACCAGGTTTCTACAGCAGTTTTCAGCAGCAGATTTCAGCGCACCTGTGATTTCCTTGAGCGCATTGCTGAGGTGCAATGGGTCCACAATGACATGCGTGGGGCAGTCGTCGCACACAATGCCGCTCACTGCATTGGGGGGAAGGAGGGTGGAAGTTTCCAACGCATGATCACGAGAAAGAGGGCATGGTAAATTGGGCAAACACATGCCACTAGAATGAGGCACATAAGGCATGCCATGCAATGTTAAGAACAATGTGACGGCGCTCCTGTGACCACAGGAGGAGCACTGAACCACAATGTCAGGACGAGCGCAGAACCACACCACAATGCCAGGATGAGCGCGGAACCACACCACAATGCCAGGATGAGCGCGGAACCACACCACAATGCCAGGATGAGCGCGGAACCACACCAGAATGCCAAGATGAGCGCGCAACCACACCACAATGCCAGGATGAGCGCGGAACCACACCACAATGCCAGGATGAGCGCGGAACCACACCACAATGCCAGGATGAGCGCCGAACCACAATGTCAGGATGAGCGCGGAACCACACCACAATGTCAGGATGAGCGCCGAACCACAATGTCAGGATGATCGCGGTGTGAAAATAATTGGAATGAATGATTTTACTAGAGAGTGAAACAAGCATACATAGTTGGGAAGAGAAGGTTGGAAGGGAAAGGGAGGCAGGTGGAACTTGGGGAAGTGGGCCAACCTATGGCCCATTGGGTTGGGTTGTCCTCACTTGGGGAAGTGAGGCAACTAATGGCCCATTGGGTTGGGTTGACCACACTTGGAGAAGTGGGGCAACATGTGGCCCAGTGGGTGGGGTTAACCTCACTTTGGGAAGTGAGGCAACCAATGGCCCATTGGGTTGGGTTGACCCACACTTGGAGAAGTGGGGTAATATGTGGCCCAGTGGGTTGGGTTAACCTCACTTTGGGAAGTGAGGTAACCAATGGCCCAGTGGGTTGCAATTGGGGGCTCCACCACAATTGGGTTGGATTGGCACCCCAACGTGCAAGGCTACACCCAATGTTGGGTGTAGTCCCAACCCAACTGTACACCACACTTGGTCTACAGTCACAATTGTGTTAGCATGCTACAATATATTTCTAACACGCGGAACCACAATGTCAGGAGGAGCGCGGAACGGAGCGCTGAACCACAGGAGCCGGGAGGGATGAGCATCCAGGTGGGCCCACTTCAACCCGGCCCGGGCCGGTTCGTTTTCGGCCCGGGCCGGGCCACACTTTCCCCAGCGACGGCCAGGGTCGGGCCGAACCAGGTTTGGCCTGGCGAACCAGAAAGGTCTGCCTTCGGACCGTCGAGGCAAACCCAAACTGGGCCAGTTCGCCTCGAGTCGCGGCCCGACACGAACCTTTGTCGACCCGGTTGGGACCCTCACGACATTTTCCACGAGTTTCACAAGACACAATAAAGAGCAAGCGCCTCATTGTATGGGTGGCGATGATCCACAGTTACTTGCGGAAAAAAAAAGGTCGAAGGGCCGTGGGTGGCCGATGCAGTGCCCGCCCCTTCTAGCGCTCTTGAGCAGTCATGAATACACATTCATTCATACATCTTGATCACTCACACTCGATGCCTTTTGAGCGTGCCTCCTCTGCATGCCAGTCTAACGCGGCACGAAGCCAATCCCTCACATCAACCACCACCTCATCCACCATTGCCTTGCCTGCCTCCAGCTTCGCCAGGTCCAACACGCGGTTGACCAGATTCAGTGCATCTTTGGCCGATGCTCCATCCATGAGGAGGTCTGCCAGCTGAGAGGCGTTGAGGCCCATGTCTGCTAGAGCGTCGATCATTCCTGGTGGGAGACGGAGGGGGGGTGAGAGAGGGATGTGTGAAGAATAAGGGTGTGCAACCGTGCAGGTATGGGGTGAAGAGAAACAGCCAGTTGACCAGATGCAGTGCATGCTTGGCCGTTGCATGCTGCTGCCATGAGCAGGTATGCGAGATCAGGGGGTTGGCTTTTGAGTCGACTCAAAAGCCATGAGCAGGTTTGCGAGATCAGGGGTTTGAAGGCCCATGCCTGCTAGAGAGAGCCAATAATGCCTGGGGGAAGTGGTAAAAAAATATATATACGAAACACACACAAACAAATGAAAAAAAGGAGAAAAAAAAGGCTTTGAAAGGATAAGGCGCGTGAATTAAGATAGATTGCTATATCTACAAATGATCCTGAACATGGGCGTCCGCAGCCCAACCATGGACCCAAAGACAGGAAGGAGAAATGCCATAATGTACCATCAATGTCGTACCAACATTTGAGGCGCCTCAAAAGACAGGTGAAATGCCATAATGTACCATCAATGTCGTACCAACAACAATCCCGACCATCAGCGTCCTGAGCCCATGAGACACGCGCTCCATGAACGTGCTCTTTGACGCCTCTGCGCCCTCCAACCCTTCTTCTTACGCGCCTAAAAAGAGGACTCAGTAACGAATGAACACCGCACCTACCAATGATCCCAACCATGGGCGTCCGGAGCTCGTGAGACATGCAAGCCACGAACATGCTCTTTGACGCCTCTGCTTCATCTGCCTCCCGTCTCAGCCTGTCCGCCTCAGCCACCAGTTGCTGCGTCTGAATGAACTTGGTGCGCTGCAGCCAAGCCGCCAGCAGCACGAGCAGCACGAGGAGGAGGGCGAAGAGGGCGATGAGGATAGGGATGCCCCACGATTGCCATGTGTTGGGAGGCTGCATGTGCCTGGATTGTGGTGGGAGGATAATGGGAGGGTTGTTCCGAGAACGTACTATTCATTCAGGTGCATAGTAAGAGGTTTGTGAGGAGGATGAGGTAGGTTTCAGAGATTGAATCAAAAGAAGCATATGTAATCTCTCTAATGAGATCTCACCTGCAGCCACAGAAGAAATCCCACACAGTGAATTCAAACTCTCACCCAGACAATCGCACAAGTCCGTCCGCCTCAAGAGAAATCATGCGGACACAAGAAAGCTCACCCTCAGACTTACTAGAAGGCTCACCCACAGTCCCATGAGAACCTCACCTTCACCAGACCTCGCACTCTCTCTCACATGCCTAGGAGTGCATGTGGGGGAGCGAGAGAGAGCAAGAGAGCGAGGGGGAGAACGGCCCAGCGCCGGATTTCAGAGTCGAGAAGGCTCACTCACTCTCCCACGAGAAGGCTCACTCACTCACCGGCACCAGACCTCGTACTTTCTCACGCCTGCTCCCATTTCCTCCAAAGGGACCACTGCTCGCTGCTCCCAGGGGCGGGTTTCAGAGTCCGGGAGGGGTGCATGTAGGGGAGATGGTCGTCTGGGCGGAAGTAGGCATGAGGGGGGACTGGGGAGACGATGGCGAAGAGAGAGGCTGGGTTGGTGATGTCGTATAGCTCAAAGGACTTGGATGAGTCTGGGTGGGTGGGTGGGTGGGTGGGTGGGGTGGATAAAAGGGGGAAAGAGAGGGGAATGAGAGTGGCAGGGATGGCCGGGGGAAGGCAGGACGGGAAGGGAGAGGTTGGGTCCGAGATGTTGTATAGCTCAAAGGATTTTGATGAGTCTGCATGGGAGGGGGGAGAGGGGGCGATGGGGGAGGGCGGAGGGGAGGGGGAGAAGAAGGGGAGAGGGAGGGAGAGAGTAAGAAGAGCACAAAGAAAGAGACAACAAGTCCTCTACCCATACCAAAAAACACACACACACACGCACACACAAGGGGAATCGAGAGGCTATACAGGTGTGCACTCACTTGGTGCACACAACTCCTCTAGGAACTTCCGTGCAACGTAAGTCACATTAATGGAAGCAGCCAGTGCCCCGTACACTGCTCCTGCTGCTGACTGCTTCAAGTGGTTATTGGCGATCTTTGAGGCGCCTGAAAACTCACCAGGTACATACAACTCCTCTAGGACCTTCTGTGCAATGTATGTCACGTCAATAGATGCAGCAAGTGACCCGTACACTGCTCCTGCTGCTGACTGCCTCGAGTGGTTGGTGGGGAGCCTGCGGTGGATAGGAAAGGCGACACCTGAGGGTGGGGTTGGGAGAAACAAGGGGGGTTGGAGCAGATGTTGATTACTGATTGCCACTTTTTATTCGAAGCCGAAGTCGCCTCACCAACTCGCGCATGAGTGAGAGGTTTTTTTTTAGGAGGGTGATGCTTCTGAAGGAGGGTGTACAAAGATTCTAGGCCACTTCAGAAGTTATTACTACATCACAAAAATGTGTACATCTGTAAATCATCTGACCATTTGATTTGGGCACTTGTGATTGAAAATCGTTTGAAGATCTTCTTAGAATCTTCTTGTAATCGTTTTGGCGGCCCAGATGTTTTACAGGCGTTTAGAAAGGGTTTTCACAATATATTGGTGATGGCATCTCTTACTCTGTTTTATTCCCTATCTCGCCATACATTTACCACGACAAGTAGAGTGCGACTATGAAAGGCGTCGCCAATCGGTTTTTTCTTAAAAAGCTGACAGTTATGTTTATGTTTGAATATTCGATTTTCATTCTTGAAATACGTTAATTAGTTCCTTATTGAGTTACGAAACCTCAATGTTTTATTATGATTCTCGTTTTTAAGTGAATCGATCTGAAATTAAGAATGTATCTGTAACTGTAATTTTGTAACAGCTGTAAGTATCGAAACAATTATTAGAGTCAAACCTTCGCCAGCAGCACCCCCACCAAACACCCTCGATATCCAGCAAATCTCGCTCCAACCCCCACCAATCGCGCTCCCCACCCCCCACTGATTGCGCTCCACCCCCCGTTCATCCAGCTGCCCTCGATCACTCCCTACCCTACCCAATCCATGCCTCAACCAACCCAGAAATAATTCCAACCAATCCATGTTGCCTTGCTCCATCCAGCTCAGAAGCCCAACCAATCCAGGCCGCCCATCTAACCCACCTAGACAACATCCAGCTCAGCTATGGTAGTGTCCCAACCCAACCATCCCCTGCACAACTTTAGCACTCTCCCTTCACACCAGCTCAAAGGTGGAAGACACTTCCCGTAATTTTTATTATTCCTTGGTGGCTCTGACTTCGTTAGTTTGGTTCCTCGTACTTCCTTCGCTTAGTCTCTTGGTCACTTCCGCCATAGCTTCTAGCGATTTGCTGCCCTATCACCAGCGAACCGCATTTATTGCGTGTCACTTTTTTCATGAAGTCCATCCACTTACGAATAGTCAGGACATTTCTCACCTCGTACTGACTTCTGGATGCGCATATGCAGGTCCCCGCGTCAGTTTTCCCTTCACTTTTCACAGGTCGCGGGGTTATCTTATTGATCGCGTCACCATCTACTCATGCGTTAATCCGTTTTGATATTTAATCTAACAATCTCGTTTGTTCGTTATGTCGATGATTTCCTTTTATTAATTCACAACTCTTCAGAGATTGCAATCGTGGTAAGCACACGATTTAATCGCCGCTGGTTTCTTAAAAATTGCTTTTATTTGGTTTACCTCACCTGCTGAAATCGTTGCTAGCTGCAGGCGGTGCTGTTTGTTCAGGTTCAACCGCATTTTTTTGCCAAGATCATGCCTAAATTATTGACGTGATGGAACATGTGTAGGCGACTAGGTCTCTGGTAGCTTTGCGTAACCATTTGTCTTGATGTAATGTCATAATTAAATCAAATTATTGATTTTCGATGTTTACAATGGTTGAAATTGACCACCTACAGATTATAGCATTGCATATTTTGAAATGATATTCTAGCTCATTTCCAATACAATAAAGAGTTGTTATGGCATCCACCTTTTTACATTAAAGGGTTTTGCGGAACTTCTTGCATAGTCAAGGCTGACTTCGGGTTGCCTTCTTCCGAAGTCTCTCGAAACGTGTGAAATCATCTGGAAAGCATCTGACACAACATCTAGAAAAACTTCGATACTTTCTTCTTAAAAAGTTCCCAACCCTACGTTTTTAAATCATTTGGAAAAGGTTTGAACAAACTCATTTCGGGAGGAATTTCGCTGCTTGATTTTTGTGATGTAACCACTCAGTCACCCACCGAATCATTCATGAGTGAGAGGGTTGGCACTGGGATACAGGCTACAGCCATGTGTGGAAAAAAACAGAAGCTCCTCAACCGTTTTACCACTTACTCACTCACCAAAGTTAAGAGACGACAAGAAAAAAAGGGAAGGAAAAACAAATTACGACCTTTGAGGCGCCGTTCATAAGTGGCCGTTGCCTCCCTCACTCACCGAATCCGGCATGAGTGAGGGGGTTGGCAAGGGGGTAGGGCCAGGAGTAGAAGTGCTTTCCCTCCTCCACCAGCGGGATCGCCGAGTAGAATCGTTGAAAGAGGTCGATGTTGCTGGGGCCGTTGGTGGCAAAGAGCGTTGTGAGCTCGAGAATCTTGGGGCAGTAAATGGGGCGACGGGCACTGATGTTCAACGTGTTGTCTCTGATGCTGCCGTACTGTTGCTCAAAGGACGCTCTGCAGCAATGTGTGTCGGGTGAAGTAAGAGGAAATCGAATAGAGGAAATCGGAAAGAGGAAATCGGAAAGAGGAAATCGGAGAAAGAGGGTGTTGTCTCTGATGCTGCCGTACTGCTTCTCAAAAGACGCCCTGCAGCAATGTGAGTGGAAATGGGGGGATGGAGAGGGGGGGGGGGGGGGGGGGATGGTTGGGTTTGCTGGTTTACATTACACCACTCAACCACACTTGTTGAAAGGTTTGCTGCTGCTGTGCCTCACCTCCCTCCATTCTCACCTCCCATCAACCTTTCCTCTCTCTACTCTACCATTCGCCCCTCCCTCCCCTCTCACATCTGCATCGCGCTCCACCGCACCGCACACTAACTGTAATCTGAAACGTCTCCCACCTCTCTCCCCTCTCACCTCTCTGCATCGTGCACCACCGCACACTAACCGTGGTCTGAAACGTCTCCCACCTCCCCCCCTCTCACCTCTCTGCATCGCGCACCACCGCACACTAACCGTGATCTGAAACGTCTCCCACCTCCCCCCCTCTCACCTCTCTGCATCGTGCACCACCACACACGCGGCCGCGCCTGTGTTCCCCGGGCGAGTCTGTGCGGTGCGAGTGAGATAAGACACCCACATGCTGCCGTCCAAACACCCGCCCATGCCCCACTTGCCCCCCTGCCCTGGCTTGCCCATTACCGAAATCAGCCCCGCGAGAGTCTGAAGAACGGGAGGGGATTGGATAGGAAAAGGTGAGATGAGGTGAACATTGCAACGACACATCATTCCTCTCAGTGCTAGCACACCTATTAAAGTGTCTCAAGAATGGGAGGGAAGTGGATTCGATTTATTCAATAAGGCAAACAGCATAAGGATGAGCAGAAGGCACTGCCCTTATACTTCATTCACACGCCCACATCCCACTCGCGGTTGCCCAGGCTTGCTCACGAGTGGAAGAACGCTGATTGGAGCCTGTTTGTGGAGGCGAGGGGAGGTAATGAGGGCTGCTCATGCGGCAGCAGTGAGTGCTGCGCTGTGCGGTGTTGGTGCAACCCTACGGTTTGCACTCGGCTTGTTGTCCGTGTGCGTGAATGTGTGTGTGTATGGAATGGTATGAGGGCATGGGATAATATATATTTCATGCTTATAATTGTGTGTGAATGTTGAGTCATGATGTCGAGTGTGTGTGTCGAGTCAATAGCGAGTTATCGCTAGACGCGTGTTACGCGGTCGTTTGTGTCTCGCGCGCGGTTTCTATTTTGTCGTGCGCGGTTTCTATTTTGTCCTGTATCGAACGTTCGGCGTGTCGCAGGTGTGTGCAGCAGACCCATCAAGAACTCAAGGATGAGTTTGTGATGAAGAGCCCGAGCCTTGGTGTCAAGCCTCAAGTGATTTCGAAGCTCGCCAAAAGGGTACACCTCAAGATATTGAAGATAGTTACATTACTTTGTGTAGTGTAACATTTCACTTGGTGTAGGCCCTAGTGAAGGGTAGTTTCGAGACCCTTCGTGGTTGGGGACAGTGTGGCACTGTTCCACATCACTGTACCTCGGCTCTTGGGGTTTGTAGGAGCTGGGAGTCATTCCCAACTCGTAACTCTTCATATCTTGTGTTCTAAGACTATAGTGGCTGCCATAGTACCGTTCGTTCAAACCGACGCTGTGTCGTCAATTCTTTATCAAATCGTGCAATCTAAATTGCTAATTGTAGACGATGTGAAGATGCTCCAGATCCAATTTGAATCAAGTCATTTGCAGCTGTGAGCAGAACGCTATCAACGTTTGAAGCCGCTGTGCAGAAATCCGTCTGTGCTCTCTATCTTTTGTTTTAGGCACATTCAAGCATATTGTGACTATAACAAGTGGTATCAGAGCCCCTTGGAGCAGTTTCGACAATGTCTGGACCTGAGGAAAGGGGTGGCAGAGGTGCTGGTGGCAGTGGAGAAGCTCAAGCTCAAGGCCAACCCCGTGATTCAGCCATGGCGCCCATGCAACCAAGTCTTGGCCCACCTAGGGATGAGCCTAGGGTGTTTGGGCTTGACAAGTTCAACGGTGACAACTTTGCTGAATGGTCCTTCAAGATGGAGAACATCTTTGACCACTATGACCTGCTGGAGGTGATGGAAGGAACGGAGAAGCGCCCCGAGAACGACCCGGAGAAGAGCCCGTGGGTGCGGAAGAGCGCACAAGGCTATCTCTTACTTGGGCAAGCGTTGGGGAGCAGTCAGATCCGTCACATCAAGCCATTCCAGCGTGAACCAGAGAAAGGACCAAAGGCATGGGCTGCTCTCAAGGGTGTACATGCTCCTGCAACAGCGGCGGTAGCGGTGGTGTTGGAACGGCAAATGGCGGCACTACGAATTGAAGAAAACGAAGCGGTTGAAGAAGGGGTGCAGAAATTCTTCGACTTGTTGACGCGGCTTGAGGGAGCTGATTTGAACTACAGTGAGCTCCAAAAGAAGACCAAATTGCTGGCCTTACTCCCAGAGTCATGGTCCTCGCTCATCATCAACCTTAATCGCGACTTGCCCCGCCTCTCGCTTGAAGACGTGAAGCGAGCTATCCTTCAAGAGGATTTCCGCCGCCGTGAGTTGGCGAGTGCGGATGGCGCTGGGGCAGCGAGCATCGGCCGTGGATATGGTCGAGGAAGAGGCAGAGGACGAGGGGGAGGAAGGTTTGGTGGCAGCAACTTCGGCGGAGGCCGCATGAGTGGCGGTTACGGCAGCGACGACAAGAGCTACGGACGCGGTCGCGGCCGATTCGACGGCGAGTGTCACTATTGCCACAAGAGCGGACACATGTGGCGCGACTGCTACAAACTCCCTGATGGTTGGACCCCTGGTCAAGGCCAAGAGGGTAGAGGAGCAGGAGGAGGGAGAGGACGAGGCCGTGGAGGCCGTGGCGGTCGCGGTGGCGGAGCTGCAAACATGAAGAGCGGAGACAACGACAAGGACCCGAGCGACGATCGATACCCGGGTCTATTCTACTTCGTGTCGACGCAAGTACCGGCTGGTCCAGAGAAGGATGAAGGCTTTGAGGAGCCAGCAGCTGTGGGGAAGGTGACCCTACACCCCCTGGACTATTGGGTGATTGATAGTGGCGCTACCTATAGCATGACACCTCGCCCGGACTTGCTCACCGAACTCGAGCCGTCACCGGTGAAGCATGTCACATCGGCTTTGGGGCAGCGAGCAGAGGTGAAAGGCATGGGCAAGGCCATGTTCAAGGGTGCTGATGGGAAGATGGTGGGCCTCAAGAACGTGCTTTGGGTGCCCAGCCTTGCTGCAAACCTGATTTCCGTGCGGCGGTTGGCAAAGGCCAGCATGGACACGAACTCGAAGGGAGCCAAGACCTACACCGCAAGGCTTGGCGATCGAATTCTTTGGGACCTTCATGAGGACAGGGATGTCTACAACGAGATGTGGCAGATCCCAGTGGTCCCTATGCCTAAGGAGAGGCAAGTGGCAGCAAGCATCAGCACCAAGGATGGAGCGGTCGGTAGCGACGATGGCGCGAACGGTCGCGCTAAGGAGAATGATCTCAAGAAGAGCAAACCTGGAGGGACCAGCAAGTTTAGTGAACCTAAGGAGAGTGGTGCAGCAACCAAGGAGCAGCAAAAGGGTGAGGAGAACCCAGAGGCAGCAGCGGAGGAGGACTACGGAGAGAGTATGTGGGGCGCTATTGCGAGCGCGGCATTCTCCAATCCAACTTCGGCTACGGGGGAGTGTGATTGGCTCACCTTGCATCGGGGCATGGGGCATGTGGCCCTGCCCATCTTGCAGCAGCTAGTGAAGAATGAGATGGTTGCTGGCATACGTGTGAAGGGGGAGCCCGATGAGGTGCTTGGCTGCCCGACGTGCATTCAAGCCAAGTTCACCCGGTTTCCGTTCCCTAGTTCGGAGGCAACGGCAAAGGCACCGCTTGATGAGGTGGTGATGGACGTGGTGGGCCCCCTGAAGCTTGGAGCTGCTGGAGCTGAGTATTTTCTCACCATTGTCGACGTCTACACCCGCATGACTTGGGTGTACGTGCTGGCCAAGAAGAGCGACGTGGCTGAAACGTTGAAGACGGATTGGTTCCCGATGGTGGAGCGGCAACAAGACCGTCTAGTCAAGTCAATCCGCACCGATCGAGGGGGAGAGTTCCTGAGCAAGGAGTTTGGGTTGTGGCTGAAGAAGAATGGTATTCGGCACTCCCTCACCATGCCATACTCCCCTGCAATGAACGGCATCGCCGAGCGAGCGAACCGCACAATCACGGAGGCGGCACGCGGGTTGCTCATTGAAGCCGGGCTACCCGACTATTTCTGGCCTGATGCGGTGCGGAGCGCGTGTGTGGCCAAGAACAGAGCCTTGACTCATGTGGGAGCAGACAAATGGGTGCCCTATGTGGAGTGGCTAGGAAGGAAGCCAAAGGTGGATATGCTTCGGGTGTTCGGGTGCATGTGCATGGCGCTCGTGCCTAAGCATCTTCGGCACAACAAGCTTGGTGCCAAGGCGGTGTGGGCCGTGCACTTGGGCATGGCTCAAAACAGCAAGGGATGACTTCTTTGGGACCCATTCACCAAGAAGTTCTTGGTGAGCAGGGACTGCAAGTTCATGGAGAACTTCATGTACAAGGATTGGAAGGCGGAGAATGAGGCGAAGATAGGCGTGCGGTTTGGGGAGGTGAAGAGTTCCGGTTTGGAGCATGTGGAGCTGCCTTTGGAGCTGAGCAGCGGCAGCACAACCACAAGGCAATCCTCCCTTGTGAATGGGGGAGAGGAGGCCAATGATGCAGAGGAAGAAGAGGAGGAGGTGCAGCAAGTGAGCGAGCGTGCACCGTCACTCCCTTCCCGTACTACGAGTGCTCCACGGATTCGAGCCACACCGCAGCAATGCCAAGGCCTTCAAGTCCCTGCAGCTGAGGAGGAAGGAAGGGGGAAGAGGAGAGTTCAACCCCCTAATAGGCTGACCTATGATGCGCCGGGAAAGCAGGGCAAGACAGCCCTGGCCGGAGCGGCAATGATGGTCGGAGACGACGAGGAGAGTGACTACGAGGAGTGTGCCTTCGCGTTCTTCTCTCCGGTGGAGATGCCGGGAGAACCAGCAACTCTCAAGGAGGCTTTGGAGAGTAGTGATGCTGAGGAGTGGAAGAAGACCATGGAGAGTGAGCTGAAGAGCATCGAGGAGAATGACACGTTTGAATTGGTGGAGCTACCGGAGGGGCGTACGGCGATAACGTCCAAGTGGCTCTTCAAAATCAAGTCGGATGCCGACGGCAAGATCGAGCGCTACAAGTCTAGGCTTGTAGCCAAGGGGTACCAGCAGAAGGAGAAGGTGGACTTCAAGGAGCTGTTTGCCCCTGTGGTGAAGCCGACGACGCTGCGAACCCTATTCGCGGGAGCCGCCATCAAAGGATGGGTAGTAAAGCAAATGGACATCGTAACGGCATTCCTTAACGGCATCCTTGAGGAGGAGATTTTTATGGCGCAGCCAGAGGGGTTTGATGATGGTAGTGGCAGAGTGTGGAAGCTGAAGAAGGCCCTCTATGGGCTGAAGCAGGCCCCTAGGCAATGGTACATGAAGCTGCGCGAAGTGTTGGAGGGGATCGGCTTCACTCCCTCAACGGCCGATCACTCCTTGTTCATGCTTGGCGAGGGGGAGCAGAGGAGTTTCATGGTGGTTTATGTGGATGACATCCTCATTTTCTCACCCTCTTCTGACCTTGTGAAGGAGGTGATGCTGAAGCTTCAAGACAAGTTCAAGTGCAAGGCCCTTGGTGACGTGAGCTTCTACCTTGGGCTCCACATCGAATGAGATGTGGAGAAGCGGTGCATGCGGGTGCATCAACGAAAGTACCTGGAGGCATTGGCTGCCAACTTTGGGCAGAGTGAAGGCCATGTGGCTACACCCTTTCCCTCTGGGTTCAAGTGTGTGAAGGGACCAGAGGAGGAGAGCGTTGGTGAAGAGGAGAGGCGCCGATTTCACTCGTTGGTGGGCAGCCTCATGTATGCGGCGGTAAACACCCGACCGGACATCGCGTTTGCTACCGGGCAGCTGGCTAGGGTTGTGCAATGCCCTAATGAGGAGCAGGTAGCAGCTGGAATGAGGGTGGCCAAGTATCTTGGCCAAACACCGACCGTTGGGCTGCAATACTCGGCGGCGGCACAAAGGCGCCAAAAGGGCGCGGATGGTGTTGAACCCGGGCGTTTGTTCCTCACCGCCTACTCGGATGCTTCATATGCATCAGAACCAGAGGACATGACAAGTGTGGGAGGCTTCATATGCTGTGTTGGTGGAGGCCCAACTGCTTGGGAGAGCAAGAAGCAGGTTGACCAAGCTTTGAGCTCGGTGGAGTCCGAGTACATGGCACTCTTCCGTGCCGTACGGGAGATTGTGTGGCAGCGGCGTTTGTTGGCTGAATTGGGGGAGGAGCAGCAAGGACCTACCCCACTGTACTGTGACAGCCAGGGTGCCATTGCTCTTGCTAAGAACCCTGTGTTGCATGGACTCACGAAGCACATGAGGGTGAAGTGGCATTGGACGAGGAGCATGGTAACCGCGGGTGAAGTTGAGTTGCGCTACGTGAAGACCACGGGGCAGCCGGCTGACATGATGACCAAGAGGCTGGTGGAGCAGCAGCATTGGAAGTGTTGCAAGCTGGCTGGGATGGCTCTGAACTGAGAGAGCAACATATCCTAAGGCCAACAATCCGAGGGGGAGTTTGTTGGTGCAACCCTACGGCTTGCACTCGGCTTGTTGTCCGTGTGCGTGAATGTGTGTGTGTATGGAATGGTATGAGGGCATGGGATAATATATATTTCATGCTTATAATTGTGTGTGAATGTTGAGTCATGATGTCGAGTGTGTGTGTCGAGTCAATAGCGAGTTATCGCTAGACGCGTGTTACGCGGTCGTTTGTGTCTCGCGCGCGGTTTCTATTTTGTCGTGCGCGGTTTCTATTTTGTCCTGTGTCGAACGTTCGACGTGTCGCAGGTGTGTGCAGCAGACCCATCAAGAACTCAAGGATGAGTTTGTGATGAAGAGCCCGAGCCTTGGTGTCAAGCCTCAAGTGATTTCGAAGCTCGCCAAAAGGGTACACCTCAAGATATTGAAGATAGTTACATTACTTTGTGTAGTGTAACATTTCACTTGGTGTAGGCCCTAGTGAAGGGTAGTTTCGAGACCCTTCGTGGTTGGGGACAGTGTGGCACTGTTCCACATCACTGTACCTCGGCTCTTGGGGTTTGTAGGAGCTGGGAGTCATTCCCAACTCGTAACTCTTCATATCTTGTGTTCTAAGACTATAGTGGCTGCCATAGTACCGTTCGTTCAAACCGACGCTGTGTCGTCAATTCTTTATCAAATCGTGCAATCTAAATTGCTAATTGTAGACGACGTGAAGACGCTCCAGATCCAATTTGAATCAAGTCATTTGCAGCTGTGAGCAGAACGCTATCAACGTTTGAAGCCGCTGTGCAGAAATCCGTCTGTGCTCTCTATCTTTCGTTTTAGGCACATTCAAGCCTATTGTGACTATAACATGCGGTGCGGGGCTGAGCTGCAGTGCTGTGCTGTGCTGTGCTGTGCTGTGCTGTGCTGCGGATGAGTGTTATCCGAACGAACCTGCATCTGCCCCGCGTGGGCCAGCACGAGCTGCTGCAGCATGAGGGCGCGCTCCTTGCACCACACGCCCAGCGCCTCCTCCCTGTGCCTCTCGTACTGCGAGTGTCGGTCCCACAGCAGCCATGCCGCTGTCACTGCGCCGCATGCCACCCACACGACCACCAACACTGTGAACAAGGGAGCTGAGAGGGGGAGGAGAGGGAGGGGGACGCGATGGATAAAAGGGATAAAAGATTGGGGGTGACGGGTGAGGCGAGAGAGAAGGACAGTTTGGCCCAGGAAGCAAGGAAGCCGCGACCGGCCATATACTAGGCCACCAAACGACCACCAACGCTGTGAAGCGAGAGAGAGAAAGGTTTGTTCCCGTTTAGTTTTGTTTGTTTGGTTTTGTTTAATTTGGTAGGTTTGGTTAGCTCTTCTGTGTGCTTAATGAGTTTTGCCGCATGTTCACGATGCATGTCTGACTCTACCCGCCTATATCAATGCAAGGACCGTTTGAGATAGGAGAGATAAAGAGGGAGGGGTGACGGGACGAGAGAGAGGGGGGAGGGGGATGTAAAATGAGACGCCTGCCAGTGCAAGTAACATGATTTTTTAGAGTGTGAAGCAGCTCAGCGGTTTTTTACTAAAAAAAGCAGATAGTATCCATGAGATGATCTCTATGCATGAAGGGGGAAGAGAGTGGACTCATGGTGATTTGCCGATTTAATTAGCAAAATTGGAGTGCTACAGCCTGAAAGCACCCTTCGACATTGTCACTGTACCCTGGAATAGCACCGAGGAGCAACCGACTGGAACCCCCCATGTCATATCATCCTCCCCTCCCCCCGCCTGCTTCTGCTTCATGCAACCTCGGACGTGCTTGCTCCAACCGCCGCCTCGCGCGGCATTCGACGGCGTCATCAGCAGCTGCTACGGTAGTGACAGCTAGTCGTGCTAGTAGTGGTTGTAGAAGTACTAGATCCCCCTCCGTATTTCGCCGTTGGGCGATCGCAATTGGTTGTAGAAGTACTAGATCCCCCTCCGTATTTCTCCTCGCTTAAGCGGGGAGCAGACAGCAGCAGATCAGTTTACGATCAGTGCATTTCGAAGTGTCTAGGGTTTAGGGTGGAAAATAATCTTAAACAGAAACCAAGAAGCTGGATCTTGCGAAAAAGGTGAAGTGTTAGTATTATTAGGTGTGAAATCCATTGGAATTCAATGTCAGTCATCCATGTCAGGTCAAATCTACAACCTCACATGTCAGACTTGAATTCCTACTTTCCGAAGATCCATTTCTTGCACACCACAATCACAACTCAAACAACTGAGGTGCCGGCCAATTCTCAGTAAGTTTGAGGGATGCGTTTCTTGGGGGGCGACGTCCCTCGACAAAACTTTGAGGGATGTCGGTACAGTAAATGGCAAACCTCGGATCGAGGGTCCCGACCGTCAGGATTTGCCGACATGCTTCGACGTTTTGTCGAGGGATGTCGATGTTCACTTCGGACACCCTCTAATCGGACTATCCCAGACCGGATAATCAACTGAAACTTTCAAAATACCCACTGAAATCCAGCAACTTCTGGACTGACTCTTACAAATTGTATTATTTTGCGGAATAGGTTTTGGAAATCGTTGCCTTTTGCTTCCTCAGGAGCTGGTAGTACAATAAGGTGGTCATAGGATGGATTTGGTTCTGATTTGAAAAGGCAGAGGTACTCTGCGCCAACGGACTCCAGCATTTCAAAATTCCAAACAACCGTGGAAAAGCATGCTATTGGCTTGAGTAAAAATGCGGGAATTGTCGAGTTTAGGTCGTTCCACAGAACGACCAACGTAATGGGAAAGCTGTTGTCTAGCCTAACCTTTTCTTCTTCGATTCTCGCATATCTCGCATAAATTTGTCGTCGATGCTTGTCCATATTGGGGTCCGAGCTGGCGAAGGAACAAAAGAAGCAAGGCTCTTCAGCCGTCGCCACTGAAGCAAGACTTTTCTGCTAGTGGGAGCTACAAATGATGCTCGCGAAACGGCTCAACCTACTAGCTGCAACGTGCATCCAACAGTCTAGCTGGTCGGATTTTACGGGCAACGGGCCAATCGTTACCAGCCCCCGCGCATCATACTGTTTAGACCCTTCAACTGTGCCTTTTGAAATTGCATCAGAGTTATAAAACATTACTATAAAAAAACAAGCGAGTCAATCCACCGTTACCGGGATACAGTTGAGGCTGGTAACGATACTACCTACAGACCAATTCTGCCCCATAAATACTCGACTGAGGCCAAATTACTCATCAAACAAAACATTGGGCCCCTGCAAGAGCATCAGGTGTAGCAACTGCAGTGAGGTGAGGCCAAAGTCGTTTGTTTCACACGTCACTCCTCTGTACACATGATGCCCCTTTCACTCCCCTTCCCCATCTTGCAGTTTGCTCCACTGTACACATGATGCCCCTTTCACTCCTCTTCATATGACGCCAAATTTGGTCCTTTCAGATCCCACATTTTGGGATCCCGCCGAAAACCCCCTTTCATCCCTGCATCATTTCCCGTCGCATATTTTTTACGCTGTCGCCTAGCGCAGCACGCGAGGGGCGGGAGCCAGCCGCCCAAACTCTCCCGAAATTACCCACGCCAGCTGGGAGTGACGAGTGGTGGTCCCCCCTCGACGTTGACCCCTCTCACGTCGAGGAAATCCGCTTCCTTTGACGGCTTCCGTCTCGATTCGACGGAGAGTGATGCAGAGAACCCGCGATACAAGTGCCACAAAGCAGGATACTACAGAGCACAGCTGCATTTGAAATAAAAACGCATATGTAAACAAATGAAAACAAAAAACTCCAATGAGCAAACTTCATGAGATTGGAGGCCCCATAAAGCACGAGAAAATCCTCCATATATATGTAGTATCTCTATAAACCGTGTCTCATCATTTTTACAACCAAATATTCTCGTCTGTAAGTTTGTAAATATTAGCTTTCATATAAAGGCCCGCTGTCGGATACGGCTCCACGACACCAGAGAACATCTGCGCTGCAGAAAGCAGTGCTGTCAAAGTCGGCGCTACGTCGAATGGAATGGCATGTGTCATAAAACAACACGTGGTCGCAAACATTTACGACGATAGAAGCTCTCTGCGGTGCAGAACGCCCTGCTATCGAAATCATTTATTCATTGATTGGAATCCATTGAGACGTTGAATGTGGCACAGTCAATACCTTTGTACGACGGGTGGAGTTCTCTGCGTTATAGAACGCTCCGTTGTCGAAATCGGTTCTCCATAGGCTGGAATCCAGTGCGGCGTAAATCGATGTGTTGTCGAATATATTTTTAAGTAGGAACCAATGCATTTGGGTTGTATAACACTTCACTATTGAACTCGATTCGACAACTGTCAGAATCAGTAAGCGAGAATGGATGACCTAGCAGCAAGATGGGTACAAGTAGCAAACCCTAATTGGGTTGTACCCCATATGGGCTACCCCACTATAGCCTACACAATAAGCAGCATATAAGTTTGACACACCCCCATAGGCAAAGTGGGGGAGAACAAGAGATCACAAGACCGGTCAAGAAAAGCAAAGCAAGCTCAGGGTGGATCACGAAGTCAACACGCATTCTGAGCACAAGCAAATGGCCACAAGGCTAGTTCACATGCAGAGTTATATAAAGGAGAACAAGCAGTACAGTGATCACAACCTAGCAAGTGTAAGCATGCAGGTATAAGTATATATATCACAGTACAAGCAAAGTTAAGAAGTGAGCAAGTGAGGCCAAGTAGGCACAAGGCCTAGAACAGTACAGAAACGCTGATGATCACAAGGCTGAAGTGCCTTGGTGAAGATATCAGCAGTGTTGGCCCGAGAGGCCACGTAAGCAAGACGAAGCTGACCACACTGCTGCAACTCTCGAACAAGGAAGTAGCGCAGAGCGATGTGCTTCGTTCTGTGCTCCAGCCTGTGCTCCTGACACAAGCCAATCATGGCCTTGTTGTCGACATACAGAACTGGAGGAGAACGAGGCGGCTCTCCCAAGTCGGTCAGCAGGTAGGTGAGCCAGCGTAACTCCTGTGCAGCCATGGCCCCTGCGTAGATCTCAGCCTCACAACTGGAACTGAGAACAGAAGACGAGCGGGTAGACCGCCACGAAACAGAGCCGGAGCCAAGGCTGAAAGTGTAACCCTGTGACGACCGCTGCGTAGCCAGGTCGTCAACCCAAGAAGCGTCTGCGTGGCCAGTGAGGACAACTCGAGCCCGTCCTCCAAGCACGAGCCCCATGCTCGACGTACTGCACAAGTAGCGCATCACCCTCTTAGCGGCCTCCAAGTGCTCTGGTCGGTGTCTCCCGGGCGCAACGCAGCGTGCCAGGATGCTAAGAGGGTAGGCAAGGTCAGGTCGAGTGCAGGTCATCAGGTACATGAGGCAGCCCACAAGCTCTGGATACGGGCCACTCGGCTCTACGGACTCATCCGAAGGCAGAGCTGAGAGCGAGTGACCAGTAGGCAGAGGAGTGGACTGTGGCGAGGAGTACGTGAAGCGGAAGCGCTGAAGGACCTGCTGCACCATGTGTGACTGAGTCAAGGTAATGGTGCGCTGTGCTCTGTCCCGGGTGATCTGCAAGCCAAGATAGCTTGTCAGCTCACCCAGGTCTGTGCACGTGTCCACTCTTCGCCAGAGTCCACAGACCTGGGTGAGCTGACAAGCTATCTTGGCTTGCAGATCACCCGGGACAGAGCACATCGCACCATTACCTTGACTCAGTCACACATAGTGCAGCAGGTCCTTCAGCGCTTCCGCTTCACGTACTCCTCGCCACAGTCCACTCCTCTGCCTACCGGTCACTCGCTCTCTGCTCCACCTTCGGACGAGTCCGTAGAGCCGAGTGGCCTGTATCCAGAGCTTGTGGGCTGCCTCATGTACCCGATGACCTGCACCCGACCTGACCTAGCCTACCCTCTTAGCATCCTAGCACGCTATGTCGCTCCTGGCCGACACAGGAAGGAGCACATGGATGCTGCTAAGAGGGTGTTGCGCTACTTGTGCAGTACGTCGGGCATGGGGCTTGTGCTTGGAGGACGGGATCGAGTTGTCCTCACTCGTCACGCAGACGCTTCTTGGGCTGACGACTTGGCTACGCAGCGGTCGTCACAGGGTTACACCTTCAGCCTTGGCTCCGGCTCTGTTTCTTGGCGGTCTACTCGCTCGTCTTCTGTTCTCAGCTCCAGCTGTGAGGCTGAGATCTACGCAGGGGCCATGGCTGCTCAGGATTTACGCTGGCTCACCTACCTGCTGACCGACCTTGGAGAGCCGCCTCGTTCTCCTCCATTGCTGTACGTCGAAAACAAGGCCATGATTGCCTTGTGTCAGAAGCACAGACTGGAGCACTGAACGAAGCACATCGCTCTGCGCTACTTCCTTGCTCGAGAGTTGCAGCAGCGTGGTCAGCTTCGTCTTGCTTACGTGGCCACTCGGACCAACACTGCTGATGTGTTCACCAAGGCGCTTCAGCCTTGTGATCATCAGCGGTTCTGTACTGTTCTAGGCCTTGTGCCTACTGTGCCTCACTTGCTTACTTCTTGACTCTGCTTGTACTGTGATCCTTATATATGTCTACCTGCATGTTTACACTTGCTAGGTTGTGATCACTGTATTTCTTGTTGTATTATCAAACTGCATGTGAACTGGTCTTGTGACCGCTTGCTTGTGCTCGGAATTTGTGTGGTATCTTTGAGATCCACCCTGAGCTTGCTTTGCTTTTCTTGACTGGTCTTGTGACCTCTTGTTCTCCCCCACTTTGCCTATGGGGGTGTGTCAAACATATGTTATAGCATGTTTTGGCTGTAGTGGGTTAGACAATAGGGGGTACATCATTTCTAGGTTTCCCTATTTGTACCCATCTCATTTCTAGTTCATTTCATTCCTCGTATCATTCTCACAATCGCTGAGTCTTCTCCCATATCTAATGCATGGTGGTGACAAAGTCATGCGCGGCTTAACCGTGTGCCGGTGTGGTTGGCTGCTGTGGTGTGATAGGTTCACGTCCGTAGCACAGGAAGAAAGGGGATTTCACTGTGGCCGCGTGTGAAACGTTGTTGTAGGCGAACTCAAGAGTCGATAACTGTAGGTGCCAGTGGCTGATGTCGTCTTTGCATGCGGTACGTAGTAGCTGTTCAACCAGTGTCTGTCCGTCTATTTGGGGGTGGTATGCTGAAGACATCGCAAGCTTTGTCCCCAAGAAACACATGAGTTCCCTCCAGAACTTAATGGTAAACTTAGGGTCTCTGTCTGAGATGAGTGTAGCAGGAATACCATGGATGGTGACAATGCGGTCGAAGAAGAGGCGAGCAGTTGCTTCAGCTGTAGCTGTGGCGTTGGTAGGGATGAAGTGTCCCATTTTAGAGAATTTATCGATCACTACGAGTATAGCATCATGCCCTCGTGTGGTCGATGGCAGCCCGGTGATGAAGTCCATACTAACAACCTGCCATGGCTGCTCCGGTACGGGTAGAGGCTGAAGTATCCCTGCTTTTTTTCTGCTTGCTACTCTTCATCCGCTGGCACATGTCGCACGAGGTGACGAACTGCTGCACGTCCGTTGCCATCCGGGGCGAGTATTCCCTCAAGGGTTTTGTTACTTCCAAAGTGTCCCGCATATGCTACGTCGTGAAACTTCTCCAAGAGAATCTGTCGGAGTGGAGTGTAGTTGGGAACCCAAATCTTTCCGGAACCCTTCCGTACTGCTCGGTCTTTCTCCCACTGTGTTAGTTTCTGCTTCTCTGCTGTAGCAATTTCTGCATCCACAGACTACCCATGTTGGAATAAGCCCTTGAGAAGGGGGTTCATCCCGTCCAGTTGGATCCCTACCACATGCCTGAGTCAGCTCATTGCGTCGGCCTTATTGTGTAACCCTGGCTTGTAGATGATGTCGTAGTGGAAGTATGTCTCGAGGAAGTCCGTCCACCGCACCTGTCGTTGTGAGAGCGTAGGCTGCGACTTGAGATATTTGAGATTGCAGTGGTCGGTGTAGACCGTAGTCTTGGTCCACGCCTTGAAGGCAGTGATTATCGCCAAGGCTTTCTTGTCGTGTATGGGATAGTTCAGTTCCGCTCTGTGTAGCTTCTTACTGAGGTAAGCGATGGGTTGCAAACCACGTCCGTGATCTTGCATCAGTATTGCTCCGACTGCATGGTTACTAGCGTCAGAGCTGTCTTTAGCTGTTCAATGGCTTGCTGTTGAGGAGTATCCTATTTATCAGTAAGTTCGTCAGTGGCGCTGCTATCGTAGCGTATTGTGGCACGAACCTGTTGTGCCAGTTGGCGAAGCCTAGGAACTGCTGCAACTCCTTGACGTTCTCAGGAACTTTCCATATTTTGACGGCTTCGATTTTCCGCGGGTCCATGTGTACTCTCTCGGCACTCACCATGTGCCCTTGGAACTATACCTTCGTCATGTAAACGTCGCTCTTCGACAGTTTCACGTAGAACTGTTTTCTCCGCAAGATCTCGAAGACTTTCCGTAGATGCTCCACGTGCTCCTACTAGTAGGGTCTTCTTTCTCTCAGAATTTTCCTAGCGAAATATTCGCCCCACAATTTTCCACTCTTCGCGTTGAATCTGCCCCATCAGATTGATATTGTCGGATCTTCTTTTCATGTGTCCGATTGGAGTCAAGATCCGCAACCCTACCGTGGTTCCAAATGTTGACCGTGCATATTTCATTTCATTTCATACGTAGACTTGCATTTCTTTGGTCGTACCTTCACGCCGACTCGATCGAATCCCATTGGGTCGGTGCACGTGAGGGTAGCCAAGCACACTCTATGTCGTATAGCTCGTCCATGGAGTCGAAGTGTTCCGATCGTTACCACGTTGAAACGCTCCGCTACTGAGACGACATCGCTGTAGCTGTTAAAGTTTGCGGCTGCAACGTATCGGCGTGCTTTTGTTTTTAGCCCCGCGATGAACGCTCTTATTTTTTCACCTTCCGTGGTGTTGGGTATGCGGATAAAATTTCCTCCATGTGCAATGTGTAGCTCGCTACACTCCCAATCTGTCAATGACGATGTATTTTGTCGCAGGCGATTAACCCTGCATTCATCGGCTCGAAACATTATAGCAGGCCTTCTCATAACTGTTACCACGCCGCTTCGCTTTGGGTAAGTAGTCCGTTTTTGCAAATCCATTGGAGTGCTGGTCCGCGCAACAGTGTTGCTGCGAATTCAATTCGCGAGCCGTCGTGTGACGGAGATGACCAACTAACGGCTACAAAATATACTTTGACTTCCGCAATCCAATATCACGCGTCAATTTTCCCGTCGAATGTGTTGGGGAGACGAATTTCAATGGCCTCGGGAAAGCTTCGCGACAGCTCTGAAGTTGCTGCCGATATTTTTTATGACTCAGTGGTCGCCAATGATCACGTTCTCACCAGGTTTTGAGAAAATTATTGCGGCACGCAGTTGGGCATTGCGAATTGTTCGTGTATCATGTCATCATTTGTATATCCGGACCGCGATCGCTTCAAATTTCCATCGTGTGGTTCCCCACGCGCTCGATGACAACATTTCAGGAAGCTTTGCTGCCCATAGCAATACTACAATAAATTCTATGGACAAAGGCATCAAACTATAGAAATAGTCAACCCTAAACACCTCGTCGCATGGTGTTTAGGGTTGATACCTCTCTCTGGTTACATGCCATCCGAGAGGGTTGAAATCTACTTGTGCTTATTGGGAATGCGACGAGAGTCGATGCGGGGAACCGCGTGATAAAAGGTGGGTACCGCGATTCAGTTATAAACAGAAATTCCCGCGACAATGAAAAGTCGCAATGCCCAACTATGTGTTGCAGTAATTTTCTCCCATTAGTCGTTCAATTTGCATTGCGTCGCGTCATCAATCCTTCCGCGCTATTCAATACCAGCCCTCATACTGAGCATGTACGTGCGAGAGGGGATGTTCTGCGCTACCTTCAAGGCATACCTAAGTTGGGGCTCGTACAGCCATCCCTATCGAACTCAAGGGGTATACCAACGCTGATTTGGCGGGAGATCCAAGTACGCGCAAGAGTACCTATGTTGGCAAAGCAAGAAGCACCCAACCGTCACTTTAAGCTCAACGGATGCGGAGTATATGGCTCTCACTCAAGGAGCTATGGATGCGATATGGCTACGGCGTTTCTAGCATAGCTTGGGCATGCTCAACCCAAACCAGCTCCTATCTTTGTTGACAACCAAGCCGACATAAGCCTCGCTCACAACGTTGTCCGTCATGGGCGAACCAAACATATTGAGGTAAAGCATCATGTCCTTCCTGGAGTGGTTGCGAAAGGTGAGGTCAAACTCATTATCGTAAGCACCAAAGCACAAACTGCGGAGTTTTTCACTATATCTCTCCCTAATGATTCGTTCTGTGCATGCTGTGAGCATGTTGGATTGCACACCTAGTAGTGGCTTGGGTGCAAGAGGGAGTGTTGGCGGGAAAACGGTGGAGGGACGATTTTGCTCCCACCCCACCGAATGGTGCTTCTTCGGTGCTCACAGTTGCGTGAGCTGCATGTTTCGCAAAGGGCTGAACATTGACTTTGGAAGACCCCTGTAGTTTGGGCGGCACCACATTCCAACATTGAACGGAACTCTTAGTAGTACGTAGCGGAATGTCGAGCGAGTAGAATGGGGACAAGAGTGAGACCTAGGAAATGTACCCTACACTAAGCAACTCCCTATAGCAACTCCACAGTGCAGATCTACTGACATGTCTAACAAACATATATAATATAATTTGACAGGAACATTTGGTTAAGTGAATTTAGGTTGCCGAATTCCACCCCACCGAAATGTTACACGCTGAACATTCGCGACGCGGGTGCAGCGGTCCGATGTCACTTCTGCAATTCGATGTGACTGACATGCTATAAATACGCTCGTTTTGTATGCATGTATCATACTAAAATTATATATCACTTTGTACGTGGTGCATTCGAACAAAAAATCCAGAGAGCATCCTATCTTTCAAACTAGAGCATACCCTTCACGTTGTAAGCCATATCTCGCTCGATAATTAGGCTATCGTCGTGATGTCTTAGCTTGTTCAAAAGCTAAGACAGTGCTCTAGTGATTGGAGTAACTTCTAGTTCCTGCCAACCAGAGGACAAGGATCTCCAACAAGCCACCTCCATTCCGACTTTTTTCACTTTACACGAGCAAAAGTTAGTGACTCAGGCTCCTACATTCCTCTGAACTTGATTCCGTGGATTTGTGGCTTGAAGCCCTGAATTCCACTCAGAATGTCGGCACTGAGTCATCCCTCATGAGGGATGTGCCCCATCCCTCCTTACTAGCCTGGCGGCCTTTGTTGCTGAGCATGCTGCTTCGCCGGAGGTTGCAGCAGTAGCTGCGTGGTCGCGAGGGTGGTAAGAAGGGTGGAGGGGGTGGAGGAGTTGGAAGTGGCGGAGGTACCAGGACCTCTGGGGGTGCTGACACTGGAGGAGGTACAGGGTCTGGTAGTGCGGCTGGAGGGGATGCTGGTTATTGGGGGTGTCGTGGTGCAGCAGCACCAGCAGCAGCCGCACCAGCTGCTGCGACAGTTTCAGCAGCAGAAACCACAGCAGTTTCAGCCATGGGTCCCACAGCAGCAGTGGGACTCTGACGGCTCCAGGAGCACAGACCGTGATCGTGGCCCTTGCTAGTATGTGATTCAGATTGGGCAGCGGCCGTGTCTGTGCGCTACCTGATCACTCTGCTGGGCGGTGCTTCAGCCGCCTCTTCAGACTCTACGGCGGCTGCTTCGGGTGTGGTGCAGGTCCCGGACTAACACTGCTCCGCCGTGACCTGCCTATTGTTGCTATGGACATGTCTGCAATTCATGATGCCTTGTGTTCTGTGCCTGCCATGTATGCTGATGACTATAGTGTTGCTGATCTTATTCTTCGTGTGTTTCTAGACTAGGATCTCTAGCTGTCTCTAGTGTAGGATCCTCTGATGCTGCTTCCAGAAGTGCAACCACCGTTGATGCGTCTCTCTCCTGCACGCTTGACTTTGGCACGTCTCAGTGCTTCTTTCGTGACCACACCGGCCTCACGCCACTTCCGGCACCAGTCCCGGTCACGTTAGCCGACCCCTCTCCTGGACCGGTCGTCGCCCGCAACGCTACTTTTCCAGTGTCGGCAGCCCCCTCTGGCTCCCTCACTGGTATGCACATCCCCTCGTTCTCCAGGAAATTGGTGGGTGCTGGTTCTCAGGACCTCCGTGTCACCACCACGTTTCCTGCACGCGAGCGGTTTGCGACCTGTGTACAAACACTACCACTGGGGCACCTCTAGCCATGTTCCCCTAGGATCCAACGTTAGGTCTGTTCACGCTGCGCACTGCGTCCCCTTAGGTTGATGCGTTTGGTTAGGTATCTACGTCGTGCGCGTGTCGGTCGCTTTCCCACCCATCTCTTCTGTGGCACCACTGTCTAGGTCACCCCTCCTTCCCGCGTCTCCACCACATGGTCTCCCACCGTCTTGTCTCAGGTCTCCTAACGTCGCTCTTCCCGCTCCCTCCCTCGTCTTGCATCGAGGGCCGGCAGCACGCCGCCCCTCACTCCTCGTTTCCTCGTACCACTGCTCCTCTTCAGACAATGCACATGGACCTCTAAGGTCCTGCCCCCGTCGTTGGGCCGCGCAGCGAGCGCTTTTTCTTATTGGTGTTTCCCTTGGGTCGGAAAGCCGATGTGCCTGACGACCTCCTCCCGTGGCTCGTGGCCGTCCACGCCCAGTGCGCCCGTCCTATCCTTCGTCTACACTTTGACTTTGGTTGTGTGTTCGCCTCCAATCAACTTGAGCAGTTCTGCCATACGTAGGGCATCTTCCAGACGTACTTGCAACGGGACTCGCCGCAACAAACCGGGGTCGCTGAATATTGCATTGGCTTGATCATGGAGATCGCTCGTACCTCCATGTACCATGCCAGTGCTCCCCATTTTCAGTGGCCCTTTGCAGTCCACCACGCCGCGCACCAGCTTAACATGTGGCCCCGTGTCTCACGCCCGCAGGTTTCGTCGACCCTCCTATGCACTGGGTCCGCTGGTGCTACGCTTGCGTTTCGCGTCTGGGGCTGCCTTGCTCACATCCGCAAACCTCGCGAGGACAAGCTCTCACCCCGCATGCTCCCCAATGTCTTCCTTGGTTTCCCCCTCGACACCCCTGACTGGTTGTTCTACCAACCTTCTTCTCACGGGTTCTTCGGCTCTTGTGATGTCACCTTTGACGAGTCTGTCTACAACTACACTCGCTTCCCTCACCGAGGTACCTCGGTCCCCCACCCCCCCCTTTCCAAGTTCCTCGCCGCCGCTCCCCCCCTAGTCAAACTCCTCCCGTAGCTCCCTTCCCACGCATCCCATAGATAAGTGTTGCAACGGCCGGTTAGTGTAGACTCTAGGGGTGCTGGTTCGGGGGGTGCAACTGCGGTGGGTGCTGGCTCTAAGGGTGCTGGTTAAGGGGTGCGAGCACGGGAGTTGTTGGGTCTGGGGTTGCTGACGCTAGATGTGCTGTGTATGGGGGTATTGCCACTGGAGTTTCGAACCCTGGGGATGCTACGGGCCTGCGACGTTCAGAGCTGCCGCAGCGGTAGTTGTCGTAGCAGCACCCGCAGCTACACCAGCAGTCGTCACCGCCTTTGACTGGACTTCGCCTTCTTGGTCTTCCTTACCCTTCGACCGACAGTCCTCCTCACTCCTCCTTGCCACTGCCTCTCCCAGACCCGTCTCCGGCTCGTTTTCCTCCTTGTTCACAGCTGTTTCCACCTCTCCTCCCTGATTTGTCTCTTGTCTATTCCCCCTTCCCTCTTGGTAAAGACGCAATTCATAGTTAAACCTCTCCTCACGGTCACCTCCAAGGTTCCCTTGATGCTTGGTACAAGACCAGCCCCTATCCTCGGGTCCGAGTTTGTAGTGAAAGGGTTAACAAGAACGCAATCATAACAGCAAGAGTAACTTGAACATTGCACAGCGTGCCGTGCAAACTGTCGATCGGACTAGGCTGAAAACTGCTAAATCAAAGCTCACGTCAAGAGCTTTCAAATGAGCCAAGTTGCCTTGCAAAAAGTTCTGCCATTGTAGAGTTATGCATCGGACAACGTGTCCCTAGCGTCGTAGTGCTAGCGTACTAGGGTTGACTTGGTAGCATTCCGTAGTCGAGCCGCGTATAAACTAAATTCTAGCGAGGAAGGAATTCGCTTAATTCAATCAACTATATCCAGAGTACAAACAAAGAAGGATTATAAAACCAATGCTAGCAAAAACTTTGGGAATCAACCTGAGAACAACCAAGGATGATCCCAAATATTTTCAAGCAACAGAACCAACCTAGTTGGATAAAACAACATGTGGGAGGTTGGTGAACAACCTCTGGTTTTGTTTCTCCCACCAGCGATAACACCAACCAGGTTCAGGTTATGAAAACAGAACATATTTCGTCATAGTGCATCTAGACAAAAGCCGGTTCCTCTGGTTACCCTTGGCCCTGTGGCATGCAGAAACAGACAAACAACATCCAACCTTCACCTAAGCCGCGACACAGCTTCTCCATGCGACAGCCAGCCGATGTTGAAGAGACTTTGGTGCTCCAGGTTTATTTGGTACAGCTCCTGCTGCAGATCTTTGAAGCGCTCATACCAAACAGATGAGCACCCGACGATTTCACCAAGGCAGCGGACCGCGCTGTCAAACATGTTTAAATCATTATATTTCAACGCCGCGTCCTTCACAGCTAGAACAAAAACAACACATACAATTTGCATTAGTGATTACAACATAGATGATAATGAACACTGGATTATGATTGCATAAACCTCACATGTGTGCGATGCTGTGACATCCCACGATGTGCGGCACACGCACACACAACCTCATGACCAGGCCGCTTGTCGCCGGTCATCACATAAGTGTTGTCGGTCCTAATACTAGCAATTCTCTGCGGGTCAAGGCTGAGAGACTCAAGGTGCCCCAGAAGCACAGTAAAAAGGGATGCTGCATCACACTTGTGTGATTGTAAGCAATGCAAGGAACTCGGTGACGACGACGCGATGATTCAGAAACTTGGCGAACACTATCAAGTGCTTGCCACGCGCCCTGTCGGTATCCTTGTTGCAGCTTAGGCCGATGAATGGAAACGCGTGAATGTGTTGTAGTTGTTGATTTTGTTGATATGTTGTCATTGCGTTAACCATCTCCCTGAAGCCGTACCTGCCAGAGAGGAAATAGCACAGGCAACAGATGTTAACATATGTGCTTAATTATTAACCAGCATGCAGCACTACAGGCGCAATCTTGAAAGCACTTACTGCGTTATTTAGACTCCGTAACTCTGCTCCGGAATGTCTGCAACGCCCTCCTCCGCCAAAAAGCCAACAAGCTTTGGGTACATGCTTATCGGCGCATCGTTGTCGCAGATGATATTGATGCTCCTCATCAGGCGAGTAATGCGCGCACCCTCAGGGTCAGCCTTCTCGTAGTCGTCGACCTTCTTCTGCTGCTCGATCTTCACCATAAGGTTCTTCTGCTTAGTTATAGCGGTGTCATGACGCATACTGACTTCATGCGCCCGCATTTTACCGAGTTGAAGATCCCTCCCACCGCTGCCATTCCGACCGTGCCATTGTCACTCCTATGCTCGCAGCAAACACTACAATACAGACAAGGGAAGCCATCAACAGTTTTGTCAAGAATCAGCCACTCAAACATTTGTAGCCATTTTGATGTGTAGTTATGCTGAGCCTCCAAACTAAGCTTTCTCAGCATCGGTGCGTTCACGTGGTGGCGATGCAGGCGTTTGCACAGGCGGTGACGACGTCGGTGGTTTGGCGGGTGGCGTTTCAAACGCCAGCACAGATTGAGTGTAACGGCACTTCTTCGCGGAGACTGACGTGGAAGCCTCTGGCGCATCGGCGACAATCACTATGGCGGGTTCGCTCTCAGGAGTCGCGACACCAGGGACATTGCCTTTGGGACGTGTAAGCCATCCCTCAGTCGAAACATATGGTTCAGGCTGAATCGTCCCAGCTCCGCGCAAAAAAAAATAGACTTGTCCTCGGAGCGTGACGCAAAGACGGGTCATCATGTGCGTACCCACCGTCGTCGTCGTCGCACGATGCCATGATTGAGCGTAGAGTATTGTCCCTAGGTGAGGCAACGAGATCGATTGTGTGAACATTAAAATGCAGTTCTTGGTGTATGGGGTGGAGCACAACTTCTTCGTCCAATCAGAAAACATCTCACTTGTGGTGTTGTTTCCGTTCTTGCACGGCAAGATCAGCAAGCCAGTCGAGCGACAAACAGCTTCAAACGCGGCTCTGAGAAAGCACCGACAGCCTGTATACGTCCAAATTTTCAGGCTGGAAACTATTCGCGGGCAGCATAAGACAACAAAGTTGCCTGACTAACGCGCAGTGACATTTCTGATTCTGGGAAACGAACCAATAACTACACCGCACATTTTCGTAACTTGGGAAATTTTTGGGAATCAAACCCCGCTCAGGTATTTGGGGGAGAGAGAGGGGGGGGGGGGGGGAGGGGGGGGGGGGGGGGGGGGGGGTGTCAAAGTACAATTTTACTTGTAGGCTATAGTGGGGCACTCCTTATGGGGTACAGCACTTCTAGGGTTAGTACTTGTACCCCAACTCTTGCTAATCCAATCATTCCTGCACAGTTGTTCTGACATGGTATTCAGAGCAGGAAACCTGTTAAGTTTTTTAGGGCCCACCGATCGTTTTGCTAGTTCCTGCCCGAAGCGCCCTTGCGCTGTCCGGCCCTCTCGCACAGTGTCACGCTGCCCTGCAGCTACTCGCACTGCCTGCCCTAGCGCGCTGCCCTACTGTCACGCGCGCCCCTGCTGCCCGAGAGCAGTCCCTGCCCCGCGCGCCCCTGCTGCCCGCGTGCAGCCCCTGCCCCGCGCGCCCCTGCTGCTTGCGAGCAGCCCCTGCCCCGCGCGCCACTGCTGCCTGTGAGCAGCCCCTGCCCCGAGCGCCCCTGCTGCCCGCGAGCAGCCCCTGCCCTGCGCGCCCATTCTGCCCGCGAGCAGCTCCTGCCCCAGCGCGCCCCGTCTGCAGGGTTGCGTCTCCAGGGTTCGTGCCCTACTGCCCTGCGCGTCGCGCCCTGCTGCAGCCCGCGCGTCGCGCCCTGCTGCAGCCCGCGCGTCGCGCTCTGCTGCAGCCCGCGCGTCGCGCCTTGCTGCAGCCCGCACGTCGCGCCCTGCTGCCCTGCGCGTCGCGCTCTGCTGCTCCGCGCGTCGCGCCCTACCGCAGCCCGCGCGTCGCGCCCTGCTGCAGCCCGCGCGTCGCGCCTTGCTGCCCCGCGCGTCGCACCCTGCTGCAGCCCGCGCGTCGCGCCCTGCTGCCCTGCACAGCGCGCGCCCTGCTGCCCGCGCCGCCCAGGCCGAGCCGCGCCGCCCAGCCCGAGCCGCCCTGCCCAACCCGAGCCACCCTGCTGCTACTACTGCTGCTGCTGCTGCCCGTGCTACTGCTGCTGCTGGTGGAGGTGCTGCTGGGAGTGCTGGAGGTGCCGCCGCCCAGCCCCACCGAGCCGCCCTGCTGCTACTACTGCTGCTGCTGCTGCTGCTCGTGCTACTGCTGCTGCTGGTGGAGGTGCTCCTGGGAGTGCTGGAGGTGCTGCTGGTGCTGGAGGTGCTGGAGGTGCGGCTGGGAGTACTGGAGGTGCTGCTGGTGCTGGAGGTGCTGGACCTACTACTGACCGTCACTGCCTGTCATGGCCACTATCACGGCAGTTGCAGCGGCTAGGGGTGGACAGCAGCGGTCACTGCCTCTCCCCGACGACCCCACCCCTCAGCAGCTTCGTGAGTGGGTTATTCAGCGAGGCAGTCCTGGTGGTGGAGGTTTTGGTTTTATGTGGCCTCAGCGACCTCGCGACTATGCTTCTCAGCGATGCGTCCCTGGTCGTGTAGGGGCTGCTGCTCTCGGTTCTAGTGAGTCTGCTGCCGCTCCAGGTGCTGGTGAGTCTGCTGCAGCTCTAAGTGCTCGTGAGTCTGCCGACGCTCTAGGTGCTAGTGCGTCTACTGCCACAGGTCCTGCCTCAGCTGAGGCCTTGCACACTTTCACGCTTGACTCAGGCGCGTCACGTTGCTTCTTTCGTGATTGCACCACAGTCACACCACTCGCAGCACCTGTCCCAGTCTCACTGGCTGACCCCACTGGGGGCCCAGTAGTTGCGCGAGCCTCCACTGTCCTCCCGTGTCCGACAGTCCCCTCCGAGTCTCTCTCAGGTCTCCACCTCCCCGCGTTCTCGACGAACTTGTTGAGCAACGCAGTTCACCTTGCTACGTTCACTCGTCAGCCTGGGTCCGGTCTGTACACCCTGACCACTGCGTCTGCACAGGTGGCTGAGTCAGATCAGGTGGCTGCGTCGAGTCGGGTATCTGCGTCTGGTCAGCTTGCAACGTCTTGCTCGTGTCGGGTACTCTCTCACCCGACTCTCCTCTGGCACCACCGCCTAGGTCACCCCTCGTTGCCGCGTCTCCGCAGCATGCACTCCCGTCTCCTTGTCTCTGGCTTTCCCAGGTCCCTGCCCTCCCTCCCGCGCTCGCCTGCACCGCCGTGCCTTCCCTGCGTCGAGGGGCGGCAGCGCGCCGCTCCTCACTCCTCCGAGTTTCCTCCGACCACTGCTCCTCTGCAGACTCTCCACATGGACGTTTGGGGCCCGGCCTCCGTCGGTGGAACGGACCAGGAGCGCTACTTCCTGCTGGTTGTTGACGACTACACACGCTACACCACTGTCTTCCCCTTGCGGCGCAAGGCGGACGTCAGCGGTGTTTTGATCCCCTGGATCCGTGCTACTCGTCGCCAGCTGCGCGAGCGGTTTCGTCGGGACTTGCCAGTGGCGATGAGTTCTCTTCTGGCCTCCTTGTGTGAGCAACTCAAGAAAATCTCTGGTGTATATGGCAGTCGGCGCTGGTTGTGGGTGCTCTGACTGCCACTGACTGACCCGCAACCAGCGCCTTGGAGCACGTGAATCCTTGCCCCAGACACTCTGGCCATAACAATCAAATCCTTTCCTACTCCCGTCTTCCGCTCACATGCCCCTCTCGGATTTCTTGTTCCCCTTTCCTTCCCCTACCCACCCACAGTACCCCACAGACGACGTTCTCCTGCTGGTGCGAGTGGTCGTGCAAATCCTCCTCCATCCCTTTCCCCACCCTCCCCCCCTTACTCTCCCCCTACCCACAGTCCCCTACGGACGACGTTCTCCTTCTGATGCGCGAGCGTCGAGTCTTCTCCTCCCAGGACGTCACCTTTGACGAGTCTGTCTGTTTCTACAGGCTACACCCGCATGCGTCCCACCCGGTCCCCCTAGCGCCTCTCTTCCTGGTACCAGTCCCCCCCCCGGTAGACCCCCTCCCCCCACAGGGCCATGCTCCCTCAGGTGTGTCTCAGGTAGACCCACCCCCCTTGGTTGAGCCTTTGGAGATATCTTCTGACTCTTCTGGCCCAGCTGAGGGGGGTGACCCCGCCGCTGACGACACGGCGGCCACTCGCCGCTCTCCACGCTTGGAGACCCCCCCTGGTTTTCCGCCTCGGCCGTCTTCGCCGCCTCCGCAGCCTGCTGCTGTGGACTCTGGAGCTGAGACTGCTGGTGCTGAGCCTGGGGGTGCTGAGACAGAGGGTGAGGGTTCTGGGGGTGCTGCGACTGGGGGTGCTGGTTCTGGGGGTGCTGCGACTAGGGGTGCTGACTCTGGAGGTGTTGCGAGTCCTAGTGGCGGTGGAGGTGTGGGTGACCCTGCTGGAGGTCCTGGAGCTGGACAGCCACCGCAGCCTGATCTCCTTGAGACGCTCTCGCCGCAGGCGATTCGTGCGTTGATCGTTCGGCGAGGCAGTCCTGGTGGTGGAGGGTACGGTCCTGCTGGTGCTGGAGCTGCTAGTCCTGGAGGTACTGCTGGTGCTGGAGGTGCTGGAGGTACTGCTGGAGGTGCTGGAGGTGCTGCTGGTGCTGGAGGTACTAGAGGTGCTGCTGGTGCTAGAGGTACTGGAGCTGCTAGTCCTGGAGGTACTGGAGGTGCTGCTGGTGCTGGAGGTGCCGGAGCTACTAGTCCTGGAGGTGCTACTGGTGCTGGAGGTGCTGGACCTACTAGTCCTGGAGGTGCTGGAGCTGCTGGCACTGGAGGTGCTGGTGCTGCTGGTGCTGGAGGTGCTGGAGGTGCTGCTGGTGCTGGAGGCGCTGGAGCTGGAGCTAGTGGAGGTGCTGGAGCTGCTGGTCCTGGAGGTGCTCGTACTGGAGGTATTGGAGCTGCCGGAGCTGGTGGTGCTGCTGGTGCTGGAGGTGCTGGGGGTACTGGAGCTGCTGGCACTGGAGGTGCTGGTGCTACTGGTGCTGGAGCTGCGGGAGCTGCTGGTCCTGGAGGTGCTCGTACTAGAGGTACTGGAGCTGCCGGAGCTGGTGGTGCTGCTAGTGCTGGAGGTGCTACTGGAGCTGCTGGCACTGGAGGTGCTGGTGCTGCTGGTGCTGGAGGCGCTGGAGCTGGAGGTACTGGAGGTGCTGGAGCTGCTGGTCCTGGAGGTGCTCGTACTAGAGGTGCTGGAGCTGCCGGAGCAGGTGGTGCTGCTGGTGCTGGAGGTGCTGGAGGTGCTACTGGAGCTGCTGGCACTGGAGGTGCTGGAGGTACTGCTGGTGCTAGAGGTGCTGGCGCTGCCGGAGCTCGTGGTGCTGCTGGTGCTGGAGGTGCTGGAGGTGCTACTGGAGCTGCTGGTGCTGGAGGTGCTGGTGCTGCTGGTGCTGGAGGAGCTGGAGCTGCTGGTGCTGCCCCGCGCCGACTGTTTTTCTACCCGCAGCCGCAGTCGTCCCTGCCGCCAGGTTCTTAGTCTCCCGTTTTCCACTGGCCTCACTCCACCTCTCCAGTGTCCACCGACAGACCACTCTCAGCCATAGCTACTGCCTGGCTCCCCGTTGTCTGCTCCTGCTCCTCACACTGAGGTGACTGAGTCCCTGACTGAGCGTCGTGAGCCTGAGACTCGTACTTCCACACCTTTTCGTGCTCGTCGTGTCGCCCGTCCTCGTCCTCGTGCTGTCCCAGGCACTCACGGTATGGCACTTCGTCCTTCCTCTGTTCCACAGCGTGTTGTCCTGCCTGAGCCTCCCGCGTCCTCTCTTCCGCACGTTCCTGACCCTGAGTCCGACCTTGCTCGTGCTGCCAGTCCTACTGTCACTCGTCTCCTCGCTACTGTCGTCACTGACCCTGACTTTGAGTCTACTGCAGCGTTTGCCCTAGTCACTTAGCTAGTCGACTTTGCAGCTAGGAGTCGTCTCGACTACGTCGCGAGTCTTGTTACTGAGTCTGAGTCTGTCTGTCCTCCGTCCGTCGGGGGTGAGCCTGCCCTTAGCAGTGACGTCCTTGAGGACAGGCAGTTTGAGCTTGAGTGTCTTGCGGCCACTTTACCTCGTTTCGCATCCATGCTGCTTTGCCCTGAGGGAGGACCGGATGCACTTGACATCCCTACCCCGCGCTCTTACGCTGAGGCGATCGCGGGTGAGTACTCCTCTCAGTGGCAGACAGCCATGGACGCAGAGATGGCTTCCTGGAAGTCCACATGCACCTACGTCGACGAGGTTCCTCCTCCTGGGGCGAACATAGTCGATGGCATGTGGATTTTCAGAGTGAAGCGGCCGCCGGGTTCTCCGCCTGCCTTCAAGGCGCGTTACGTTGCTCGAGGCTTCAGTCAGCGACAGGGGGTCGACTTCTTCCAGACCTTCTCCCCCACCCCGAAGATGACTACTCTTCGGGTGCTGCTGCACGTTGCAGCACAGCGTGACTACGAGCTGCACTCCCTCGACTTCTCCACAGCTTTCTTGCAGGGCAGCCTTCACAAGGAGATCTGGCTGCGCCGCCCACCTGGCTTCACTGGGTCGTTTCCTGCGGGTACCCAGTGGAGCCTCCGGCGGCCAGTCTACGGTCTCCGCCAGGCGCCCCGAGAGTGGCACGACACACTGAGGACTACACTTGCGGCTCTTAGGTTTGCTCCTTCCACTGCTGACCCGTCGCTGTTTCTACGCACCGACACTACCCTGCCGCCGTTCTACGTTCTCGTGTACGTCGACGACTTGGTTTTTGCTACTGCTGACACTGAGGCGCTGGCCCTAGTGAAGGGGGAGCTGCAGGAGAGACGCACCTGCACTGACCTGGGTGAGCTGCGTAGCTATCTTGGCTTGCAGATCACCCGGGACAGAGCACGGCGCACCGTCACCCTGACTCAGTCACACATGGTGCACCAGGTCCTTCGGCGCTTCGGCTTCCAGTACTCCTCGCCACAGCCCACTCCTCTGTCTACCGGCCACTCGCTCTCAGCTCCACCTTCGGACGAGTCTGTAGAGCCGAGTGTTCCGTACCCAGAGCTTGTGGGTTGCCTCATGTAACTGATGACGTGCACACTACCTGACCTCGCGTACCCTCTCAGCCTCCTGGCTTGCTACGTGGCTCCCGGTAGACACCGAAAGGTGCACTTTGATGCTGCGAAGAGGGTACTGCGTTACTTGTGCAGTACATCGGGCATGGGGCTCGTGCTTGGAGGACAGGGTTCAGTGGTACTCACAGGACACTCCGACGCTTCTTGGGCCGACGACCAGGCGACTCAGCGTTCGTCACAGGGTTACACCTTCAGTCTTGGCTCTGGTTCTGTCTCGTGGAGATCCACTCGTTCTTCTTCTGTGCTTGGTTCCAGCTGTGAGGCCGAGATCTACGTTGGGGCCATGGCTGCACAGGAGCTACGCTGGCTGACCTACCAGCAATGAGCTACGTTCTCCTCCACTTCTGTACGTCGACAACAAGGCAAGCATTGCCTTGTGTCGGGAGCAGAGACTGGAGCACAGAACGAAGCACATTGCTCTTCGCTACTTTCTTGCTCGAGAGCTGCAGCAGCGTGGTCAGCTTCGTCTTTCTTACGTGGCCTCTCGGGCCAACACTGCTGATGTCTTCACCAAGGCCCTCAGGTCTGGTGATCTTCAGCGTTTTTGCACTGCTCTTGGGCTTCTGCCCGTTCTACCTCACCTGCTTGTCTCTTGATCTTGCACTTGTTGTACACTGCTATCTATATTTATACCTGCATGTTTCCTCTTGCTAGGTTGTGAATAGTGTACTGCCTTGCTATTATAACTCTGCATGTGAACTGGCCTTGTGGCCTCTAGCTTGTGCTCGGATTGTGTGGTGTCCTTGAGATCCACCCTGAGCTTTGCTTTGTTGTCTTGCTTGACTGGTCTTGTGACCGTCTTGTTGTCCCCCACTTAGCCTATGGGGGTGTGTCAAAGTACAATCTTACTTATAGGCTATAGTGGGGCACTCCTTATGGGTTACAGCACTTCTAGGGTTAGTACTTGTACCCCAACTCTTGCTAATCCAATCATTCCTGCACAGTTATTCTGACAGTGGGAGGGTGGGAGGGGGTGAGAGGGGAGGGGGGCCTTTGTAAACTATTCAGTGTAAAACTCGGTAAATGAAATATTACCCTAACCCATCCGTGTGGCCAAAATCTTAACACTGACAGATGAGGGAAATCCAAAAACTCAAAAACAAATATCCAGAGACATCCATGTGACCTATCAAAAGTACCCTAATAATTACTCTACAAGTGTAATTTACACTGATAAAATATGCCCTTATCGCAGAAGCAATTTCCATTGTGATATTCATTTGGAAAATAAACAGCATTCAATTCGATTGTAGGTGATACATATAGTATGATTTAGGTACAATTTTTATACATATTGTGCAAGCCAGCAATTCCTATGTAAACAACATATGTGCTGGCTATTTCAGAACCCCCACTACCAGCATTTAATGGTCCTCCTTGAGGCATAAAGCATGCCCTATGCCACACACACAGGTAGAAAACACCTAAGTGACAAGGTAACATGAAGGATCGAGGCTCCTACATGTCTCTGGCAGAAAACAGTTACAAGGCCCTTAGAACTCCCCAGGCTGTCAAGATGTCGCTGAGAATACCTTAGTGATCCACATCCACTCAAGCTGCTTCAGTTTCTTTTGAGGCGCCTCACAAGACGACTTCTGAGGTGCTTCAAAAGGCTGCCTAGGTGTCAATGAGAATGCCTCAGTGATCGACATCCACTCAAGCTGCTTCAGTTTCCCCGAGCGTGCATTCAGTCTAGGCCTTACACGTCTGGGAACTTAATTCCTGGAATTTGTGGCTTGAATCCCTGAATTGCACTCAGAATGTCGGCACTGAGCCACTTCCACTTAGACTCTTCCAAACGCCCTGAGCACCAGTGGGTACACAGGGACTGACCCTCATCTTCCTCCGGAGACCCACACTTGGGGTACCATTTCTCAGGCTTTTCCTTGGAGCGAACGCCGTGCATTACCACGTCTCCTTGGATTGGAGGGACCGTGCATTTGAAGACAGTCGGGCGGGTTACGTTGGCAGGATCCTCGAGGGCGCTGGAAGAGTATTTCGCTAGGAGAATCGCCCAGTAGAGGCGCCGGCCCTCCCAGGTGCACACGTCTCTTGCAAGCCGGTTCGCCTGCTTCACGATTCTCTGCGCCTCGCGATCGTGATCCCGAGCCCACTCAATCTGCTCGTATAAATCAGCGAAGTATCGGTGTGTTGGGACAAAGTGCCTGTTTGGACAGAGCAACGGGTAGAAATACTCAAAATACTCGCTCGCGTGTTTGATCATCATCTGGTTACTCGACAGAATCCCGCACGTGCGGCAGCTGCCCGTTCCGCCGTCCAGCTCGATCTCATACTTGAACCCTTGCAGCTCCGCCGGACCAAGACGGCCTCCCATCTTTATCCCATCCTCTCGCAATTCGGCTAGAAATTTCGGGTCGATTCCCTTGACCAGCCTCGCGTCTAGCAGGTCCGGCCGCACGTCTGACATGCGGTGGAGGCGCATTCGCGGGCTGGGGCGCCATTGGCGGTTGTAGGTCAGCTTGAAATTCGTCATAGTTCCGCGAAACACGGCGCGGCTCTGCTTCTCAGCCCACGGCACCTGATCCGCCTCGCTTCTCCGGAAGTAAGTTTCGCTCAAATCAACCGGGTCGGGATAGAGGATGTCTATGCTCCCGAGTGAGCCGTGCGTGCTGAAAATGGGGAGGCCCGCTCTGTGCTTCGCCACAGAGGCCGCCTTGCTGATATGTGCGTCGCATGTGTTGAGGAAGAACTCGGCGGTGAGTGAGTGTAGACTGTAGCGTGCAATTGCTTCTTTGATCATGTTAATTGAGAAGATGAAGCGGCGCATCTTGAACCAGTCAAACTCGAAGCCGCCGAAGCGGAAGTAGATTTTGCCTTTCACGATCCGCACGTGGCCGCAGCAAGAGAGCACCTGTGGTGTTGGTAGTGCAGGAGAGGAGGGAGAAATTTATGATTTGATCAATATTCGGGTGCCTCAAAAACAGGGAGGGAGGAGGGAGAAGTTTTGTTCCAAATAGATCAAAACAGGGAGAGTGGAGACCAAAAACAGGGAGTATAGTGCTCAATGAACCCATAATCGTGTGCCTCAGCAACAAGAAGAAAGTTCTCAATTGACCAAGCATATCAATGTGGTCAAAACAGGAAGGGAGGAGAGAGAATCTATGCGCAATGATGCTCAATCGACCCTAAACCCCAGGTTTAGGGTGTGGTCGGACGAAAACAGGGTGGAGGGAGAAGATTCTGAGTTAATCAACATTATTCTAGGCCCAGAGACTGGGTGGGAGGAGGGAACGTGTCAGCCAGATGAAGCAAATACAGAAAATGACTCATATTTTGGTGTAGATTTCGAATTTGGGTATGTTTTTTTTTTTTGTTACACTCTTAGTACACGCAATACTCACGTTATTCATGTGACCCATCCGGTGGAGGATTTCTGGGCTGATCATTCCGCTTGCGCCCATCCCCCGCTTCACCCCGGGAATCCCCATCCACGGGCGCAGATACCTATGCGCCAGGCACGCCAACCGGCGCACCGTGCGGGTCCCGCTGCGCGCCTGCAGCTCAGGGAATCCCGCGAGATCCACCACGCACTCCGCGTCGTTGGGAACGTCGGGAATGCCGCAGGATCCAAAACCCCCTGCCTCGATAAATCTCCCGCCGATTCGCGGCTCCTCCGCCGAAAGTAAATCTGATGAAGGTAAATTATCGCCATTTTTATCCGGATCCGATTCGGAGTCAGCGGATAATCCGTCTTGGAGCTGTTTTTCCTGTACTATTTCGCTACGGTCCGCTGTTAATGAGCTGGTGGGCTGGAATAACGCTTTGGTGATGTCAACTCGACTTCGTTTCAGTGTTGTGCTGGGGCTCTCGTCGTCCTGGAACAGAAACGGCCCGTTAAGGGTTTAGGATTGCGAATGCATTGAACAGAGTTGATGTCCAGGTTTCATTTCAGAAACTTGAAGTGGTTTCTCAGAAAAGGCTTTTGGTTTGGTTTGTCTCCGTTTGTTTTCTCTAAAACGACGGACTTACCATTAAGCTGAGCGAACTGGAAAGAACAAGCGATGATCCAATGAAAAACCCGAGTAGTAGCACCAGCAGACATCTCGAAGGGTCCATACATCTGTTTGTCATGGCGGAAATGAACTGCTACTACTAGCTAACTGGTTCCTCGAGGAGATTTTGGAGTGAAGGCAGTGCTGCTGTAAAAATGAGGGAGGTTCATTTGTGGTGGAATGCGGCGGGCACATACATTTGTACCAAGTTGCTCCAGTTTAACAGAAGTACCACGGTTTGTTTGGGTGTGTTGCGTTTCAAAGCGGTATACTATCGAAGCCAGTACTCACCGTGTGGAAACCAACTGGATCGCACTGCATTAGCCACTGGACGAACGTGAGTGACACCTGCGTGGTTACTTGCGAAACGGGTTGAGACGCACGAAAACAAGCTTCGGATTCCACTATACGCGAATTTTTGTATTGCGACACATGTTTTCTTGACTGGACCTGAGCTATTCACCTGAATAACCCTAACAGAAAGTGCTGTTTTGAACACACCAACCTAAAATTACTCTCTGCACTTACAACCGATTCAGCCGAAATCTTCCAACACCCTCGTCAGTCAAAATTCGTCTTAGTACAAAACTCAGCGAAATCTCCCAACTGCCTTTTCTGTCTGAAATTCGTCGACGTAACAGAAGCACGCCGAAATTGCGTCCTGGCCTCTTGTGACAGAATTTTGGCGAAGCGCTCGACACTGACCTGCATGGTGCCGTTTTCACTCGTTTCGGACTGAAGTTTTAAACATCGGTTCCCAAAACTTCCGAAACTCGGGAGGAAACATCATGTGGAACGACTGGGTTTGTGAGAGTGGAGGGTGGGAGTGGAAGGGTAAAGCAAAACAATAGCCACGCGACGCATACCAGAAGCTAGTTCGAGAGAATCAAAACGAATTTTGTATTCCCCCCCGTAAAACCCCGTATGGACACCCTCCCAGGGCAGGGGCCTGCCCTGCATCTGGCCTTGAAGAATGGCAATGCAGCGCAGCGTGAGTGCAGTCGCGATGTGATAGCGACCAAACAGCTCTCCGAATGCACGTGTCAGAAGCACAACCAACCAACCACAAGCATCCACTGGCGCGGGAAAGACATCTCTGCTGACGTGCTGCGGATGACGTGGAACAGAGTGGCATCGAATACTGAAGCTCGACTGTAGCGGCTCGATCAGAAGTCGTGAAAGTCGTTGCTTCTTGCGTCCTACACAAGCACAACGCTGAAATTGATGTTTATATTAATGTGAGTAACACCTAATTTTCTCACTAGATTCAGCATTCAAATGTGCTACTTTAGGGACAAAAAGGGTTGGCTAAACGCATTGACACGAAACCAGTCTATAGATTTTTCCCACTGCCAAACAACCGGGAATACGCAAAATCTTGAAACCATAGAGGCATCGCCCCTGCAACTACAGCAGGAAGCGCACTCGTTCCAAACAAAACCCTAATTGGGGGATTTGGGCTGAGTGCTGCATCAGCGATACGCTTTGCCAGCTCAGATGCGGGTGGAAATGACTGGTTCTCGGCCCGCTTGGCGTACGACTCGCGGATATTAATCTCCATGGGCTTAAACGGGCTTGATGGCGGGAGGACAGGAATGTGAGAGACATTTTTGCTGCATGAGAGATGGGGGTCGTAACGGAGGGAGGGAGAAGTCAAATGGGAGGGCATGAGTCAAATGAATGACTGTGATTGGTTGTGTGAGGACAGGGATGTGGAGGGTATTCTTACTGCACGAGAGGAGGAGGTGTTAGGTGATAGAAGTCAAAAGAAAGAACGTGAGTCGATAAAGAATTTTAAATTACTGGGGTAGCTCAAGCAAAGCACCTGAAAATGTTGGTGCGGATGTATCCGGGTGTCACAAGCACAACGCCGATCCCCAGCGGTTTCATTTCCACGCGCATGCAGTTGGTAACCGCATTGAACGCCGCCTTGCTGCTCCCATACGTCCCCACAAAGGGCCTGACCGGAAGAGGGGGAGAGGGGAGGGGGGGGAGGGAGTAAGGAGGGGGGGGGGGATAGTTTTTTAGGCGGCTCAAATATCGTCAGCGGTTTCATTTCCACGCGCATGCAGTTGGTAACCGCGTTGAGCGCCGCCTTGCTGCTGCCATACGTCCCCACAGGGGGAGAATTTGAGGTGCCTAGAAAATCCCCATGGGTTTCATTGTAACCAGCAACACTGTTTTTGAGTCGACTCAAAAACAGACTCATCACACACGCAAATCCCCAGGGGTTTCATTGTAACCAGCAACACTGGATACGTTGATGATTCGCCCGCTCTTCTGCTTGTGCATGTAGGGGAACACTGCGATGCCATTGCACATGTAACTGTAACCGCCTCACCTGTACGTGTAACCTCCACCTCACCTGTGAGTGTAACCAGCAACACTGGATACGTTGATGATTCGCCCGCTCTTCTGCTCGTGCATGTAGGGGAACACAGCTTGTGACAATGCCAATGCCCCAAACAGGTTTGTGTCATACACCTGGGGAGGCGGGGGAGAGGGAGGCAGAAGGGAGAGGAAAAGGGGGGCAGAGAAGGGTAGTAGGAGGGGGGTTGGAGTCCACTTTTCTGCTTGTGTTGTACATGTGGGGGGGAACACGGCCTGGGACAACGCCAATGCTCCGAACAGGTTCGTGGGGAGGAGGGGGAAGCAGGAGGGAGCAGGGGGGAGCAGGAGGGAGGAGGGGGGAGCAGGGGGGAGGAGGGGGGAGCAGGGGGGAGCAGGGAGGAGGAGGGAGGAGGAGGGAGGAGGAGGGAGGAGAAGGGAGGAGAAGGGAGGAGAAGGGAGGAGAAGGGAGGAGAAGGGAGGAGAAGGGAGGAGAAGGGGGGAGAAGGGGGGAGAAGGGGGGAGAAGGGGGGAGAAGGGGGGAGAAGGGGGGAGAAGGGAGGAGAAGGGAGGAGAAGGGAGGAGAAGGGGGGAGAAGGGGGGAGAAGGGGGGAGAAGGGGGGAGAAGGGGGGAGAAGGGGGGAGAAGGGGGGAGAAGGGAGGAGAAGGGGGGAGAAGGGAGGAGAAGGGGGAGAAGGGAGGAGAAGGGAGGAGAAGGGAGGAGAAGGGAGGAGAAGGGAGGAGAAGGGAGGAGAAGGGAGGAGAAGGGAGGAGAAGGGAGGAGAAGGGGGGAGAAGGGGGGAGAAGGGGGGAGAAGGAGGGAGAAGGGGGGAGAAGGGGGGAGAAGGGGGGAGAAGGGAGGAGAAGGGAGGAGAAGGGGGGAGAAGGGGGGAGAAGGGGGGAGAAGGGGGGAGAAGGGGGGAGAAGGGGGGAGAAGGGGGGAGAAGGGGGGAGAAGGGAGGAGAAGGGGGGAGAAGGGAGGAGAAGGGAGGAGAAGGGGGGAGAAGGGAGGAGAAGGGAGGAGAAGGGAGGAGAAGGGAGGAGAAGGGAGGAGAAGGGAGGAGAAGGGAGGAGAAGGGGGAGAAGGGGGAGAAGGGGGGAGAAGGGGGGAGAAGGGGGGAGAAGGGGGGAGAAGGGGGGAGAAGGGGGGAGAAGGGGGAGAAGGGGGGAGAAGGGAGGAGAAGGGAGGAGAAGGGAGGAGAAGGGAGGAGAAGGGAGGAGAAGGGAGGAGAAGGGAGGAGAAGGGAGGAGAAGGGAGGAGAAGGGAGGAGAAGGGAGGAGAAGGGAGGAGAAGGGAGGAGAAGGGAGGAGAAGGGGCGAGAAGGGGGGAGAAGGGGGGAGAAGGGGGGAGAAGGGGGGAGAAGGGGGGAGAAGGGGGGAGAAGGGAGGAGAAGGGAGGAGAAGGGAGGAGAAGGGAGGAGAAGGGAGGAGAAGGGAGGAGAAGGGAGGAGAAGGGAGGAGAAGGGAGGAGAAGGGAGGAGCAGGGAGGAGAAGGGAGGAGAAGGGAGGAGAAGGGGGGAGAAGGGAGGAGAAGGGAGGAGAAGGGAGGAGAAGGGGGGAGAAGGGAGGAGAAGGGGGGAGAAGGGGGGAGAAGGGGGAGAAGGGGGGAGAAGGGGGGAGAAGGGGAGGAGAAGGGAGGAGAAGGGAGGAGAAGGGAGGAGAAGGGAGGAGAAGGGAGGAGAAGGGAGGAGAAGGGAGGAGAAGGGAGGAGAAGGAGGAGAAGGGAGGAGAAGGGAGGAGAAGGGAGGAGAAGGGAGGAGAAGGGAGGAGAAGGGAGGAGAAGGGAGGAGAAGGGAGGAGAAGGGAGGAGAAGGGGGGAGAAGGGGGGAGAAGGGAGGAGAAGGGAGGAGAAGGGGGGAGAAGGGGGGAGAAGGGGGAGAAGGGAGGAGAAGGGGGGAGAAGGGGGGAGAAGGGGGGGAAGGGAGGAGAAGGGGGGAGAAGGGGGGAGAAGGGGGAGAAGGGAGGGGAAGGGAGGAGAAGGGAGGAGAAGGGAGGAGAAGGGGGGAGAAGGGGGGAGAAGGGAGGAGAAGGGAGGAGAAGGGGGGAGAAGGGGGGAGAAGGGGGAGAAGGGAGGAGAAGGGGGGAGAAGGGGGGGAAGGGAGGAGAAGGGGGGAGAAGGGGGGAGAAGGGGGAGAAGGGAGGAGACTCTCGCCACGGGTAACTCTGCCAGCGGTCTCAGCAGCCCACACCCTCTATCCATGCATCCAGACAACCTTGTCCCATTCTCACCTACGGTTACCACATCCCACCTCTTTGATCCTCGCCAAGGGTAATTCTGCCAGTGGGCCCGGCAGGCCACACCCCGCGTTGTTAACCAACACGTCTACCCGCCCTGCTGTTTGCGTCACTTGCTTGACCGCTGCCTGTAGGGTGGGAAGGGGGGGGGGAAGGCGGAGAGGAGCTTGGAAAACTGGCAGCCCACACCCCGCGTTGTTGACCAACACGTCCACCCGCCCTGCTGCTTGCGTCACTTGCTTGACCACCGCCTGTACGGGCAAGAGGAGCGGGAGGGAGCGCGGGAGAGGGGAGGTGGAAGGGGACAAATTTGCCAATAGTCCCGGCAGCCCACACCCCACCCCCCGTTGTTGACCAGCACGTCTACGCGCCCTGCTGCTTGCGTCACTTGCTTGACCACCGCCTGTATGGGAGGGAAGACGGGGAGGGCGTGGGGGAGAAGGAGGCACAGTATGACAACCCCGGCAGCCCACACCCCACCCCGCGTTGTTGACCAGCACGTCCACGCGCCGCGCCCAGCGATGAGGGCGCCCTCAGGAATCGCGTTGCGTTGACTTTTGAGTCGACTCAAAAGTCAACGCAGCGATGAGGGCGCCCTCAGGAATCGCGTTGCGTTGACTTTTGAGTCGACTCAAAAGTCAACGCAGCGATGAGGGCGCCCTCAGGAATCGCGTTGCGTTGTTGCCCAACACGTCAACCCGCCCTGCCGAGCTTGTGACTTGCTTGACTGCTGCCTGTAGGGTGGGGGGCGGATAGAGAGGGTGAGGGGGTGGTGGAGAGACAGCTTGTCAAACTCAGCAGCCCACAGCCGGCGTTGTTGACCAGCACGGCCACGCGCCCTGCTGCACTCGTGACTTGCTTGACCGCTGCCTGTAGGGGAGGAAAGAGGACAAGGGGAGAAGGGGAATGAGAGGTTGGGAGGAAAGGGGAGGAGAAGGGGGTGAGGGGGGCGGGGGAGAAATTGGAGGAGAGGAAGGAGAGGGGAAGGGAGAGGAGAGGAGTGAGAGGAGATGGCGGAGAGGAGAGGGGGAGAGGGGCGCGGAGGAGGGCGGATTGTCGGTTTTGACTGCCCACAGCTCACGTTGGTCACCATTACTGGGTAATTAAACTCCAGTTATCTCAAAAGAGGGCGGTGGAGAGCGGTGGAGAGGGAATGAAAGGAGGGGAGGAAGGTGGGGGGTGGATGGACCTATCGCAAGTCTGGCTAATCAACGACCGCGATTTTCACAAACTAGCACATCAAACTCGCGGGCTACTAGATCTCATCGCAGCATCACCTGGATGGACGGCTCAGATGTGACGTCGAGAGCCAGCGTGTGCACCCCTTTCTCCTTCAGCCCCTTCATCGTGTCGACCCGTCGTGACGTGGCGAACACGTTCGCACCGCGGCGCTGAAACTCCCTAGAGGGTGATGACGTGGCAATGGGGTGGAAATTAGTACACACTGAATAATCAACAGAAGTGACAGTGAAGAATGTGACAATAAACGTCGATACCGAGAATCCAGGTTGGCGAATGCAGCCCTACCGAGGAACCCACGAAAGCATTTCGTCGATACCGAGAATAAGTGTAACGAGGGCAAGAATTGAAGCGAAAGGGGGGCTTACTCGGCAATGGCGTAGCCAATTCCTCCATTGGAGCACCCCGTTATAAGAACAACCTTCCCCTTGGCGTCTCGCTCCGTCGGCTTGGCCAACGCGCCGCCCATAACGGAAGGAAGAAACGATTCGTTACTCCGAATAGTAGGTTCGTATTACGCTCGAGGCTTCAGAGAGGCGCCAATCGCTACCACCACTCGAGAATGCTCAATGCAAACTGCACGGCTTGCGACCTTGAGACCAATTTACACGATATGGACGGGAGATCAAGGCGGATTTCTCGCGCTCGGAAAGGTCGCCACAGGGAAATAGGTTTTATGCAGTATCAAACAAGAAGGCCATTCTGCTTCGGTATTGTACCAAGATAAAGTGGTGAAAATATGTTTGCTCTCGTTTCGTAGGCTTTAGGTTGGTCGAGTTTCCAGCCATGATCGTTTTCCATTCGGACGGACAGGATTGAATAAAATGTCGTGTCATGTATGTCAATGACGGCTGGGATGAGGCTCGGAGGAGTCGACTGCGTGGGAGACGTTGATTGACGGATCGATGACAGGTGACAGTTCTGCCGACAGCTCCGTTGGCGAGGTTGCGGTCACGGCGATTTCGCGAGCTTCGTGAAGGTGTTACAGGTAACTTGTAGAAAGCAAAGTTTGTGTTTGCTTGGAAGCGATGCTGGTCGGTGCAGGTTGCATTTGCCAGAACGCCCAGCTGGTGGCAGTTTCTGAAGAACCGTGTTCAGAAACCTGGAAACAGGCATCGTTACAGCCGCGGTGCAGGGGTTACAGTAGAGATTTACTATAATAACGGACCTCCAAAGTCTATTCTGGGATTCGAGAAGAAAATGTTTTTGGTGTGTAAACACGCATTCGGGCCTTCACCAGGCCCTTAGTAACCTCCATGCAGCAGATATGCCCGTCCTCGCATCGTTTTCCTCCGTTCAGCCAATAGGAACCTCCCAGTGCCGCAGGAATCCTCCCCTGACTCATCCCATTTTCCACATCCATCAAACCGCACTCAAACGCACTCACTCCCTGTAGACTGACTGAATTTGGCGGCGCCGTTCCAGCCCACACGGACTGCCACAGCAAATTCAAGCAGAAGCAGTACATGAATCCAAACGAATTCAAAGCACAATCCAGAACTCCCAACAGATTAGCTTGAGTTGCTGTTCAACTCTTCAGCAGCAATGGCTTCCTTCTTCCAAGTCCTTTCAGCCTTTCTTCTCCTCGCGCCTGCTATCAGCAGCTCGTTTGCTGCTCCCCTCCACTCTAGACCAGCCGAATCTTTGTCCACTGATCATGCTGCAGCTATCACCACAGCAGCAGCAGCAGCAGCAGCAGCAGCAGCAGCAGCAGCAGGTGAAGCTGTCAAGAATGAAATTCCTTCAAACGAGGATTCTGCAGCATCAAGGCGGGTGATCTTTGGCAAATTCCCGGACCCCATCTGCAAGCGCTTCGGGGGATGCAGCGAGCCCATTGACCCCATTGACCCTGTTGACCCCGTTGTCCGTCCATGCCTCCCGCCACGTCAGCCGTGCCCTCTGCTCGAGGACAGCTCAGCAGACACTGTGAAGCGCCAATTCGGATGCTGGGGACCGCAGATTTACTGCAACGGGAGCTGCTGCCTCGTGAGTCAGCTTTGAGAAACCTCCAATCAGAGGAGTCTCTAAGAAATTTCAGAAATGGCCCTGCCAGTGAGCCAATGGCTCACTGCAACGGGACTCGCTGCTGCCTTGCGAGTCCACGTCAGCCTGATTTTTTAGCGCCTCAAGGATTCACAGCTACAAGAGCGTCTGCTTTTGACGTGCTCACCACTCCACTCCAAATGCTTACTCTGTTGTGCAAACTCCACTTGGCTAAAGTCTGGCTGTACTCGGGTCCAGGCTTGACGTACTACTCTGGTAGTACCATCACAAGCCTTCTCAACTTCTCTTCTCTTTTCCCTCTATCCTCTCCCCTTTCAGCCATAACTCTCTTTTCCCTTTCCCAGGTGAACTCCCCGCGTTTCTGTGGCCTGCCGTCTCCCAACAGCGAGACTTGAGTCAACTCAGAGACCTATGAGCTTACTTCATCTCCACTCCTCTATCCTCTCCCTCTCTGCCACACCTCTCTCCCCATTTCCCAGGGAAACTCCCCACTTTGTTGCGGCGGCCAGTGCTGCCTGGGAGGCGAGTCCATAGGGCTCACCTGCTGCCTGCCGTCTCCCACCAGCAACTCTAAACTCGACCCAAACCGACTTGCTAACCTACATCTTCGAACCCTCTGTTTTCTCCCTCTATTTCGTACCTCTCCTTCTGTGCCTCATGGAAACTCCTCGCGTTGCTGTGGCGGAAAGTGCTGCCTGGGAGGCGAGTCCATAGGGCTCACCTGCTGCCTGCCAGGTCTGTCGTCTCACTCCGTGCCTTCCCTCTCTCCCCCATCCTCCTTCCCGTTTCCTCAGGGAAACTCACCGCGTTGCTGTGGCGGAAAGTGCTGCCTGGGAGGCGAGTCCATAGGGCTCACCTGCTGCCTGCCATCTCCCACCAGCGATCCCACCACTGCTGGCACCTGCTGCAGCACCCGCACCAGCTACTGCTGCGGCGGCAACTGCTGCAAGCACGGCACCACCTGCTGCAACGGCAAATGCTGCGAACCCGGATCCACCTGCTGCAACGGCAAGTGCTGCCCGGGCGGCGTGAAATGCTGCGGCGGGCAGTGCGGCGGCTGCCCGGAAAAATCCTCCTGCTGCGGCGGAAGCGTGTGCTGCAACGATGAGTTAAAGCCTCAGTGCTGCAGCATCCCGGGTGTGAGAGGCGGGGAGTGCTGCCCTGGGATCGACTCTAACGGGGAGGCGACTGGTAGTTACTGCTGCGGTCAGCAGTGCTGTCAGGGATCTGATATGGAACGCCCCCGCTGCTGCTACTCGGCGAAGACTGGCCCGCGCTGCTGCAAGCGTCCCATCGGGATTCCCATTGATATTCCCATTGGTCTCCCAATTGACCCGTAGACAAGCCGCTGAGAGGGTAGGGGTTGACTTTTGAGTCGAGACTTTCGAGCCACCTCTTGGGAATTACGATGTGCGAAGGCTGTTAATGAGGAGGGTGATGGGGTGCAACAAGGAAGGGAGTTGGACCTGCGAGAATCTGAGGAAGGGAAAATATAGTAAGAACCAAGTCACTCAATAAGGTTGGGGACACACCTATGATGCGTCGAGGACGCATGAAAGGATGTGTGGAAGGATGATTGGCTGGAGCTTCGCAATGGCTTTGTGATGGCTGGGCTGGTGTGATCTGTAGCATAGCATGTGATGCTGTATGTATATAAACGAATATGGGAGGGAGGATGTAAGATGACATATCAGTATTGTGTCATCACCAAAATGTTTCTGACCCTAGCGTGACCCACCTTCCGGCCTGACCCAAGCCTGTCCTGTAAATGCCTCCAGAGTTTCTTTGTGGTCAATTTAGGGTTAGTGGTCAGAACAGGGTCAGTTCTGGGTCAGTGAGTTTTTGGCCCCAAAACTAACCCAACGTCGATCTGACCCGAAACTGTCCCAAACCTGCCTACCTCATGTTCCTTGACCGCCCGGGTTCGATTCTCGCCATGTAACCGGAAAAAAAAAACCCAGATATAAGCCGCCCCATTATGGACAATGTCCTGAAGCCTTGCAATCGATACGTGGTGTACCAAATCATTAACACTACATACAGTACCAACAACAGGTCTATAACACAGTCCATGGCCAGAAATACATCCGCGAGGCCAGGCCAAGCGGAGTTGGTTCTAGGCGTCCGAAACTAATGGGTGGCAACCGAATGGAAACAACATCGCCTACTACTGCCCAACTGCCCACAGTTAATACATCAATAGTGTAGCGTGGTTTGCCACATATACCGACCCCACACGGTCCCCGTCAGGGCACAACCACACGGCTGCAACGTGTCTTCATCCCCCATCACTCATCAAATAGGAACCGATTCACCAAAGAGAACCGGGGCTCAGTGAAACACGGGACAATATGGGCAAGGGACAGAATGCTCTCCACCTCGACAACGGCATACTCATCCTCTCCCTCCGTTGGCAAGAGCCTCACGCATCCCGTCACGGGGCATGGAGTGGGATGCTCGTCGAAGTACCGCACCACTGCGCGCCTGTGAATCTGGGCCTCGTCGTCCATGAAATGGAAGAGCATGAGGCACCGTGCATACCACACGCCTTCCCCCCCATCAATCGCCACGTAGCTGAACTTCCCTTCACCCGGCGCTGCCTTCACCATGTGCGCTGGCCCGCGGCCCAAGAGGCGGTCATGGGGGGGTATCGCCAGCGCGGTGTGCACCTGCAAACAACGACAAGAACGGCTCCGGGCATCACGTGAAGGTCCCCCTCAAACGCAATGACAAGGCACTACTGACCACCTCGTACCCCAGACAAGGCTCCGGCCCGGTTAAGCCCCCTTGCACCCAGCCATGGACGAGACATCACCTGCACGCCTGACGCAGCGATCCCCACACGCCGCATCACCCGTGCGATCCCATCCATCACGACGCTGCCCAGCCCGGCGCCGTATTCCGCCCAGACCGGGTCCTGCGCATCCCCCACCGCCATGTGCCGTGAACGTCGGGTCAGCACCCGGGTGTTGTGCTTCACCGCCTATGCCCACGCATCGTACGATGGGAATGGAAAAAGAGCGTAAATGGGGGCCAAACATGACCAGATGAGTTGGCTGCAAATATGGGACACCATTATGGAGGTAAAGTCACATGGAGCGTCACTTCGCCATGCATGCATGACCCGAAATAGCTCACCGTGCGCATGGCTGTCTCGTACGTCCTACCCCCCTCTTCCCGACCCAGGCCCCTGATTGCCTCGTTGCGTGCGTGGCGAACCGCAATGTCTCTGCCCACGTCCCGCCAGTTCGAGTTCCGTGCAGGCCATTTGCAGCATCGCTTATGCATGGCCTCGTAGGTGTTGGTCGATTGCTCGGACGGGATGCCATGCATCCTGATGGCATGCGGAAGGTGCCGGAGAAGATGCACCTTCGGCAGCCGCCACTGCGACGACTGCTTGGGGAAGACGAGCTTCAGCTCCGCTACCAGCCTGCGCAGCAATGATCCAGCAAGGCGTGAGAGGGTTTGGCGATGCGGGGCAGTGGCATGAGGGGCATGTGGGTTAGCCGGGAGGAGCAGATGCTGCAAGGGCGTGAGAGTGCGGAGCAGATAAGGCTGGGGCATATGATATGCAGGCAGGGGCAGGGGCATGAGAGTGCGCAGCAAGAGAGTCACTTGCATGATAGTCCAACGCGGGGGAGGAAAGGGCATTAGAGGCAGGGGCGTCTGATGCAGTGGTATGAGAACCTGCTGCTGCCTAATAGCATGACAATTATGGATCATATTGCAGTTCGGGGTATGAGGGGATCAAGGGTTGAGAGGCTTTTGCATGATGACGAGTGGCATTGGAGGGAGGGGCCTTATAGGCAAGGGCATGAGATGTTGAGGCATCAGAGGCCGGTGCGGGACAGATAGTGTCTTGTGAGGCAGGGGCTCAAGGTGCAGGGGCATGGTGGATGCTGGTGCCAGCCAAACGTGTGAATGACAAACCCGCTTACACAAGGGTCTTCCTCGTTGCATCTCGAAGAGACGCCTCCGTGTGATACGCCACGCGGAAATACACGCGGTACCACTCGTTGAAGAGGATGACCACGCGGGCAATGTCCTCGTGGCCAGGCAGGTGAGCGACCAGCGGGACAATCTGCATCATGGCCCGGTGCTCCCATGCGGCGTACTGGGACACCGTCCCAAAGTATGCCGATGGGTCCGGATGCCTGAGAAGAGACGGTGGCGTCACTGCCATGACGGCCTCGCACTGGCTGCGGCCACAAGCAATGCAACATCAAAGTAAGACATGAGCAAACACGCTTGACACCGCGCAGTGCTACCTCACATGTGGACGGCACCGCGCCACAACCCCCCGAAAACCCGCACTCAGTACCTTAGAAGAAGTAGCTGCTCGGTGGGGGTTAATTTCGCCACCAGGCAGCGCATGGTGTGCAGCCACACCCCCTCGTCCACCACGTGCATGATGCATATTCCGATGACCTCGTAGAGGTTCCCCCAGGGTGTGTCGACGTGCGCCCATTCCCACAGTGCGCACTGCCAAACCGCACAAAGCCACTCATGCTGTTATCCCCGCGCGAAAATCGGGAAATTAGGGTTCTGCAAACAATCGTTCAACTGCCTGACCCCCACACCGAGCCGATCGTAGGGTCACTCACCTTCACAAAGTGTGTGCACCATGCAGACTAAACTCTCTTGCGCTTCTTTGGGTTGGTACCCTCGATCCGCTCGTACACGTCCTTCTGGCCTTGCACGGTGCGTGTCGTGCTTTCCAGTGTCAGATCCGCCAGGTCCCACTTGCTCACGAGGCACATAGAGCAAGGTTGGTTCGACGTGGCTGCCCATGTGCATGTCACCATGCACGACTCGGGGTGGTCGCACACGTACTTGCTCAGGAGTGGAAAGACCCTCTGTTTCCGCCCCAAATGATCCGTGACCATGATTCCCCCACTGCGCAAGACGGGGACCGGACGTCGGTAGAAGCAAGTGTGACAAACGGGTTATTCAGCAGGTGCCGGCCTGGGACACTACACCGCTTACGGATGGCACCTCCCACGCCTTTGGCCGCAACGTACCTCTCGACTGATGATGCCTGCATGAGAGGCCCTAGTACCAGCCGCAGCATCTCGTGCATGAGCTCCGTCTTCTGCTCATGTGTCAAGGCTGCGGGTAGCGGGGGGAAGAGTGCTACCATCTCCACGCCACCTTCCAGCCATCGGCTGGCCTCGGGAATGTTGTCCAGCGAGAACATAATCGGGTGAGCCAGCTGCCTCCCATTAAACGTCAGATGTGTCGCATCACTGAACAGAATCACCGCTGCCACTATACCGGCACCCCGTAAAGCCTCCTGTAGGGTATGGGTCGGACACAGACCGAGATGTGGACGTACAACCCACCCTGCGTCTGCTCACCCTCCCCGATGTTGCGACATGAGCACAGGAGCACAAGGGGAACGACATCATGACAGATTCAGACGTACCCATGCCCGCCGAAACCAGTCGCATTCCACAGCAGCCCCGTAACGTCTCTCGTCATCCACTTCCACTATCCGTGGTTCCGTCGTGAACCCGGGGACCCGGGACATCTTCTCCCACATCCTCAGCAGAATCTGCGTGGTGAAGGATTGCCCAATGAGCAGCATTGGGGAATGTCAATGTGGCAGAAATGTGGACTGCCTCTAATCTCTATGCCGCAAAACTCACACGATCGAGCGGGCGAAACCGAAACGTCACCGCGCCCAGCCCCTCCTGCAGCTCCAACACGCGTATCTCCCATTCGTCGCCATATGACAGGTATTCCTCCTCGAACCGTTCGAGGTCCCGATATGACTGCCACAGATCCACCTCTGAGGGGTCCCCGTTCCCTGCTTTAAACAACTGTATGATGTCGGTTATGGCCGCATTAGGCAAGAAATACGTCCTCGCAATGCGCGCTATTTCTAGCCTAAAGTCCCGACTGACACCCGCCTCCGCCACGTCCGAGGACGCCCCCGATGCAACCGACGGAGCTGACTCTGCTGATGACGACACCTCCCCGCCTTCGCCATTGGCGTCCTCCTCGTCGCGATCGTGAGCCGTGCGGGGTTCGAATGGCGCGTCAATGCGCCGACCGGATGCGTGCACGATCGTGATTAACGGCGGCCGATAGAATCGGCCGTACGGAATGCCTAAGGCCGCTAGGCGGTCCTGTTCGTACAGGCATTTTCTGTTCCTACGCTGATGTCTACGTATCCCACCGTAGCTTTTCAGTAATTTCTCGCAGAAACAGCATGTCGCGTACGGCATAGTATACGGGTCCCTTCTCGGTACATGACACACATGGCCGTCACTTAGACGAATGCGTGCGTGCAAACGCACTTTACATCGATGGCTAATGCACTAACGTTAAGGTTGTGGTCGCGCCTACGAGAGCTAGCGTAGTGAACAAGGCGTAAACTGCGTTAGGGTTTCTCTCGATCTCGATATAGAGTTAAGGGGCAAAAGTGTGTGTTTATGTAATTTGACCAGTAACATATAATACGATGAACATTAAGGCTTACAAATATGGAGAGACGCCACTGAGTTTCACGCATATCGCCACCCCATATACGAGCCACGCCATGACCACTATCATACTGGAGCCAACACTATGATCTGTTCTGTCTAAGGGTGTCCCCTAGGAGGCTATGTCAAACTTTCAAGGACACCTGTGCATCTTGAAGTGGGCCACCAATGGGGCCCCACCCCTAGTTGCCATAAATAGATCAACACTATTAGCTCAGGATAGACAGAGTTTCTACGGCGCATCAATGTCCGTGCGTGGGCGCTTTGCGCTAGGCACTGGCATCAGTCGCTCAACAACATCGATGAACGTGATGGCAGTGTCGAAGGCCGGCAGCCTGGCCACAGCTGCAAAATTATGAGAGTGTGGACAATCACCGACAATGCGTAAGTCCTGCGCTCTATACATCTGAAGGTGGAGTTTGCCACGCCTTACGGGCAACTCACCTCGAGCCAGTGCATCCACACGAGCCCGGGCCCTGATCGGTAATCCCATGATGGCTGCCTCGTCCGCATCGTTTGTTCTTGCGGACAAGAGATAGGGGGTGAGATATCGGACTACACCAAGAACAGAAAATGGGGAAACTGTGCCTCACCTTCCGTGGCTAGGCGGATGGTAGAGGGAATGGGCAGCAGCCGCTCTACCACATCGATGAACCAGATAGCCGTCTCGAAGTTTGGCAGTCTGGCGGCAGCTGCACAAGGTGATGGGTGGGATGCGCGAATTAGCATGGCTTCTTACAAGGAGCCCATCGGAGGGTGCCCGACAAATGACACACACATGAAACGGACTCACCCCGCGCGGCACGAGGCACATTTGGCAATACAGCTGCAAGCAGAGGCACGCTAGCCGCCTGGTGTGTACCTCCAGGTCCTGTAATGATGACCAGGGGAGGTCAGGCACTCTGGACAGAGAGCGAAATGCCCTGAACGCCGAGGTGTGACACAACTTGAATTAGCACAGGAAGGGCTGTGAGTTGAGTTACGCGGCCCATACCTGCCATGGCACCGCAATGCGGGTGCCCATCGTGGCCCAGTGACGCTGTCCGCGGCGTTACTCCTGGCTCGGCCTGCCCGTTGTCCTCATCCTTGGGCTTGGTTGCGTTGCAGTCTATTACGTCACCATGGCCCATACCGGCCATAGATGCCGCCCCCCCTTTCTGCTCCGCTTGTTCGACCCTGGGCTCGGATAGCATTTCTCCGCCGACTCCATGCGTGGCCCCGGTCACGGGATTCTGCTGCTGGCTTCGGCCATGGTTGCGATTTGGACCTGTTGGCTCCGGCAATGAGGCAGCGAGAGGTGATGTTGGCTCATAAACAACGCCACTAACGACGTCCTTGCTCTTGCCGATGTCCTCATCGTTAGCGCTCAACGCAACTACCTTAGGAACTGCAGTGTCCGTCGCCACCGGCTTAGGTGACTTATCGACAAGACGATTCTGGCCGTCGACCCTCGTGCCTCCCACTTCTTGCTTTTCGCCCACCACACAGGGGTTTACGCGCCCCGTTGCAACACCTGTAAGGCGGTTCGTGGGTCGGCTCGGTTGAGGATCGTTCTCGTGTGGCGCGAATCGTCCGCCGCGGAACTCAGACGCTGGTTTGTCATTGGCAGGCCGAAGGGAGCTCAGGTCCTCCTCCGTCGCAGGAGTTTCTGTCGCGAGGTCCGGTGATCCTGTGTAGATCTGCGTCTCCGCTTCCATTAGCGCGTCCACCGGCTCCCCTAGCGCTACGGGTTCCTCGTCACCCTGTCCGTGCCCGGCGGGGTGTTTGGCGCCTATGGGCTCAGATTCTCCGCCGTACCGTGGATCAGAACCATCCCATTTGTACAAGTGAGCCCGTGGATTAAAACACGGAAGTAGAAACGCACCGCTTCGATACACATCTTCCGGCATTCCACAGAATGGGTCTTCACTCTCTCCGTCAGCGCCACCGTCGTGTACGGCGTGCCCTAACTGCTGACTGTTGGCGCGCTGGTGTGGCCCGCTTCGCGTGGAAGCCATGGTTGTTAACCTGACTGTCGGAATCGGGGGTGGGTTTCTCGTTTGCCAAGGGGTGTAAGCCATGTGTACTTGACCGCTGATTAGGGTTTCGGGAACAGTGACGGCCTCTTGTCGAGCTGTTTCACCGACCATCTTCCAAACACCCTAAACTCAACCTCGCTAATGACTACTGTTATGTCCGGTACGATTCGTGCATATATATTTATCGTAATTGCATAAACATAGCAAGTTCAGGCATGGATTACAGTCACCCAAGGAGCCCATCTGTGCTCCATTGTTCACAACGATTTACTGTGACAAACATAGTGCTATGAAGATGAGGCGCCCATCTGCTTGGGGTACCAGCCGCTCCACTTCCAGAAATCCTCCCTAATGTCCTCCCTCCATTCTGTTGGATCTCCCCACAGTGTGATAGACGATGTGTTTGCAAAAGCGGTCTCCACCATCACCTGCATATATTTCATCACGTACACACCACAGTCGTTCCCGTTCGACTGTTTTGTGACCTGGGACACAGAGTACATCACACACATACAGAGAAATCACACAGTACAGACGCAGTCAGAGATTGGACGCGATGTCTTGTTCTGGCGAATGTGGTCAAGTGTTAAGCGTTCCCTACCTCCATGGTGACGAGCTCCACCGAATTCTCCCATAGTTGCGCCTCCACGTCAGTGACAATGGGCCGATACCCAGTGAGCTGAGCCGCAAGATAACGTCTCAGTGGTCCGGCGATGTCCGTGTGTAACGAGAGGGAGTCTGCATGCAGGATGCGGGTAGGTCGCGGGATGTTGTGCTCGTCGACTGTGTGGTCGTTGTCCAGTATGACAAGGCTCCAGTGGCCGCTGCAAGAACGAATGCAAGATTGGGTGCCGACATGAGACTTTGTGGTCGCGTACAGCTGCGTTGACGGATGACTACACCTGTTAATGACTCATGCGCTGTAGATCGGAACGATGACCCACTTGTAGGTCAGGATATTCTCTCCGCACGCGAAGTTTCGCAATGCCGCTGCGGTGTTGTCACGGGAAATCAGCGTGTAAAAGTATGTCCCCGCGTATAGCCACGTCCGCTCTTCTCTCCTAGTCTCGTATTGCATCAAGCTGCATCAAACGAATGACGAAACGCGTTTAGCATGGATACTATGCTAGTAACAACCTGGTGAATGGGTTGTTGCAATGACGCACATCAAGCAGCGGGTTACTCACATGCCCCACCACTCAATGATGTCGCCAGACACCCACTTTCCAGGGGACAGGGTGTCTAGCTGTTTCTGCGTCAACGATAACCACGAGCCACCAATTGTGTAGGGGATACTGTACTTCTTCATACGGGAGGTAGGGGCCTGAGACTTTTTAGGAGGCATTGTAGGATGTATTACGAGCGTGAACCCTGAGGTCTACGTGGAAGCCAAGGGTCTACGATAAGGAGGCGGTTAGGCAGCGTCAAGTGCGGCGGGCTGGAGAGGTAAGATGTGAACTAATCGATCCAGAAATGGGGACGTTGATGTTGACATAACTCCACGGTACGGTGGTGAACGGTTTATTACTTCGCACTCAACAGGTGCCTGCGATCACCGTGGCTTACCGTCACGGGAAATGTTGAAGATGCAGTGCAGTGTGTACTCCCAGACCAACGGGCAACCTTGTAACGACCATCCCATAATGGTCGCCTATAGCGGACTTCGTTAAGGCATCCGGACAGGGTTTGCACGGTATGTGCCTAAACAAGTTGTCCTGGTACACGGTACAGTGGTCAACGTCAACCACGATAAGGTTACACGTCATAGCCGCAGTTCGAGGCCGACGCGTGGACAGGGGTCTTACGAAAAGCGGCCAATGACGCGTATCCCATCCGTCATGTGCTGTACAACGCACAGACGGTTTAGATTGACCCAGTCGGGCGGGGATTCCAATCCACGGCTGTCAGTCACTTCGAATGCCACGCCCCCAAGGGAGCAGGATTCGATTGACGCGTCTGGTTGGTTGATGGGTGCAAGACTCCTGTTCTTTGTTGTCTCATTTGCGTTTTTGGCGAAACCCTTGCTGTGTCTCTTTGGGTACTACTCGTAACCCTAGCTAATGCCCTTCCTCGCAGGCCAGTGCAAGAACAATCGCCCTATTGAAGAAGCCAGTTCGAGGTCAGAACGATGTCTCTAACCTTAGACCGACCCATGCGAGATAGGAAGCCACCCGCACACCTTAACGGGACCGATTTCGTAGTTACCACGGTCCGCACTCGAGCGCTGGACAGCAAATGGGTGGAAGAGAGTGAGCGCACGCGTGTGCTCGTTTGTGAATATCGAACTCGGCGTCTACGTGGCGACAGTCATTTGACGCCAGCCCAACGACAGGCCACTCACGGTGTTAGCGCCGACACACGCCAGAGACCGTTGCCTAATCCATACGGCCAGACTCCAGAGTCCGTGCACGAGGAGCGCGAAGCACGGAGACGTCAACAAACGAAGCTTTTGACGGAGATTGCGTCCTCAGACGCGGGGCCTGCAGAACAGTCAAACAAGGCAAGGGGTAAGCCACTTCCGTACGTGCTTTTATTGCCGCATGCGTAACGCCGATTTCTTATTAGGAATGGTTAATCGCGCCGTTGGCCATGGGCGGTGCCACCAATACGGTGACCCTGGGTACTCACCAAGCTACTAAGTAGCTTTTGCGTTTGTTGTTGCAGGTGGTGATTCGCCCATAAGCGGGGACACTGAGCACGGCGGTCCACGCAGCACCGAGTGCGGCCCTGAGGCATGGCTGAAGTACAACGAGCTGCTGTTTACAGTGCAACACTCATCATGCTCTGAAGAGCCCGACGTAGACGGCGAGGGCACGGAGTCCTCATCCTGTGACAGCGAGGATCAGTCTGGCGACGCGGACTGGGTCGCAAGCGAGACCGAGTCCGAAGGGGAGACTGATAACACGCCTCCTCCCTCTCACCAATCTGAACTCGCAGGAACGGGAGGTTGCGGCCAATCTGCATCAGGCCGTGCGGGTAAGCGCTTGCGGGCCACCGGGAGCGGGTCCGGCCCGTTACGCTGTGACGCCAACACGTCTGTGCTTCGACGGGTCGTGGCTGTGACGACACGGGCGTCCGGCATGAGGCGCAACTTTTTTAACATCTACGAGGAGACGTGCGACGGTGACATTCCGTCGGCTTCAGGCCAGAGCGCGAATGTTGCACGAGGCGAGCCGGCGACGTCAGAGACCCGAGTACACGATAAGAAATTGCAGCCGTCACTAACCACGGCGGCAGCGGGTCTTGGTGGGTACCCCGCCACATCGACCCCCACACCTACCACCCCTCTGAATCGGTCGCAGGATGTCGTCAGGGGATCGGCGTTTTCAGGTAACTCCGCGAGGCCGTGGCCACTCACCCCGACCACAACTCTTAAGCACAGTGGTGTGGAAGCCGAGTCTAACGCGGCACCTTCTCGTGGCGGGGGGGTGGTGAACCGGACCTTGTTCGCTTCGCCGCCCAGGATGCATCCTTCTAAAACTGCCTGCTCGCCTTCTAACATTACCCCTGCCACGCCCTTGGCAGCACCTTCACCGCAGGTGCACGAACGTGGTCCGGACGGAGCTGGTGTGTTGCCTGGCATGATTCCCACGCCCTTCCTGGACACATGCGAGGACACTCACGCCAGTGTCCGTGGAGCGGACACCGTTCTTGGCGGCGATGGGTGTCGAGACGACGTCGCAGGGCGTGCGATGGAGCAAATACGGCTGCTGTGGGCGCAGGTTCAGGCGACTCGTGGGACAAAGGGTCCATCGGATGCGGCACAAGGGGGCGTGATGAACTTCACCCTTGGCGAAGACCTGCATGCCGCTCTTGCGGGAATGGACGGCGACGCGGCGGAAGAGTCGGGCAAAGGAGGCGGAGTTGTAACGCCAGCCGTGGCAGCCCAGCCGCAGGTGTGGAGGCCTGGCGGCAGGGCTGGAGATGCACCCCAACAGAGTGGGGTTCGGAGGGAAGCGTGCGTGGCGACGCAAGCACCAACACGACCCGCCGGAGCTGCCAATGAGTTAGCGCCGGTAGCAGAGGCATTTGAGCGGCCAAACCGCGGATTCGCAATGAACCGACTGTCAGGAGCTGGGAGGCTGGCGGTCGTGGGGAACCACGTGGCAACCCGGGTGGGCGGAGTTGGCGTGGGGACAGTGCCCGGGATGGCCGCGGGGAGCGTAGCGCCGGATGGTGTTGCGTGGGATCGACACGCGTCAGGCATGCAAGGAAGAGGGTTGAAGCGAGAGCGGTCGAAGATGACGATCGTGGTCGACTACAACCCTAACGATGCCAGGCCTGATTTGCAGCCGGGAATGCCTCCGGCAGACCAGATACACGTATGTGGTCTACGCATTCCTGGATAATTGTACGCATGAGGGATCGGTGTGGTTGTGATATTAAGCCTGGCGGTTTGCCCTGGGAATTGTCTCCATAGTCAAGTGTCGAAACTGCTCTGTGTCCGTGGCGTCGTGGTTCTCCCCCCCCCCCCCCCCCCCCCCCCCCCCCACCCCCTCCCTACCAACCCCGCCCCCCAGTTTTACGCCAAGAAGGCGATGCATCTGCTGTTGCGTTCATGCGCCGCGCATGGTGTAACGCACTGGCCGACGGACGACGAGAGGAACGTGGCCCTTCTCGTGGTGCTCCGGTGCCACTACGACGTCTGTCAGCTAGACGTTGACCGCGCCATGAACAACGGGGCGTACAGCAAGGTGGTCAACAAGATCTGGTCGAAGTTCAGAAGTGACTCGTCGTCGAACGGACGCCGCAGGATCGTGGATGGGCTGGAGATCGAGGTCGCAGCCACCGGCATCTACAAGCTGGAGATCGATATCGACACCAAGAAGGATTTCTCGTGGAAATACGCGCCCAGTGAGTGTCGTGGGTGCAAGGGGGGGATCCCCATGGAGGGCTCACAGGGCAGGGCCTATGTATGCTGGGGCTGATTTAACCACATACTTGCCTGCCACACCGTGTACAGAGAAGGAGCTTATGCAGCTTGTATCGACATGGAGCTGCGAGAGAGGGGATTTGCGGCCCTTTACCACCAAGGTCTTTTTTCAAGCATGCAAGGCGGCCTACCCTGAGTGGGTGTTTGGAGGCAACCTGGTGCTGGTGCCATACCACATCGCCTGGGTCTTGTATTCCGTGAGTGGATTGAAGCTATTCGTTCCGTGTTCTAAGTGGCCCCATGTATCCCACTGACAGTGTTCTGCAATTAACCATGTGGCAGTTCGATTTCGGGATACGCAACTGGAAGACAACAGCGATATGCATGACTCCTAGCCCTCTTGACAACGAGGGGGGGCTAGGTTACTGTAACGAGCAGGTGCTGAAAGTGATCACCCATTAGCTGGGTGTGTCAAAGGGCAGGTGGTACGATCCCGTCGTGGGCGGATTCAGGTGGGGGGCAGAGCACTTGTATGTCAACGCGAGTGACCTGGAGGAGTTCAAGCCCGTGCAATTTGGGGGAAAGATGGACCCGGGTGGTGACACCGACGAGCCGTGGCTCGCTTGATGTTGTTCTCTTGTGGTGCAGTGCCACGGGGGCACTAGGCATGCCTGTCAGAGCTTATATGTGCGGCCTGTTATAACGGGTGCGTAGTGTGGGTGCAGTATATGTGAAGATTAACTACTAGTAGTGCACATTTGTTTGCTATGTAACTAAGTGCGTCACAAAATGTAATATCCGCAGCAAACCCTAAATTGTTATATGCGTTAAGCGTTCGATGGTGTAGTGGATCATATTGTAGCGAGGATGCGCTGCGGACGTGTACACCATGTCCAGAATATATTGCGTCCGCTATAAACGTAACCCATGTAACTAGTGTCGACGCACTCAATGACGGGGATTAGGCGGTTTGTGTGCTAGACACGTGACCTAAATATGCCCTCGGAGTGACTTTTGGGTCAGTCTATCTGACCCGTACCTGACTTTTCCCGCCAAAATCTAACCCGTACCTGACCCGTACCTGACCCGTACCTGACCCGAAAGTCGCTTTTGGGTTAGCCTTCTCTGTACATTTACCATGACCAGGCTCTCACGAACAACCCCTGCATCTCACACAACCAAGTACCAAGTCTCTCGATAATTCCCAAACTCTCACAAGAACGACTGTATGCGACCATTCAAGCCCTCACGCGCAATCCCTCGCACTCAACTCCTCACATGCAAGCCGTAACTCGCGATATGTGCCCCTACCTACCTTGAAAAGACTGCAGATTCCTCTGAGCCATGCCCTTGCCTTGCTCAGACCGCCAAGCACTCACCACGTCTACAGATCATCCTGCTGCTTGGATTGTCTTCCAATACAGAGTCAGCGACGACGTGAAAGCCTTCAGTTTGTTGCTTAGACTCCAGACGTAACGGCCGTGGCACGTGATGTGGGTGTCGCAAACCAAAGGACCCGTGGCTCGTGTGAGCGAGCCGTGAAGCTCGAAACAGCTACCAGCATCACGATTCGCGAAGAGCAGACTTTGAGGAAAAATCCCGTCGAAACGCTCGAATATCGCTGGTACCTTGCAGTGAACGTACCAAGTCGACCTCGCCAAATGCTAGTGACCCTAAACGCAACTCCTGATCCCTTGATACGCTAGTGACTTCTGGGGCGACTAAAATTATCCGCGTTCCAATGGCACACAAAATGTTAATGACTGGCACAGCACAAACATGAGAGAGTGGGTTTTGTTACGCTAGTGACTTTTAGCTGGGGAGAGGAGAATCTAATCAGAGGAAACGAAAGCACGGTTGAAACTGTGAAGTGAAAGCAGTGGATTTGGATGGACGGTGCTGGCGTTCCTGGCGCTCCTCAATTGCAAAAGCTAGCCGTTATCGTCCGAACCGAATCGACACGGACCGAACCTCGAAATGTGCGCGTCAGGTTTGACCCTGACACAGATGTGTGATTTCAAAGTGGCGGGAAACCTTGGTTCCAGACCCACATGGGAAGCGTGCCAAATTGAATTCGGCGGCTGCTTTGTTCTTCACTATTGAGAAAGTTGACGATAATTTTGTGCTCCAATAGAACATAAATACAATGTATTGACTTATTTACTTATGGCGGTTAGGGTGCAAACCAGATCAGTGTTTAGTCTGAAGGGTCCCTGAAGAAAGTGTGCTGAATAATTTCTTCTACTCTTTCTGGTGTGAAGGCATAGAACTTGCATGATGTCAAGTCATCCCTGCAAGATGTAACACATGTACAGTACAAGGTTTCATACATGGACAGGATAAGAGGTCGGTGGAGTATGTAAGAAAGAAACACTTGCAAACACATCAAGTGCTCAAGAGCGCAGGCAGACACATGCACACACAAACCAGGAACGACACACCAGAGAAAAACTAACATAGACACAAACTCCCCCCCTTTCCCACACCCACCAGTAAGGCAGCAGCATCTTCCTGTATCACTCCTTGATGCTCGTCGCCCATTTTGCCCATCACTAGAGATGGCCCAGCACCCCTGCCTCTCCTGACTCAACACACACATTCTCTCTCTCCCAACCACACACTCTCTCGCCCCCTCCCACACCCACCAGTACGGCAGCAGCATCTTCCTGTACCGCTCCTTGATGCTCGTGGCCCACTTGGCCCATCGTTAGAAGTGGCCCAGTGCCTGCCTCTTCTACCCCTGAGGCCCACTGACACACACCAGCACACTCAAACTCACCAGTACGGCAGAAGCATCTTCCTGTACCGCTCCTTGATGCTCGTGGCCCACTTGGCTCGAATCTTCCGCCTCAGCCCATCGTCAGGGATCGTCCAGTGCCTCTGCCTCTCCTGTAGCTCCTCAAACGCCAAGTTGAACCGTTTTAGGCTGCATGCATGGAGAGTGGGGAATGGATAAAGGTGCCCCAGTGCCCATATCAGCCCATCGTCAGGAATGGTCCAGTGCCTCTGCCTCTCCTGTAGCTCCTCAAAGGCCAAGTTGAATCTCTTTAACCTGCAAGTAGGGGGTGAAAATCGTGTGAAGGGAGAAAGTTTGAGGCACCCATATCAGCCCATCGTCAGGGATCGTCCAGTGCCTCTGCCTCTCCTGCAGCTCCTCAAACGCAGAGTTGAACCGCTTTAGACTGCACACATTCAAAGGAGGGGTAACAGATGGAGATGGAGGAGACGGAGGAAATGGATGGGAGGCACCCCACTTCGTCAGGGATGGATGGGGGCTCATCGTCAGGGATGGCCCAGTGCCTCTGCCTCTCCTGTAGCTCCTATGTGTCACCAAACAAGTTATCTTGCTGTTACTTGCCATATTACTGCACGTAATCTCAGCCATCCAGCACGTCAACTCAAGCATGGCGTTTTCTTCCAGAACGTGTTAATTTACCGTTACGGGTCATCTCAGCGTTACATGTCATCTCACCGTTGCATCTCTGCCTTGACATAGTCGGCAGCACTTCTGTGCGACGGCTGCACTGCGTCCTCATTGGTGCTCAGGGCCGTCATGACCTGATGGGGTGACACAATGATTACGCGCGGGGTGGAAAGGGAAAGTGTGGTGGGGAGGAGTGGATGTGGGTGGGGAACAGTGCACGTGGGTGGTGCGAGAAGGGCACGTGGGTGGAAAACTGTGCATGTGGATGGGGAGCGGTGCATGCGGGTGGGAAGAGAAGCGCTCGGGAGTGGGTGCACTACCTGTGAAGAAGTGGCAGGGACGAGAGAGGAGGGCGAGGCAATGGAACGAGGGACTCGAACGAGGGACTGTAACATGTATCTGTCTCACCTTGAGCAGGGCGAGGGACTGGAACGCCCCTGCGTGTTGCTGCACCACTCGGTCGTCATGCAGGTGTGCTAGTGCTACCTGCTATTTGCCAGGCTGACAAGACTCAATTGAACCCCTCTGGAAGGATGCCTTACTGGTATGTCCCCGTCTCACCTTGAGCAGAGCGAGGGACTGGAATGCCCCCGCGTGCTGCTGCACTACTCTGTCGTCATGCAGGTCTGCGAGTGCCACCTGCTATTTGCCAGGCTGACACGGCGGGGACATGACTCACCTTGAGCAGGGCGAGGGACTGGAATGCCCCTGCGTGTTGCTGCACCACTCGGTCGTCATGCAGGTCTGCTAGTGCCACCATGAGGTCCTTGGCGCCCTCCCTGGTGGCGGGTAACGGGGGGATGGACGAAGAGTGAGCTACTGCTCTGCACCGCACTCTACCACCACCCGGTCGTCATGCAGGTCTGCCAGCGCCACCATGAGGTCCTTGGCGCCCTCCCTGGTGGCGAATGGTGGAAACGGGAGAAAATAATGCTGAACCACTCTACACCGCGCTCAACCACCACGCGGTCGCCATGCAGGTCTGCAAGTGCTACCATAAGGTCCTTTGCACCCTCCCTGGTGGGGGTTAACAAGGGTGAGAGGATGGATGGAAGACCGCACCAGTCCGCACCACATTCTACCACTCTGCACCGCACTCTACCACTACTCGGTCGTCATTCTGGTCTGCCTGCCGCTTTGGTGGTTGAGGGGTGCGGAAGATTGAATGGGGGAGGAAAGGAGTCTGCACCCCTCTGCACCGCACTCAGTTCATGAAGTGTGGAGGGAAGCAGGCTGAACCACTCTGCACCACATTCTACCACATTGCCATCATGGCAAAATGCTATTGCTGATGTGGCCCTCCTCAACCACTCTGCACCTCCCTACTGCACCACTCAACCAGTCTGGTACGGATTTCTTGGAACACATGATAGACTCAACTGATTTAACCCAACCCACCATTGCAGCCGTAACCCCCAACAGCAGTGCCATACCTTCTCACAGCAGACAGGTTCTTTTCAATGCCCTGTGAGTGCCACCCATGCCAGTCGTTCCTGCCCAGGTAAAAAAAAGGAAGAGGAAAATTAGGTTAAAAATAGTAATGTCAAAAGGCACGCTAGATTCTTTGTCAACGAAAGTGGGCAATGTCAAGACAGCTTAGCTCGCCCTGAACTCTAAATTCCTCCTCAAAGCCTTCACCAGCTGAGGCTGAGTTGTCTCACGACTCCTCCCCCTCCTCCCCCACACACAAGCAGGATGGACTCACACACATGGAACTTTACAATATAATATTACTATCTTTATAAGAAACAGCAGCTCCTCTTCTGAATAATGCCTCGGCCTGGACTCTAAATTCCTCCTCAAAGCCATCACCAGCTGAGGCTGAGCTGTTTCACTCGATACATAATACATTGCATCCCCCCCCCCATCCCCCCCCATCCTCCCAGCATAACTCACATGGACTTGACAAGATAATTGAGGTTGTTCATAAGGAATAGTTGCTGTAGTTCCTCCTCCGGGTAGAGCCTCGCCCTGGACTCTAGATTCCTCCTTAGAGCCATCACCAGCTGAGCTGTCTCGCTCTCCAGGCTCCTCCCGACACCTGGCGCCCTCCCGTTTGCTGACATGGCAGATGCTGACGTGGCGTTCATGGTGGCGGCGGCGGCGGCGGCAGCAATGGGATTGGAGGAGGCGAGAGGGGAGAGGGAGGAGGAGGCGGGGAGGGAGAGGAGGGCGAAATCTGCTGTGAGAGAGCTCGGGTCTTCGTCTGGGTGAGCCTCAAGGAGGGAGAAGAGGGACGTGAGGGAATCCACGTAGCTGCGCCTGCCTTGCCTGCTCAGGTGGGTGGGGGTTGGGAGGGAAAGGAGGAGGAAGATAAAGAAAGGGAAAGCTGGGCTCTTCGTCTGGGTGAGCCTCAAGGAGAGAGAAGAGGATGTGAGGGAATCAACGTAGCTTCATCTTCCTTGCCTGTCCAAGTCAGTTGGAAGGGAGGAAAAGGAGAAGGGAAGAGGGGAGGTGGGGAGGGGGGAGTTGGGGGGAAGGAGAGGAGGGGAGAGAAGGGATCAGCAAATAGTTGAGTTGTGTTGTGGGAGAGAAGGGAGAGGAGGGCGAAATCTGCTGTGAGGGAGCTCGGGTCTTTGTCTGGGTGAGCTTCAAGGAGGGAGAAGAGGGATGTGAGGGAATCCACGCAGCTTCGTCTGCCTTGCCTGCTCAGGAAAATGGGGAGGGGGAGGAGCGGAAAGATTGAGTATATAGTTCAGCTGCCTGGTTTGAGGGAGTTTGAATCTTCGTCAGGGTGAGCCTCAAGGAGAGAGAAGAGGGATGTGAGGGAATCCACATAGCTTCGCCTTCCTTGCCTGCTCAGGTGGGTTGGGTCGGGAGGGAAAGAAAGAACAAGGCAAACAAAGGGAAAGCAGAATTTGTCAACTGTGTGGGTGTCGAGAAGGGGGAAGAAGGAGGGAAGGGAGGGAGCCAACATAGCTGCGCTGTCCTTGCCTGTGCAGGTAAAATGGGAGCAATGGGAACGATGGGAAGGTAAGTTGGAAGGAGGAAAACGAGGAAGGGGAAACTACCTTGTGGTTCTTGTCCTTGTGTCCCCTAGTCTCACCCTGAACCTGTTATTTGAACTTTCCACAGCCAACAGGCCCCTCGTTTCCACTCACCCTTCTCCACAGTTCTTGTCCTTGTGTGTCCAACTCGCATTCACTCTTCCTCCCCCTCCCCCCCTTACTCGACTCACCGCTGCATGTAGCTGCGGATATAGTTAGCAACATAGCTCGTAATCGAGTCCACAGCCCCCCCTCGCGGCACGATCTCATACACCGACTCGTCTGGTGCCACCGCCGTGCTGCTGTTGCTGGTGGCGCTGCGAGTGAGGAAGCTGAATAAGAGGGCAGAGCAGAGATTCAAAGGAGAACTTGGGCGAGGGTAAAGGGGCGGTTGTTGTGACGTGTGCACCGGACTCGTCAGGCACGATCTCAAAACTGGCGGGAACGGGTTTCCGCATGGCACCAGCGAGATTAGAAGCAGCAGAGTCCTCCGGTAAGAGCTTGAGACGTTGGAAGCATGCTGCCACTGCTGCTGCTGCTGCTGCTGCTGCTGCTGCTGCTGCTCGCCATACTCCACCATTTACCTCGTTCACCAATCTCCCCCCCCCTGTCACTCACCTCAGGGCTGCCTTCTTGGCGGGAACGGGTTTCCTCATAGCGTCAGTGAGATTAGAAGCAGCAGAATCCTCCAGAGGCAGCTTGAGACGCTGGAAGCATGCTGCTGCTAGTGCTCTCACCAGTGCAGTGCAGACAGAAAACCGTAGCGCCACTCACCTCAGAGCTGCCTTCTTGGCGGGAACAGGTTTCCTCATAGCATCAGCGAGGTTAGAAGCAGCAGAATCCTCGAGTAAGAGCTTGAGGCGTTGGAAGCATGCTGCCACTGCTCGCCCCAGCAGCAGCGGCAGGCCCTCGCACGCCCCCCACACGTTGCTGACCTTGAGGTCCTGAAAGGTGGCTGACAGCTGGGGTGTGAACACAACACAGGGATGGGAGTGCAGGGCGGGCGAGGGGTGCACAAGGGTATGCATTAGATGGGAGGTAGGGGTCAGCTTGAGGCGCTGGAAGCATGCTGCTGTTGCTCGCCCCAGCAGACGACTTTTGAGGCGCTGGAAGCATGCTGCCACTGCGCGCCCCAGCAGCAGCGGCAGGCCCTCGCAAGGCCCCCATACATTGCTGACCTTGAGGTCCTGAAATGTGGCTGACAGCTGGGAGAGGGAGACAGGACAGACATAGGCAGAGAGAGCGTGGGATGTAAGCACAGGGATGCACGTGCAGGGAGAGGAGGGTTACACAAGGGTATGGGTTAGGGTGGTTGGAAGCACGCTGCCACTGCTCGCCCCAGCAGCAGCGGCAAGCCCTCACATGCCCCCCACACATTGCTGACCTTGAGGTCCTGAAAGGTGGCAGCGAGCTGGGGTAGAAGTAGAGGGGAAGAGCGATTGAGAGAGAGGGAGAGGCAGGGGGGGGAGAAAGAGCTGAAAGGCCAGCAGCAGGGCAAGCCGATCACATGCACCCATCCCCACCCCACCCCACCACACAGTTCTGCCGATTTTTTAGTCGACTCAGAAATCGTCTCATCACACATGGACGTAGAGGGGAGGCGAGAGGGAGGCAGGGAGAGGAGCGGGAGCTGAAAGGCCAGCAGCAGTGCAAGCTGCTCACATGCACCCCACCACACAGTTCTGCCCTTCACATCACCTGCAGTCACACATGACCTACAGTCAGTCACATCACCTGCAGTCACACATCACCTACAAGCACATAGATTCCTATGTGATTGTACACGATGTTACTCCGCCATGCTGCGTCTTCTCAACCCCTGCCAGCTACAGTCACATCACATCACATCATGCCCAACACACACACCCACCCACCCATACCCACCTCTGGCATGATCTCTTGAACCACTTGGTACGCACCCAGCAGCGACAACAGCTGCTCTTACATGCACCTCTTCTCGATCCCTACAGTCACATCACATCATCCACAGTCACACTACTACTACTGTGACATACACACTCGACACATACCTGATGGATGACATACACTTGGTATGTGACATACACACTCGACACATACCTGATGGATGACATACACTTGGTATGTGACATACACACTCGACACATACCTCCGGCATGATCTCTTGAACCACTTGGTATGCGTCCAGCAATGAAAACAGCTGCTCTGCCATCCGCCGTGACACAAACCCTTCATATCACTTACAACAACTACAATCCGTCCCCCCACCCACCTCCGGCATGATCTCTTGCACCACTTGGTACGCGTCCAGCAATGAAAACAGCTGCTCTGCCATCCGCCGTGACACAATGGCCCTCAGCACGTCCGCTAGAAACAAAACCCGCCGCCCGACGCCGCCGTCCTCCAGCACGCCCCTTAGGGCGGCACGCCTCTGTGTATCCATGCCCTTCCAAGCCTCGTTGACCGTCTGATGCTCCATGGGGATTATCAGCGCTCCCTGTGCAGAAAGGGGGATTGCAATAGAGAGGATAAACTCCCACAACACCACCCGAGGGCCTCCTCACACATCGTCTCATCTCTGTGTGTCCATCCATGCCCCTCCAGGCCTCGTTGGCCGTCTGATGCTCCATGGGGATTATCATCAGTGCTCCCTGTGCAGAAAGGGCATGGTCAGTGACAACATCAGTGAGACACACACAAAGAAACACCACAGAAACACCCACACATGCACACGCACACACCCATAACACCTCTCGCCACTGTGTGTCCATGCTCCATGGGGATTATCAGCGCAGCGCCCCTTGTGCAGAAAGGCTCTCCCACACACACATGCACATGCACACATGCACAAGCACACACAACACCTCTCGCCTCTGTGTGCACATGCACATGCACATGCACATGCACATGCACATGCTCCATGGGGATTATCCGCGCCCCTTGTGCAGAAAGGCTCACCCACACACCCTCAGTGCTTATTGGAGGGTGGGTGGGTGATGCATACATATAACAGCGTTCCTTTGATATAAGCTCCCCGCGCCCACTCCTTTGATGCCTGCTCCAGCACCCTCCACTGTGCCTCGTGAGTCAACTCCCCACTCAACAACACATCCTCTCAGGTAATGGGGGGCATCCTCTAGCAGGTAACAACACATCCTCACAGCACTACAGCATCCAACTTACAATGATATAAGCTGCCTGCACCCATTCCTTTGACGCCTGCTCCAGCACCCTCCACGGCGCCTCGTGAATCACCCCCGGACTCAACACGTCTTCCAGTCTGAGCTCGTCCATTAGGGCTTTAACTGCCTCGACCCGCACGGACCTGTGAACAGGGGGAAGGGAACAGGGGGGCACAGGGGCAAACGAGAGTGTTTGGCCACGTGAATCACCCCCGGACTCAACACATCCTCCAGCCTCAGCTCGTCCATCAAGGCTTTAACTGCCTCCACGCGCACGGACCTGCGCGGGGGTGTAAGGGAAGGTGCGGGGCCAACAGGAGGAAAATCGTGAGGCAGGCGGGGCTAGAGGGCTCAACTCAACACATCCTCGCCCATCAGCGCCTTTACTGCCTCCACTCTCACAGACCTGTGAGGGCAACAGGGGCAAAGGGGAGGGGAGTGCTTGCATGTGAATACCCCCGGGCTCAACTCAGCACATCCTCCAGCTTCAACTCGCCCATCAGCGCCTTTACTGCCCCCACCTGGACGGACCTAAGAGGGCAACAGGGGGAAAGGATGGGGGAACAGGGGGGCGCATGAGCAAGCCAAGGGCAGTGGCAGTGCCTGCATGTGAAGTGAATCACCCCCCGGGCTCAGCACATTCTCCAGCCTCAGCTCGTCCATCAGAGCTTTCACTGCATCCACACCACACGCACGGACCTTTGAGTCGACTCAAAAGTCACCTTGCATCCACACCACACGCACGGACCTGCATGGGGGTTTGTAGGTTTGGGGTTTGTTGTGAGGTTTGGGGTTTGTGGTGAGGTTTGGGGTTTGTGGTGAGGTTTGGGGTTTGTGGTGAGGTTTGGGGTTTGTGGTGAGGTTTGGGGTGAAGGTGAGAATGAGGAGGAGAGTGAAGAGAGGGGGAGGGGGAAGAGGGGGGTGCGAGGAAAAGGAGGCGAGACAAGAGGAGGTATGACCAGGAGAAGGCTTTGTTTATCCACCAATGGTTCGGCCGAACCGGTTCGGTTCGTTAGCTATTTTAACAAACCATGAACCGGCACCATGCAAACCGGTTCGTGAACGAACCGGTTCGGTTTGGTAGTGATTAGTGAACCGGTTTGGTTTTTAATGGTAGAAAAACGAATCGGTTCGGTTTGGTACCGTGCTCATGCCTATCCACCATGGTTCGGTTTGGTTCGGTTTGGTTCGGTTTACCCTCCTCTCCCAGCCACCGTGTTTATTCGACCAATCACCACACACGGTGCTCATTTATCCTCACCTATAAGCTTCCACGCACTTTCCTCCCGCCCCTCCCTGCACCATCCTCCCTGCTGCCTCATTCAACCACCGCCCTGTGCTCACAGGAAACAGCTCAGGAACCTTCCTCCTCTCCTTCCTCCTCCCTTCCCCCTCCTCCTCATCCCCCCCTTCTCCCCCCCCTTTCTCGTCCCCTTCCCCCTTCCCCTCCTCAAGCTCCCTCCTCCCCTCCCTTCTCCCCTCCCCCCGCTCCTCCCCCCTTTCCCCTGGACTTAAAAGCCCTCCATCCTCCCCGTCCGCCCCTGCTCTCCCTTCTCTGCTCGCCCTCACCTCCCCGCCCTCCTGTGCCAGCTCCACACCACCCCCCGCATGCAGGAACTCCGCTTGGAACAGCCTCTTCAGCTCGTCTACTGAAAATCGCGCGGATGCCTGCTTGCTGGGGGAAAGGAAACGCGTTGAGACGGGCAGGGAGGGTGGGTGAGGGAGGGCGGTAAGGGGGAGAGGGAGGACGTGCAGGAACTCCGCCTGGAACAGCCTCTTCAGCTCGTCTACACTGAAGCGGGCGGAGGCCTGTTTGCTGGGGAGTAAGGGGGGGGGGGGGGGGGGAGGGAAGAAGGTTCAAGAGAGAACGGAAGGGGCATGTGGGGGAGGGGGAGCACATGGGGGAACTCCGCCTGGAGGAGCCTCTTCAGCTCGTCTGCGCTGAAGCGGGCGGAGGCTTGCTGGAAGAAGGGGGAAGCGGAAGTAGAGGGAAACGGGGAAGCAGGGGAGGGGGGTGGGGGGGGTCAAGGGGAAAGGAAGCAAAAGGGGTAACTCCGCTTGGAACAGCCTCTTCAGCTCGTCTACACTGAAGCGGGCGGAGAGGCTTACTTGCTGGGGTGTTGAGGGGAGGCGGGGATGGAAGGAAAAGGAGAAATAGATGGGGGGAACGAGATGGTAAGGGGGAAAGGAAGCACATGGGGAGACTCCGCTTGGAACAGCCTCTTCAGCTCGTCCGCACTGAAGCGGGGGGGCGCTTGCTTGCTGGGAGTGGGGAAGGGCGGAAGCGGGGAGAAAGAAAGGGGAAAAGGCAGTGGAGTGAGACGGGGAGGGGGGTGTTGGGGGGAAGGAAGGAAGGGGCTCGCCCCCCACAACGTACCCCAGAATCCCCTGTATGCCACAAGCCCTGGCACTCACAAGCCCAGGTACCTTCGGGGGCGCCTCACAAGCCCAGGTAACTTCTGGGGCTTCTCACGAGCCCAGGTACCAGCACAACACTTACTTACCCCTTCTTAACTGACACCGTCTCACTCACCTGCGCCTCTTGAGAATGTCTCTCTCTTCGTAGTCCAGGTCCCCATGGCCGTCCGCAGCAGCACTGTTCCCCTGTTTGTCTTCACGCACCTTGGTACCTGCAATCACTGACCCCCTTCTCAACCCCCTCGTCACCTGCGCCGCTTAAGTATGTCTCTCAGTTCCTAGTCCAGACTCCAGATGCTCCACCCACAGCAGTCCAGCAACCTCTTAACCTGCACCGTCTCACCTGCGCCTCTTGAGAATGTCTCTCAGTTCGTAGTCCAAATCCTCCATGGCCGTCCGCAGCAGCATGTCCGCTCTGCGACCCGACTCCTTCTCCCCCACCTCCGCCAGCACCTTCCTCACGTTCAGAAGCAGGTCCACCACTGGGAGGTACTCGTCTAGCTTGCCATGTGGCCCAGCCGCAATCATTGCCTCGATCTGCACAAGAGAGGGAGCAGGCGTGTATGGAAAGGGGAGGGAAGGCGCTTGTTTGTGGGTCGCCCACCCCCCACCTCCGCCAGCACCTTCGTCACGTTCAGCAGCAGGTCAACCACGGGGAGGTATTCATCCAGTTTCCCATGGGGCCCTGCTGCAATCATCGCCTCGATCTAGACAAGAGAGCGAGCAGGATTGATTGGGAAGGGGGGAGTTGTGGGTTTGTGGGTTTGCGCGGTTACTCCTTCTCCCCCACCTCCGCCAGCACCTTCCTCACGTGCAGCAGCAGGTCAACCACGGGGAGGTACCCGCCTAGCTTGCCGTGTGGGCCTGCTGCGATCATGGCCTCGATCTGAAGGAGGGAGGAGGGGGAGTGGGGGGGAGAGGGGGTTTGGATTGGGCGGAAAGAGAGGAAGAGGGAGGTTGCTTCATTCCCACCTTCACGAGCACCTTCCTCACCTTCAGCAAGCAAGCCTCCTTAATTATCCTCAACCATGCTCACCTTAACCTTCCTTAACCGGTCTTAACCTAAGAAAAACACCCACTTGCTCACCTGGCTCAACAGCTCCCACACTTGCTCCAAAATGCTCTCTTTATCTTCCTTAACCGATCCAAACCATCCTCAACCGGTCTCTAACTCTGATAATTCACCCACTTGCTCACCTGACTCAACAGCTCTGGCACTTGCTCGAGAATGTTCTTCTTATCCTCTTCAACCCACCCATACCCTCCTCAACCCACCCATACCCTCTTCAGCCGCCCATGATTCACCCACTTGCTCACCTGACTCAACAGCTCAGACACTTGCTTTAAAATGTTCTCCATATCCTCCTCAACCAATCCAAACCCTGTTCAACCCGTCTCTAATCTTGAGTAGTCAACCACCAACTTGCTCACCTGACTCAACAGCTCTGATACTTGCTCCAAAATGTTCTCCTTATCCTCCTCCTCCGCCTCCTCCTCTCCCTCTCCTTCCCCATCCCCTTCCTCCTCCACTTCCGTTTCCTCCTCCGCTTCCGTTTCCTCCTCCTCTTCCTCCTCCTCCTCAAATTCCGTTTCCGTCTCCTCCGCCTCTGTTTCAACCTCCGTTTCAACCTCCGTCTCTACTTCCGTCTCAACTTCCGTCTCGAATTCCGTTTCCGTTTCAGCCTCCCCCTCCGTTTCAGTTTCCGTCTCGGACTCTGGCTGGGGAACCGGACGCCTGTACGGAACCGAGCCGCCGCCGCTCTGCCGCTGCTGAGCTGGCACCGGCGGGTTTCTTTGCCAGTTGTTCCGATCGTACGGTTGTTGCTCCCTGGTATCCCGCGAGTCACGCTGGTTCGAGTGACGCGGCTCGTACTGTTCATCCGGGTCGTACACGTCTCTAGAGTTTTGCTTTCCGCGGGAGGGCGGAAGTTCTTCTAGCGAAGCCTGGGGTCTGCGTGGCTGTATCGGGGGAGCCTGACGTGTCTGCTGCTGTTTCTGCTGCTGTTTCTGCTGCTGTTGCTGCTGCTGTTGCTGCTGTTCGGGACGGAGAAGCTGACGTGGCTGATGATGTGGAAGAGAGGGAAGCGCACGTGGCATGTCGTCATCTTCGTCCCAGGAATTGTTGCCGGGCCCGCCTCGTACGGGACCAGGGCGTTGGCGAGTATCCTGACAGACGAGAAAGGAATTTTTTTTCAGTCAACTTAAAAGACGAGCCGGGACCAATTTTTGACTCACATTGCTGTCGTGTCGATTATCCTGATTGACGAGAAGGGAACAACTCTCTGAGTCGGCACAAGTAAGCAGCCAAACGACGACGGGGAACAAGCAGCCAGCCATATACGGGGAAATTAACGACCACGCGAGGTGGCTCGCGGGGAGATTAAGGACCTCAAGAGGATGCTCACAGCCATACAAGCAGCCACTAGCGCTTAGATATTATGCGCTGGGAAGAGATCATTGGAGTGGTCTCAAAAGGCCGACGCATTTTCATCGATGCAGTGAGTCAAGTGAAGACAAGAAGACTACAATGCGTACGCATCGAAAGCAAGGAACCGTTGGAACGTGAAGCGGAGAGGTCAAAGGACAAAATGGCTCCTCCACGATCTTGCGTACCTTATGCATGGTGGTGAGTCGCTCGCAATATCATCCGCTAAGACACCGGAACCGTAAACCGAAAGGCCGAAAGCAGCACGGAAATCAACTCTCTCAACGCTCCCCGAACGAGAAACGGTTGAACAACCAACTTAAGCAACTATCAGACTTCAAGACTACGAGTGCCAGGTGCGAAAGGCATCAAAGCGCGTGCTGCTTCGAACTGCTCCTCGTCCGCAGAGCTTCGCAGAGCGCTACTCGCGAGGAACTAGGACCGACATGCCGGGTCGATTCTCTCCGCGTAAGCTATACGTGGTGTAGTGGTATGGTTTCCCTGGGACAAAAGCTTCTGTGCTCTATCTTGGGTGATGAAATGCCGACTTGACAAACACAGCCTACTCAGTTCGCCGAAGAAATCCATGGCTGCGGTAACATCGAGGACAGTGCAAAGCGATTTAAAGAGATGGAGAACGACGGAGAGGATTGGCGGTACAGCAAAGCAAGACAAGGTGAAATTTACTGCCATTTGGTTAGGTACAAAAACGGAGCTGCTTGTGAGGTTTGGCTGAGTGGCGGGAGTGATTTTACCGAGAGGTATGTCCAAGGGCTTTGTGTCCACTGCGCATCGTACCTGGTCTCGAGGATTGGTTCGGTCGAAATGTGAGGTGAGGAAAACGGTTACTGTTCAGTTCATACTTGGAAGTTGCAATTCAGTTAGGACCGTTACCTGACGCTGTCGGCGTTAGTGCATCGAAAACACTTATTGCAGAGTCAGACTTAAACATTCCATTTCAATAAAAGTGTACATAATTACACGCAATAAAAAACAACAAGCAATCTTATGCACTAACAGCCGGCTTGAACCTAAGCTCTGCTGGCAAAACGGCGAGAACGTCGGTGGGGAGAGTTAAGAAAGTGTCCAGGAAAGCGTCATTGACAGGAGGCACACGTGCTACTCCCACAAGGGTACATTTCCCAGAAGCGTCAAGCCGTGAGCCTTTTGCCGAGCGCATAGGCCCAGAAGAGCTTTCGGTGGTTAAAATTGTTTCTACTGTAAGTGGTGGTGCAGAGTAGATGGGTCCTGCTGTGAAGAAGAATTTAGAGATGAAAGTAAGCTCCACCTGAAAGAGGGGTGCGTGGAATACGGAGGTACGATAAGGGAAAGGAGAGGAAGAGAATGTGAAGTTAAAACTGCTCATGTTGATAATCCCCATTCTTTTATGCAGTGCAGACCTATCCTCACACGAAAATCCATCTTGCTTCCCTAAGCCAAACCCAACTCCTGTGTTATACCCCCCACACCCCCAAAGCAACAACCTTTCCCATTCCCTCCCTTCTCCCCTCCTATTTGCTTGAGAAGCCATCTGCCTTTATTACACCCCCCCTCCCTTCATAACACCAAACCCCCCTCTCCCTTCATTACAATCCTCATCTCTCAATCCATTCACCTCCACAACAATACAGCACCTATAGACCCAGTTAAAAAAACAAAAAACGACGAGAGCAAAAAAATACTTGAACCTTTGAGCTGACCCCTTGGGAGATTACAAACGAACTCTGGGGACATCTCCGGGCTTCCAGTGCCCACCTTGCCAGTCGACCGCTCGAGGTAGCCCCTTAGCGCCTCGGGAGAGATCTCAATCTTAAGCGGCGGGGGAAGCGGAAGCCCCAGGAACCGCGTCGTATCGTACTGCAACGGGGGGATGTTTAGCGTCTCGGGGTTGAAAACTATCTCAACGCGATCCGACCCGTCGTTTACATCCGTCGCGGTTCCCGAGCCGCCTCCCCCCCTGACGCCGCTAGGACTGTAGGTAAAATCGGGGTAGATCGCGACTCCAAGACCGCAGTTATCGCCGATTTGAATCTCCACCGTGGATCCCGGAGGGCATGGGGGAATTACGGCAGGGCCTAGGGAGAGTGACGTGGAATCTGGGGAAGCTGACGTGGAAGGCGGTGCGAATAAAGAAGCGGTAAGTGCGGCGGATGAGAACGCCACGAGAGAACGTCGCGAGAGGAGGCCATCCGCTACTAGCGGCTCTGGCACGGTGAAATCTGAGCCGTCCAAGCTAACTTGCTCCGGGATTGAGAGTGAAGATGGATGTAAGTCGGAAGCTTCATCAGCGATAGGGAGGATCGTTCGCGCTCGAGCTTGCACATAAATCGTCCGAATTGGCTTTGCGACATGCGCTGCGAAATGCACTGGAATGCGTGGCGAGACTCCAGTGATCCGAAGCCGGCGAATATTACAAGGCGAATCCCGCCGCGCTAAGCGGCACGGGATGGTCGCGCTGGCTGCGGTGCTGCCGCCGCTGATTGCGGCAAGCTGGGAATGCGCGATCATGGGGAGGATGGCTGACGTGGCAGGGCGGAAATGGACAGCCAAATAATTTTGGATGTGGCAAGTGAATGGGTGGTGAGTTCGAGGAGATTATCCTCGGTATACGGATGAAAGACTTCCAATAGGAAGTTGAAGTGTTTGTTGTAAATTCCACCTTACAAAGTCTCACCCGCAGCAGCTTGAAATACATTTCCCGGACAAATGCCATTGAGATCACTGGCATTGCAAGAACAGTACTAGATCAATACTAGAAGCACGAGGTATGCTTTGTAGTCTACCATATCAAATCAACGATTCCAGAACCTCCTAGCGAGACACAAACTCGGTATGGCGCCTCAAATGTTATTGAAAGTGAGGTCAAATAGTGGTCGGATTGGCCCAACCATTGCACCTCACCCCAGTACCAGTTACCACCGCTTTTGACCCCTCTCAGTCCTCCTCGCCTTGTTTCTTCCATACCCGGTGACTACCTTTCAACGAAGATGTTTCCCCTTCACGAAGGCAGTTGAATGTGAGTCAAGGTCTGACGACCACTCATCACCGCATCAAATCCCACTCGACCCTCTTCAATGCGTTTCCTCTGTGAACGGAGACCTTCCCGCTCATGATGAAGTGTCAGAGGCAGGGGAATGTGAGGCCAGAACAGACGAGGGGCTCCACCGACGGCCAGGATGAAGCACCTTCTCTGAAGGCAATGACCCAGTTAATATCAACGGTGGTTGGAACACTAGCGGCGGAAGTGCTTGTACCGAGGCGGCTGATAAAGGGGATTGCAGTGGGGCAAGCGGTGACAGCGGGCGCTGGGGCTGCAGGCGCAGAGAAACCGGAATTTCCTCCCACCCTGCAACTTCGCCTCCTTCCTCTTCTATCACGCTGACGACCTCACAGTCCTGTGCTCTTGCCTGCACCAGCAGCATATCCTTCAGCCCTGCTGACGTCACAGCTCCTCCTGTTGCAGTTGCAGTCACAGCTGCAGGCATAGCCGTCCCATCTCCCTCCATCCAGCTTTGAACCTCTGAGATTTGGCTCTCTGAGCTTTCCCCTAGTGTGTGCAGCTGCAGAGCGGAGAGGCAGGAGCAGAGGAGCGAGCCAAGGGCGTGCAGGTCGACAGAACACGCGAATGGTTCCCTGTGACGCTTCTTTGCAGCAGCAGCATGCGGCATTCCTGACGTTCCAGGACTCGATAAGAGACGCTCCTGTACAGGCAGCAGTTGTGCAGAAGGCAGGAACGGACAGAAAGAAGTTTTCATTCATCTCGCATATACAACAGCATCAACGATCTAAGCGAAAAAAAGCAGGGAAGAGGCTCAAACTAACGCTAGAACAATTGCTAGTGTGCTTACAATAACAAGACGCTATTTCTGAAGTCTCTCGTCTCAAGAAAGAGAAGGAGCAAACGAGGTGGTGCTTGAGGCGCCCTGGAAGGGGCTCATCCCCGATATAAGTCTTGACAAGGGGCGCCTCAAGAACCACCTCACCCGCGTGCAGCGGCGGTCACGCTATGAACATCTGAGCCGGAAATAGTTTGCCAAATTAGCGGCAGATGCGCATGCTCAAGCAGCGGTATTCGATTGAGGAGACGAAGTCCGGTCAGGGCTTCACAGTGCAGGTGGTAACGGAGTCTTTGACGTGCTCTGTAACGGATCAAGCTATAGCGATGGCAACCGAACCGACCTGAAGTGACGTGTGAGCTGTGGCGCTTCCCACGTCAGCACAGAATAATCCAGCAGCGGAGGCAGGAGCGCCAGCTGCAGCAGCAGCGCCAAGCGACGATATATCGATGCGAAGCTCCGCAGACGACACCTGCGACGATGTTTCGCAGCAGGCGCCACTCGGTCGCACAGCTGTCGCCGTCGTCGCATTCTCTTCGTTTCCCAGCCACGCCCTAAACGAAGGTTGATTCGCAGAGACGGGTAACAGCTTGCGCGATCTCGCCGCCTTGCCGTCCACTGGAACGAGCACGTTCGATGCGGAGAGTGGCAGCGGCAGCGGCGGTGGCAGCGTGCCGTTGAGCTCTTTAAGCGGCTGCAACGGAGAGGCGCGAACGACAGGCGCGGGAGCAGTGTTGATCGCCGTATTAGCAGTGTTAGGCGCGGGCGCGGTACTAGCAGTGAGGACTAGAAGTGGTTCCGACAGAGCAACGTGAGTGACGGGCGCGGCGGGAGCAGACGCGCGTCGGGGAGGGGGCGTCGGGGGAAGGTCAAAGAACATATAGTCCCAAACCCTCCGCCTGCGCGGGCGCACGGGGGGACCGGCGGGACGATCCGCAGCTAGGCGTTCCGCCCGCTCCGCGTTCTTCTTCCGGTTGTAGCGCTCAATCTCCCGCATCAGCGCGACAGGGGTGGGGGTGAGCGGAGCCGGAACGATCGGCGGAATGACGAGTAGCGGGGGACGCGAAAGGCGCCCGATGGGGGGACTGGGGTTGGGGATCGGCGGAGGAGGCTCGTAGAGATCGCGCTGCGAATAGCCGCCATAGCCCCAGAACTGCTGCTGCAGCCTCGTGTCCATGTACATGCCAGTGGCCATTATGTGTACTTCTGTTGCGGCTGTACTGTTCGTCTGACTGACGATCACTCGTCGAATTGACGGAACGTAGACGGGGAGTCGCTTCACGGGAAAGTGGAGTGACGACGTCGTTTGAAGGAATTATGGTGGGCTTGTGATAGGTCACTCAAATGCCACTAAATGCCTGGCTTATCCGTACGCTTACTGGGAAAGTAAGAGAAAAGCAGTCTTCCCACGAGCAAGCCTGCCTGTAGTTAAAGTATGGACTCGGAACTCAGAAGCTTTTCCTGTAGCTAGGTTGCAGTTTCTCGTCCGTATATATTACCCAGGACTTGACACTGGAACTTCAGAGCTAAGCTAAATCGATGCTCAAAGATCGATGTGCGTTTCTCGATGTCTGTTCGTCAAACTCCAATGGTTCCTCTCCCGCCAATTCTTCCTAGAGATATACGCGCCCAGTAAAATTCTTGCACTCCTACCCATTCCCAAGGTGGCATGAAGAATGTCTTGCCTGGTGGTTTTCACCGCTCAACACCTATCTAATTCGATAATATACTCTAGTACCATATTTAACCGCACTATGACGTAACATTCTTGTCCAGTTGACCCCCCTCCCCTCCATGTGATCGTTTCGCGTCGCGCTTCCATCTCGTCACCATAGTCCATCCTCGAGGGCGCAGGAGGTGGCGCCGCTCCGTCAAGTTCGGTTCTATTGAGGCGGCGAAGAAATGGATGGGCTAGCTGACGGCTGGAACCGACAGGCGTCAGCGAACAGTCACGCTGTGCGACGAATGTCCACTGTACTGAACTGGAAAGGAAATCGTCATTCGTCCGATTGTACCCATCTGCGGCTTTGACTGAAGTCGGTGGGTCGCAATGGGAGTGGCTGGGCGTCGTACAGATGGACAACGCATCATGTGCGCGCAACGTGCGAAGGGAGCCAAGTCGCGTTCAGCATGGCGCATCGTGTCGTATGTGACAGCCTAGCCCCTCCGCAAACGCGCCTCGATCTGCACCGGACGGGAACCACGTGTTGTGACGGTGGATGCCTAAAATCGCGCACTATTGGGGCATTGAAGTTGAATGTAACCACACCCAAACCACGTGCCATAAAATTGTCCTGAAACAACAGATCGACGATGTTGTACGAAAACATCGCCCCCAATCATGTGCATGTTACACAGCTTCCTCGCCGTCGTTTTGAACGTTCAACCTTGTAAAGTCGATCGCATATTGTCCACCCTGGCATTCAAGCGACGTCCCCATTCATCCTCGTTTACGTGGCAGCCCCAAACACGTGTTCTGTGCACCATTGTTGGGGGAAACTTCGATTGTCGGCACTAACCCATATGTTAAAGCCCAAGACCCGAATTACAAAAAACGAGGGCAAACTGTGCACAGTTTGCCTCCTACAGCCCACAGTTTTGCCCCGCGTTGACTTGCGTTGAGCAATTCAGGTCTTGGGCTTTAAGAGTAATTGGACTCTAGTTTTTAAACCCTAACCCATATTAAAAAACTAGTGTCCAAATACATTCTACAACTAGAGCTGGGTTAACTCTATTATTCACAAGGGCCACAAATACAAAGTTCTGCTATGCGAAATCTTCTAGTGCTACTGAAGATGCTGAGGTGGCATCCTTCTAATCCTGCATCTGCAAACCCCATAATCTACTCCAGAATCGTTAGATCCACATCGGTTGCTCTATTATTTCCGGCATACACTACCTATGCTGATGCTCCATCTTAATCAATGGCTGCTCCTGCTACTCCCGATGGCTTCCTGCCGCATGGTCTATCTGCACAACTGCTGGGCATGTGCTTCGGAGCTTGAAGCAGCTGGTTGGGGAACTCCAACGAGATGGTGAGAATTCTAACCGATAGAATGCCTTTACACACAGCTGATATGGGCATCAGCTTATCACTTTCGGTGAGTTTTACGCAACGGCTTTGGCTGGCTCAGGAACGAGATACTTGGAAACAAACTCACGGGCAAAGAGCGAGGGGTTGATGATGCCCTGCAAATGGATGGAGAAAGTATATTCATACACATGATGGGGAAATCATATTACCAGACACACGTGGTTGAAGGAACGAATTTTGGACACAGGTCAATGCAGACATGATGTTATCAGGCACACATGGATAAAACATCACATCATCACAATGTGTGCACACATGCACACATGCAGGTATGGATGCCACTGGCTGTGAATAGACAGGGTGAGTGCAGGGTAAAGAATAGTCACACAGAAATGACCATGGAAGCTCAAACTGGCAAAACAGGAAGCTACAGTGTAAGCAGATGGCAAGCAGGTTCAATGCATTCAATTGTCACAATACATTATTCACGTTACTTTTGCTAGGAATCTTACATGAGAGCCAGGCATGGTGGTGAAATGCAGCTTTTTCTTCTCGTGCAGGGTCCGCAACCCCAGCCAATCCTCTGCAAACATCGGCTGCTCTTGTAGCGGGAGAAGATTCCCGAAGCGGTCGTGCGACCAGAACCACTGCCGGACCAGAATTGGGGATGGCGGGGAGTTGGGGGAGGGGAGTTTGGGGGAGGGCGGGACATTGGGTGAAGGGGGGAAGTTGAAAGAGGGAGGAAAGGGGGAAGGCCGGGATGGGGTTGAGGAAAGAGTTAGTGTAGGGGGGATGGCGGGAGAGGGGGATAGAGGGACGCTAAATGCGCGCATGGAAAAGGGCTAGATGTTCCCGCGCTACAAAGCAATACGAAGGGACATGTAACGCACCGATGATTGGGGAGGCGAGATCATCGTTTCATCTTGCCATCGCACCAGTACGAGCCGTTCCAAGCTCCGCACGTTCGCAGCGTACGTCTCATTCCGTCTCGTCGGGCCGCGCTCGTTGTTGATATCCGCGAGAAACGCGCTCCGCTGCAAGTACCGATCCATGTGTCGCCAAAGCCGAAAGTACTGCGCGGGCATGAATAACTTTTGTACCCAGGGCAGGTAAATTCGGTGCATATGCGGTTTTAAAAGTGTACAAAAGTCTATAGCCGTTCCTAGGCCACTAAGCACCGCCCAAGTCACGCTTCCTGCAATCTCGCTGCTTCCAGCGAAGCTTCCGCCGCTGATGCCGCCGCTAAAGCTAATTAGACCGCTGCTGAAGCCGCTTAGACTATTTGAGCCGCTGCTGAGTCCGCTGAACCCGCCGCTAAAGCCGCTAAGGCCGTTGCTGCTAGCTGCAAGCACTCTCAACGCCGACACGCCAACGCCTCCTAAAGTACTAAGCCCGCCTGATTCCTCCCCCTCCTCCTCCTGCCACGTGCTTTCCCCCTCCCAGTCCGCTGCCACGCTGGCGCTACACGTGGCGTTCGCCGCCACGTCATCATCATCCCCATCCCGCATACACCCCGGGAGATTTATATCCTCCTGATTCTCCCGTTTAGTCTCCGCTTCAATTTCCCTGCTCGGGCCGCAGTAAGGCAGCGCCGCCATGCCCGCGTGGGGGGAACCGAGCGTGATGAGCGTGCGCACGGGGGGAGAGTTGCAGCGCTGCACGTACGCGCGGAAGAGCAGCCCGCCCTGGCTGATGCCGATGGCGTTGAATCCCCCCGCCAGCTGCGGAATGGCCGCGAGGGACGCGCAGACCTCGTCGATCTGGGAGGCGACAAAAAGAGAGAGAGGGAGTATGTGGAGAGAGGCAAGGATGCCGGGGGGGTGTGTTAGAGGGGGGAGGATGGGGGGACGATAGCGGGGATGAGTGGGAGGAGTGGGGGCTGAAGAGTGGGGGAAGGAGCAGGTGGGGAGGAGCTATGCATGTATGACCTTTACCGCGTACTATTTCCGCCTGTTTTCCGGAAGTTAATTTTGGAAAGTTTTTGTTAATTTATCTGTTTGACTGTTTGGGACCAGCATTATTGAACCCAAATACTACTCGCTCCGGCTATGTTGTTTGCACGTCGCTACCTGCTGGTCGATCGAGCCGAAGATGGAGGAGCTTATATCGCGTACGCCCTCCTCCTTGACGCATATCGAGTGGAAGAACACGTCTGGAAGCACGCTCCGCACGGCGGCGCGCAGATAGCCCACGCTCTTGTCGTTGCTGCACGAGTCGAAGAACCCGTGCCACACCACCACGGGGAGCGCGGAAGCAGACGCGGAGGCGGAGGCGGAGGCGGAGGCGGAGGCGGAGGCGGCGGAAACGGGCGCGCACGAGCCCCTCCCCGCAAAGGAACCGTTTCCCGCGAACGAGCCGATGCCCGCGGAAGGGCTGTTGCGCTCGGGGGGAGCATGATCGAGGGAGCTACGCGCATCGAGTGGAGTCCGCGCGTTGACCGCCGGCTCGGTAGCGTCTATATGCTCGGCAGCCTCGAGAGCATCCAACGACTCATTAGCTCGCGCGAGACCGAGGAACGCGGAGGAGGCGAGGTGGAGGTGTAGGAGGAGGAGGAGCGAGGCGGCGCGTCTTAACGGCCGGAGGAGTGCTCTCGCATGCAGTGACGTGGCGTGCTCTCCCATTCTCACGTGGGCGTGGAGGCTAGAACGCATACGACTGGGTCTGCGTAAGGGGTCTGCTTGAATAGGTCTGCTGGAAACCAATCGGGGACGATCCACGTCAGCGCCTATTACTCTATTTTCTCGACTTTCCAAATCCCATCACAGCTCGCACACCCCTTAATTGCAAGAACAGGGTCCCATCGCTTCAGGCTATCAGGCTGCTTTTGAGGCGCTTCTAAAGGTATTGAAAGTTGGAACGGGGGTTGGGATAAAACTCGCGGGAGGGCATGGCTTCAAGTTACGAGAGGAGCGGAATGATGAGGAGTAACAACGTTGGTGCAAGGTGAATGCGAGAGGTACTGATCACTGAAGCGAGAAAAAAAGCGGCTAGGGCAGAACTGTAAAACAGGGTGCAGATAACGCTTATGCTTCTTGACAGGTAACATTGTATTGCTCCCACACCGCACCGCGCATCATGTCATGCGATCAGGCCCAGCCCACACGCGTTCCAGCCCTGGGAATTGACGACTGCTTGCTGGTCGATGGAAAGGGAGCTGAGATGAGAAATTAGGGATGATTCTAGATCGAGTTGACTCTAACATCTCGTATCGAAGGGACTGGCGGCTGGGCGACGGGTTGCCGAGTCGCCAAAACTACACGTCAGCATAGTGGGGAGGACGCCACGAGCAGGGAGGGAGGGAGCGAGGCTGGAACGAGTGCGCGACAGGGGTCCATGGAATGGAATGGAATGCAAAGCAAACTGACTGGAAGAAGGGCCCGAAGGCATGAATCACATGAATCACATGGCTCTCGCATGGGCGCTTCACACGGTGTGGCGGATGGGATGCAGCGAAGGGGCGAATGGTAGTCATAGTTGGGTTCCAGCTGAGTGAGCTAGTGGTTGTGCTCTCTTCTCTTGGAACAACAAGCAATATCCGGCCGTGGGTTGTAAAATACGGTTCAGAGGTCTGTTTTGCGTTTATATCGTATCTTAATTAGATCTTCAAGCGGTTCAGTCGGTCAAAATTGAACCTGTTTCGACACGCCTTGGAAAGCGAAGGGGACCGTGCTTGCTGGACATTGTCACATGTCGGGCAGGCCAACCAAGCCGCACCTGCCTCGACTTGCCCGGCCAATTTTCACCTGTCCTTGTCCTCGCGACTACTCTTACGAAAATTTTCTTCTAGCACCCCAAGTTTTCCCTTCAGCCCTCGTAAAACTTTCCACCAGGCCTTTTTCGATACCAAACCAACCAACCAACTTCTCGCCCCTCCCACCAAACGACGAGCCTCGGATTTTGCTTCGACACGTCGCGATGTGTCCAGTAGTAACGCTGCCGAGCCATCCTTCAGACCGCGCCGATAGCCGAGGGCCGGACCATCAAGCGTAACGGCGCCAGCAAAGCCTCGCTTCATTGGGCGATCATATCTGGGACCTGATCGCAACCAGGCGATCCCAGCGATGAGCCGTTCGATGAGGTCAATTTTCTGAAAGCTGACAGTTGTGGAAGCGCATATGTGGGAACAATTTTCAAATGACGTGGAAGCTCGACACAAGAGCCCGTTTCGATTTAGTCATACCCGTAGTCGTGGCTTCACTGGATAACAAAATTCGGTGGAAGCACAGTGGAGCCGCCAGTGACAAAATCGAGCGGCTGAAATTCTGAAGCAGCATGTTCAACTCATTGCCTCGCCCTTTACAATAATCATTTTAAAATGATTATTCGCAGAGACATGGCTACCGTACAGCATCACTTCCACTCGACCCTATGACAACATATACTATTTTTCCCTATCTTTCTCAGTTTATATGTTGATATCTATTGAACTGGTATACTCTGTTCTCAGCTTGCTTTTTTGTGTTTCATATTCCGAGAATATCATAAATCCTAGCATATATAACTATATCAAATTATGTTCTACGGATTGAACTTTGCATCTTCCGTCTCGAGTGCTCCACATATTTCCAATTCATAAAATCCTAACATCAGGTATCACTAGATCAAGGGGCGGTTTACACCTTGAACTCAACAATTTCCTTCTCAGGCGCTCCAGGAAATTTCTGCACGAATCATGACAGGACAAGGTATGAGCAGAGTTCTGGGGTGGGAAGGAACGACTCATAGGCAAAGCGCGCATTTTGCAGTGGCATTGATAGGGAGTGTGTTCGTAGGATGTGCGAGGAGGGGAGATGGGGAATGAAATTACGAAGAACTTTGAGAAGTATTGCCACACCCACCTTTTGTGCGTCAATGGCAGAGAAGACCTTCCCCTCCGCCTTCTCCTCAAAGAGAATGCGCAAAATCTGATGGTGGGGTGGTGGGCACAGGTACAAGGAGGGATGTTGCAGTGATGGGCAGATGTGCAGGGACGGATGTAAGGGAGACTGGTGAACAATGTGACTCATTGGGATTGATTGAGTAGGGCATGGGTAGTGTTTTGTCGACTCAAAACACGACTGGGCACATGTGCAGAGACGGATATAAGGGAGACTGGTGAACAATGTGACTCATTGGGATTGATTGAGTTGGGCATGGGTGGGACTACATATAAACCTCATTCATCCTCGGGCAAGACATGGTTGAGTTCAGCAGCCAGGTGGCGATTCGCGGGCTGCGCCACATCAGCAGGGAGGTGAGGTGACTCACCAGTTGTGCCACGTCAGCAGGGAGGTGAGGTGACTCACCAGTTGTGCCACGTCAGCACGGGAGATGACCCCCACCACGCTGCTGTCCTCTGTGAGAATGCCCGAGCCACTGGCACCCTGTATGAGAGGGTTGTGTGGGCGAGGGTGGGAGATGGGGGGAAAGAGGGAAAGGGTGGGAGGTGGTGGTTGGTGAAAGAGAGGGATGCATGGTGTGTAGAGAAAGTAACAACATGCTTACATCTGTCAACAGCCCCCATAGTCACAGCCATGCACCGCTCCCCTCGCCCCCTACATCAAACAGCCAGCTAACATCTGACCTCTCTCTTTGTTCCTCACATCTGACAGCAGCCCCCCAGGGTGAACAATCGTCCACTTGAGCTTCTCGTTCACCTTCAGCCACTCCTCGCTCTTCTCCTCCTCTGCCAGCTGGCCTACGTCCCAAAGCAGGCTTACACCTCACCTCCCTCCCTCCCCGCCCCTTACATCTGAGAGCAGGCCTCCTGGGCGAACGATGGTCCACTTGAGCTTATCGCTCACCTTCAGCCGCTCCTCGCTCTTCTCCTTCCCTTCATAAACCCATCTCTCCCCTGAAACAAAAACTAATGTCCGTCCCCTCACCATTGACAGCAGGCTTACATCTGACAGCAGCCCTCCTGGGCGCACGATGGTCCACTTGAGCTTATCGCTCGCCTTGAGTCGCTCCTCGCTCTTCTCCTTCTCTGCCAGCACCGGCCCCAACACATCCATCTCCTTGCCTGGGACGGCTGCCTTGCTGTCGCCTGCGCCTATGCTGGATACCTGGGATAGCACCCGGGCGAGCAGAAGGGAAGAGGAGATAGGATGGGGTGGGTTCCTCCTCGCTCTTCTCCTTCTCTGCCAGCACCGGCCCCAACACGTCCATCTCCTTGCCCGGTACTGCTGCCTTGCTGTCGCCTGCTCCTATGCTGGATACCTGGGGGGGCATATGGAAGAGAAGGAGAGGAAGAGAAGCGAAGAGGGAGAGGCGATGGGTTTGAGCCGCTCCTCACTCTTCTCCTTCTCTGCCAACACTGGCCCCCCAGCACGTCCAACACCTTGCTCCTATGTAATCACCTGCCCTACAATCACCTGCCCTGCAATCACCTGCCCTGCAATCACCTGCCCTGCAATCACCTGCCCTGCAATCACCTGCCCTGCAATCACCTGCCCTGCAATCACCTGCCCACAATGACGACTCTTCCCTCTCCCTACTTTTCCGGCCCACTCTACCAATCCCCCCCTCCTTTTCTCCTCGTCTCAAATCAACAACTTGCGAAAATGAAACCGAGGGACTCCCACACCCCCTCCCACCCCTCCCCCTTCCCGCAAACCCCACACCCCCTCCCACCCCTCCCCCTTCCCGCAAACCCCACACCCCCTCCCACCCCTCCCCCTTCCCGCAAACCCCACCCCCCCAGCCCCCTCCTCCCACCCTCCTTCCCTCCTCTCCCACCTCTTCCCTCCATCTCTCCCTTCCATCCCACCTCCCTACCTCCTTCTCCCCTCCCCTCCAGCAAACCAGCTCACAAGGAGGAAGCGAGGAACACCCCTCCTCCCTCCTCCCTCCACCCTCCCTCCCTCCTTTTCCCCTCTCCTCCAGCAAACCAGCTCACAAGGAGGAAGCGAGGAACACCCCTCCTCCCTCCTCCCTCCACCCTCCCTCCCTCCTTTTCCCCTCCCCTCCAACCAACCAACTCACAAGGAGGAAGCGAGGAACACCCCTCCTCCCTCCTCCCTCCACCCTCCCTCCCTCCTTTTCCCCTCCCCTCCAACCAACCAACTCACAAGGAGGAAGCGAGGAACACCAGCCTTCTCTGCTGCTGCAATGACGTTGATGTTACCGTCCTGTTGACGGTTGGGGAAAGGAGGTAGAAGAGAGAGAGAGAGAGAGAGAGGCAGCGAATAAAGCGGGAGAAAGGAAGGCAAGGAGGAGGAGCAAAGGACGGGCGATAACGGAGCTGCAATACATCTCTTGAAAAATCCCAGTAACTCAACTCTGTAATCATCTAAACTGTAATGCATCCCATGTAAAGATTGCAGCGCATGTCACTTACCGAATCCACGTTGATGTCAGTAAGTCCCCCTCCTGCACCGACGACTTTTGAGGCGCCTCAAAAGTCATGGCAGTCGCGCATTGCGGTAACCCGATTTATACCGGTATAAATGCATCTCACTTACCGAATCCACCTTGATGTCAGTAAGTCCCCCTCCTGCACAGACACACATATAGTAACACACACACACACACACACACACACACGAACACATGAATATAGTGAGTCACACATAGTGCCACACACACACACACACACACACACACACACACACACACACACACACACTCACAGCCACATTCACGCACACACATACGCCCACTCCCTTGTGACTCTCACCAACGGTGGAGACAACAGCGTCAAAGGTGTTCCCCCTTAGCGCCTTCTCAATGGTGCCGGGCGCCATGACGTCCCCAATGGCCAGCATGGCTCCCAGCCCCTCAATCCTGAGCAGCATGGCACACACACTCCCTCAAGACTCTCACCTACGGTGGAGACAACAGCATCAAAGGTGTTTCCTCTGAGCGCCTTCTCAATCCTGTCAGGAGCCATCACATCACATCCCCAATGGCCAGCATGGCCCCCAGCCCCTCAATCTCCTTGCGGATCTTCTCCCCCCTCTGCAGGGCATGGCACACACACACTCACCAACAGTAGACACGACAGCATCAAAGGTGTTTCCCCTTAGCGCCTTCTCAATCGTGCCGGGCGCCATGACATCACCAATGGCCAGCATGGCTCCCAGCCCCTCAATCTCCTTGCGGAACTTCTCCCCCCTCTGCAGCGCTGTCACCCACGACCCTGCCTTGGCCAGCTGACGCACCACCTCCATTCCCACTCCGCCACCACCCACCACGAGCACTGCATGTAGACGAGGCATAGTGGGACGAGTGGGTGGGAGATGGGATAATTACATTCAGACACTATCCCCACTCCCCCCTCTGAAGCGCTGTGACCCACGAGCCTGCCTTGGCCAGCTGACGCACCACCTCCATTCCCACTCCACCGCCGCCCACCACGAGCACTGTGCGGGGCGAAATGGGAGGAACGAGAGTGTGGGAGACGGGATAATACCTTCTCTGTAAAAGGTTGATAGAGAATGTATCTGCTTAATCCGTTCCTTAATCTCTCATTCGTCACCTCGCGTTCCTCATCTCAGTGTAAGTGGACTCAAAACACATCTTTGCATTTCTCCGTTCTTTCCTCTCACTGACTCCCTCATCGCCACCATTCGATAATTCACTCGCTTTTCTCCCTCTTGCATCGCCCATCCCTTTTACCCGAAACCCTCCCTCTGGCTAAACAATACCATTCAGAACCAAATTATCCAGCTCTCACAGGTCGAGTTGTCAATCGTCACGGGCACCTCCTTCTCACGTCACAGGCCTTCCCTCCTTCTCCCCTTCCCCCTCCCTCCCCCTTTCCCATCCGCCCATTGGTACCCTAAACCCGTCCTACCCTGATCACTCCCTCTGGTCACTGTTCAACACCAGACACGAGTACCCGAATCTCACCGTTCGAGTTGTCAATGGTCACCGGCTCTTCTGCCTTCCCCTCCTTCCCTTCCATCGTACCATACACACCCTCTGGTTACCATGTAACAATAGGCCCGACTATTCGGATCTCACCGTTCGAGTTGTCAATGGTCACCGGCTCCTCTGCCTCCGCGGACGCACGTGGCGCCACTCCATTGGCTCTCCTCGCGACACCGCGTCGTGACGTGCTCGCGTTGCGAGACACGGGGCTGCTGGCTGTGCCCGGGGCAGGAGGCGGGGCAGGCGGAAGAGGCGGAAGCGGAGGAGGCGGACGGAAGGGGAGCAGGCGGAAGAGGCGAAGGCGGAGGGAGGTGGAGGGGACGGAGAAGGCGGACGAGGCGGAGGAAGTAAGGGGGAGGGGAGAAAGGTAGGGAGGGGGCGAAAGTAGGGAAAGGGTGGGTGGAAGGGGAAGCAGGGCGGGGAGAAGCAGGGGCAAGCGGAAACAGGGAGGGGACAGAAGCAAAAAGGCGTTAGAGCCAACAGTGGCGCGCGTGAGGCATCACGGAAAGAGAGGGGTAGATACGATCGCATGGCCACGTGACAGCATCACCGCATGACCGCATGGCCATGTCGACACATGGTCGCGTAAACGCATAACCACTTAACACACGGCCACGTAAACGAATGGTCACGTGGACACATGGCCTCTGCAGAGGAATGGCTAGGATGAACGAACTGACGAGCCACCGGCAACCTCAAGGGGATAAGAAACGCCAAGGTAGTCAGGAAAACGGACTCACCGGAGAGACCAGCGACTCTGGAGGGGAAAAGAGCCGCTGCTGAGGAGATTCGTTCGGCACGAACGCTGCCATTGCCTGCGAAGGAGCAGCGGAGAAATTGAAGGGAGTCTTATTTTCCAAGAACGACCAAAACATTGGAGGGAGTCTTATTTTCGTGCCCAGTGCGGGTGGAATCGTTATACATCTAACTAGATACGGAAGATGCACGTGCCAGAGCCGAACGTGTATGAATAAGGTGCGAGGATTCTAGAACGGCGACATCTCCTCATGTTCCTACTTTTAATACAATAGTATACTAAACAGCTGAGACCGGGAAACGGATACGCGAATCTTGTGCATGGACAGGCTCCATAGACCAGAGCAATCGGACTTGCCATCTAGCATTGTCTTACTTTGAAGCGCAACGGCGGCCTGAGCAACGGACGCGGAGAGCGTTGAAGCGGCCATTTGTCAGATTAGGACAGAACCTCGAAATGGTCCTGAATGTGTGGAGGATGAGAGGAGTACCTTCAGAAAAGCTAGCCTCTCAAAATAGATTCTGAAGGCATAAACCAGTGAGGTATTTCTCTGAGGAATGTAAGGCTGGTCAGAAAGCTGAAGATGGAATGAGTAGTGAGTGTGAAGAGAAGGTATTCCAGAACGTTTGTACTAAAACGTACCGATTTCGGGTTCTTTTGAAGTGTGAATCTAGTGATCCGAACCGAAATCGAAGAACTGTGAAGCACTTGGCCTCCTTTGGTGACAGGTCTTTCCGGCAAAGCCCGAGCCCCTACGATTTGCTCAATAAACGCAACCTCGGCACAACCATGAAACGAAGTCTTCAAACAGGTGTCCGAATCCCTTGTGTGAGTACGCCCCTAAGATTTCGGAATAGAGTCAGCGACGAATCCGAGGCATTCAGGCATTCTCATCGGTGAAATACGAATGGAAGCGATGCTGGATTCCCCCGAGATCCACACGTCATACGATTCACACGTCAGCTCGCCTTTGATTGGCAGTCAATCCTGAACGACACGTCGCACCGGGGATAACGACCCACACCACAAATTGCTTGAACCCCGCGATAAACGCATTCGATTTCAGTACTACCTCTTTTCACAAATCTCCATTCTCAATTCTAAGTCAAGACAGTCAAAACATACTTTCTTGTTCAGAAACACACTATTGCTAAAAGGGTTTCTCCCCCCCAGCAGCCCATCTAACGAAATCTAGCTTTTTTTTCAGGCCGTCTCGGTGAAGCAATATATCTTTCTCAAAGCCCCGGCCACCTCCACAAGATATGGAGCCGGCAAGGAAGATACTTGACCGCGCACAAATCAGCTTGTCTAAAATGGCCACAATACCTGCCAGGACATTTCACACGAGGTGTCAAATGTAGCCACAATCGGACTGACTGGGTTGTGCAAAAGGAGAAGTTCGACGCACCTGGGTCGAGGTTGTTTGCCGATGGCATAAGCTCGTCAATCATGACCGTCCCTTTGACTTTCTCTCGCAACCAGGACAGCCAATAGTGAGGCACGTCCGACACATTGTTATCTCCAAAAGCCCATTTCAGCGCATCCCACGACTCCGACCGAGGTGTAACACCAGACTGATTGTACGGAATATCGGCTGCCAGGAAAACGGTCGATGCGTTGTGCCTCTTTTTCACTTTATTTATTTTCTGGGCAGCTTCTTTGGTGCACCACCTGGTGCGATCCTTGAGAATCTTCAGCCTCTCTTCGACTGGGATGTCGGTTCTGTTCTCACCTGCCTGGTGATGGTGATGGTGATGGTGATGGTGATGGTGATGGGGATGGGGATGGGGATGGGGATGGGGATGGGGATGGTGATAGTGATGGGGATGGGGATGGTGATGGTGATGGTGATGGTGATAGTGATAGTGATAGTGATGGGGATGGGGATGGGGATGGTGATGGTGATGGTGATAGTGATAGTGATGGTGAGTGGATGCTGCAAGAGAACAAATTTCCAGAACGAAAAACAGTGACAGTAAGCCTTCCACAGGAAATAAAAACACAGACATACACAAAGAAGGTGGAACCAAGATCGTGGAAACTCTCCCTCTCAAGGGGAGACAAGGGAGGGAACAAGCTTCTGTAGCATCCGTACGTCTTTTGAGGCGCCCCAGAAGCGACACATGGGGAGCATACCAGTCTGAAGGCAACGAACTCGGAGCGGTACGGTAGTGCACTCCTATGAACGGCTTGGGCAGGCGGGCAGCATGGCAGGGGTAGTCTCACAGAGTGCCTCGAGTGCAGCATAGCATACCAGTCGGAAGGCAATGAACTCGGAGCGGTAGTGCACGCCAATGAATGGCTTGGGTTGTCTGGCATGGCCCCGCCTGACAGGGATAGTCTCTCAGTGTGACTTAAGTGCAGCACAGCATACCAGTCGGAAGGCAATGAACTCGGAGCGGTAGTGCACTCCAATGAAGGGCTTGGGCAGGCGCAGCATGGGCGGCTTCTATAAGTATAGACAGCCTCAGGCAGCATACCAGTCTGAAGGCAATGAACTCGGAGCGGTAGTGCACGCCAATGAACGGCTTGGGCAGGCGGGCCACGATGCGCTTGGCAGCGAGATGCCACTCGCGGGCATACGGCAGCAACACATGCCCCATGTCGTCCGTTTTGTCTCGCGCTCAAGGAAAGACAAGCGGGGGACCGGCTTTCTACTAGCAGGGGTACGGCTTTTGAGACGACTTTTGAGGCCCCTCAGAAGCCACAGATGGGGAACTTACCAGGCGGAAGGCAATGAACTCGGAGCGGTAGTGCACTCCTACGAACGGCTTGGGCAGGCGGGCAGCATGGGCGGCTGCTATAGCATAGACAGCCTCACAGAGTGACTCAAGTGCACCATACCAGCCTGAAGGCAATGAACTCGGAGCGGTAGTGCACGCCAATGAAGGGCTTGGGCAGGCGGGCAACGATGAAGAGCATGGGCAGCTTCTGAGGCGCCTCAAAAGCAACAGAGGTGCAGCACCGCATACCAGCCTGAAGGCAATGAACTCGGAGCGGTAGTGCACTCCTATGAACGGCTTGGGCAGGCGGGCCACGATGCGCTTGGCGGCGAGATGCCACTCTCGGGCATACGGCAGCAACACCACGTGTGACACAACACCTTGTCCGTCTCTCTCTCGAGGACAGACAAGGGCGGGAATGGGCTCCTACTAACAGAGGTACGGCTTTTGAGCGCCTCAAATGTGACAGATGGGAAGCAGCATACCAATCTGAAGGCAATGAACTCGGAGCGGTAGTGCACGCCAATGAACGGCTTGGGCAGGCGGGCCACGATGCGCTTGGCGGCGAGGTGCCACTCGCGGGCATACGGCAGCAACACATGCGCCATGTCGTCCGTTTCCCGATCGAAACGTTCATATGTGTTCTTGGCGTATATCACCACATCCCTGTGCTTCCTGCAAGGCGGAGGAGATGGAAGGGGGGAGGGAAGGAGGAGTGGAGGGAAGAAAGGGGGAAAGGGGGAAGGGAGGGCGATGGGGAGAGGGGAGACGAGAGACTAGGCCACTCGCGGGCATGCGGCAGCAGCACTGCATGCGCCTTGTCGCCCGTCTTGCTTTTGAGTCGACTCAAAAGCAGACTCATTACACGCGGTTTTGAGTCGACTCAAAAGCAGACTCATTACACGCGGTTTTGAGTCGACTCAAAAGCAGACTCATTACACGCGGTTTTGAGTCGACTCAAAAGCAGACTCATTACACGCGGTTTTGAGTCGACTCAAAAGCAGACTCATTACACGCGGTTTTGAGTCGACTCAAAAGCAGACGAGAAAGAGATTAGGCCACTCGCAGGCATGTGGCAGCACTGCATGCGCCTTGTCATCTGCCACTTGCGAGGTGCTACTCACGGGCATACGGCAGCACTGCATGCGCCTTGTCGCCCGTCTTGCTTTTGAGTCGACTCAAAAGCAGACTCATTACACGCGGTTTTGAGTCGACTCAAAAGCAGACGAGAAAGAGACTAGGCCACTCGTGGGCATAGGCCAGCAGCACTGCATGCGCCTTGTCGCCCGTCTTGCAATCAGAACGCTCGTACGTGTTCTTGGCGTATATCACCACGTCCCTGTGCTTTCTGGGGGGAGGAGGTGGGTAGGGGGAGGAGGCGGGTAGGGGGAGGAGGCGGGTAGGGGGAGGAGGCGGGTAGGGGGAGGAGAAAATGGGATGGTGGTAGGTGGGTGGGTGAGTGGCAGCACCATGTGTTGCGTGCTCGAAACACTCGTATGTGTTCTTGGCGTATATCACCACGTCCCTGTGCTTCCTGCAGAGGGGGGTAAAGTTTTGAGGCGCCTCAAAACGAGTCTAGTTTTGAGGCGCCTCAAAACTAGTGTTCTTGGCGTATATCACCACATCCCTGTGCTTTCTGCCGAGGGCGGTAGAGAAGAAGCAAGAGAAGAGAACGGCTCGTGGCAGACGTGCGTGGGAGGACAGACAGGTGTGTGTGGGAGGGCAGGCGTGTGTGGGAGGACAGGTGTGTAAGACATTGACTGTCTCCCGCTCACCATGCCCCACTCCAGCTCACCATGCATTCAGCAGGGATTGAATCTGGTCGAAGCGGGCAGGCATGTGCGGCCAGATGGTGTTGCCCCCGGTGGGTTCATGTCCCACGGTCCATGGCCCATGGGCAGCTCACAACGCCCCCCAAGCAGCTCACAACGCCCCCCAAGCAGCTCACAACGCCCCCCAAGCAGCTCACAACGCCCCCGCTCCCCACTCTAGCTCACCACGCATTGAGCAGCGACTGGATCTGGTCGAAGCGAGCAGGCATGTGCAGCCAGATGGTGTTGCCCCCGGTGGGCTGCGCACACACTGCCACGCCACCCACTTCCCCAAACCAGCTCACCACTCCCCACTCTAGCTCACCACGCATTGAGCAGGGATTGATTCTGGTCGAAGCGGGCAGGCATGTGCAGCCAGATGGTGTTGCCCCCGGTGGGCACGTGCCCCATGGCCCATGCCCCATGCCCCATGCCCCATGGCCCATGCCCCATGCCCCATGCCCCATGGCCCATGCCCCATGCCCCATGCCCCATGCCCCATGCCCCATGCCCCATGCCCCATGCCCCATGCCCCATGGCCCATGCCCCATGCCCCATGCCCCATGCCCCATGGCTGGCGCATTGCGACTGTAAACACTGCCCCCAGACACGAGTGTTCCCCTCCCCCACCAGCTCACCAGGCGTTGAGCAGCGACTGAATCTGGTCGAAGCGGGCAGGCATGTGCAGCCAAATGGTGTTGCCCCCGGTGGGTACATGCCCCATGGCCAGCGTGAACACTGCTCCCAGACTCCCTGCGATCTCGGCTGTTTGCGGGGCAAGGAAGCGGGCAAGAGGGGATGGTGGAGGAGAGTAAGAATGGTGGGGGAGCAACGGTGGGGAGCATTGATGGTGTTGCCCCCGGTGGGCACGTGTCCCATGGCCAGCGTGAACACTGCTCCCAGACTCCCCGCGATCTCCGCTGCTCATGGGGGGGTAATGGCGAGGGAACAGTGGCGGGGGAATGGTGTGAGGGGACAAAGGTGGGGGAACGAGGAGTGGTGTTGCCCCCGGTGGGCACGTGTCCCATAGCCAGTGTGAACACTGCTCCCAGACTCCCCGCGATCTCCGCTGCTCATGAAGGTGGGAGGAAGGGGCGGGAAGCAGTGGTGGGAAAGCAGGTGTTGCCCCCGGTGGGTACATGCCCCATGGCCAGTGTGAACACTGCCCCAAGGCTTCCTGCGATCTCCGCTGCTCATGGGTGAGGGGGTGAGGGGGTGCAGGAAGGGTGGGAAAGCAGTGGTGGGGATTGGAGGCAGTGTAATGTTGCCCCCGGTGGGTACATGCCCCATGGCCAGTGTGAACACCACCCCCAGACTCCCCGCGATCTCCGCTGCTCACGGGGCCACAATGGTCAACAAAGTGTACAGCACGGCACATATAGCAATGGGAATGGTGTTGCCCTTGGTGGGTACATGCCCCATGGCCAGTGTGAACACCGCCCCGAGACTGCCAGCAATCTCCGCTGCTCACGAAAACAAGGGGGCGGGGTGTTGCGGCAATGGATGGTGGGGAAGCAGTGGTGTTGCCCTTTGTGGGTACGTACGTGCGCCATGGCTAGAGTGAACACTGACTTTCGAGTCACCTCAAAAGTCACCTGGATATAATGTCACGCGACAATTTTACAGGTTGGGGCAATGGTGAGGAGGAAGCAGTAGTGTTGCCCTTTGTGGGTACGTGCGTGCCCCATGGCTAGAGTGAATAGAGTGAACACTGCCCCAAGGCTCCCTGCAATTTCCGCTGCTTGTGGGAGGGGGAGGGAGTGGCGAGCAGTGGTGGGGGGGGATTGATTGGGGTAGGACTGGGGAAGCAATGGTGAGGAGGAAGCAGTGGTGTTGCCTACTGTGGATACGTGCCCCATGGCTAGAGCGAACACTGCCCCTAGACTCCCTGCCATCTCAGCTGCTCAAGGGGGAGTCATGGTGTGAAGGAATAGTGGTGGGGTGCAGAGTGGTGGGGAATGGTGAGGGGGCAATGGTGGCGGAGCGGAGAGTGGTGTTGTTGCCCTTGGTGGGTGCATACATGCCCCGTGGCCAGCACAATCACTGCCCCGTGGCCAGCACAATCACTGCCCCGTGGCCAGCACAAACACTGCCCTGTGGCCAGCAGCACAAACACTGCCCCCGGACTCCCTGCTATCTCCGCTGCTCATGGGGGATGGTAGGGAGCAATAGGAGGACGAATGAAAGAACGGTGGGTGGGGGAGCAGAAATGACGTTGCCCTTGCTGGGCACATGCCCCATGGCCAGTGTGAACACTGCCCCCAGACTTTTGAGGCGCCTCAAAAGGCAAGTGTGAACACTGCCCCCAGACTCCCCGCGATCTCCGCTGCTCATGGGGCAAGGTAACCAAATATAGACGAATGCAAGTTCTGTAAAGGTACTGTCTGTCACGTGACTGACAGCACAACGACGGAACGTAATCTAGTAGTGCATTCATGGTATTGCTCACACTATCGATTTTTGAGGCGCCTCAAAAATCGTGACTGACAGCACAACGACGGAACGTAATGTAGTAGTACATTCATGGTATTGCTCACACTATCGAGCACAGAATCGTACACACACACACACGTGCGCGCACACACACACACACACACACACACACACACACACACACAGGTAGAAGGCATCTCTTGAAACGCTCACATCCGTACTAATGTTCCCCCCTCTCTCCCTACCACGAATACTCACTTGTGCCAAAGCAGGGCCGGCCAAGCTCGGGAGTGTCAACACAGAGGTAGCTGACGGTGGGTTGGGAGAAGGCAGGCCTTGAAACGACTACAATTGTGCACTCTTCCTGGCCTTGACTCACTTGTGCCAAAGCAGGGCCGACCAAGCTCGGGAGTGTCAACACAGAGGTAGCTGACGGTGGGTTGGGAGAAGGCAGGCCTTGAAACGACTACAATTGTGCACTCTTCCTGGCCTTGACTCACTTGTGCCAAAGCAGGGCCGACCAAGCTCGGGAGTGTCAACACAGAGGTAGCTGACGGTGGGTTGGGAGAAGGCAGGCCTTGAAACGACTACAATTGTGCACTCTTCCTGGCCTTGACTCACTTGTGCCAAAGCAGGGCCGACCAAGCTCGGGAGTGTCAACACAGAGGTAGCTGACGGTGGGTCTGACGAAAGCAGCGCGGGCGAGGAGGAGGAAGAACTCGGGGGAGACCCACTCGGTGCCGTTGAGGTGAGCCAAGTCGCAGTAGGCACACATGGGCATGGATCGACCCAGCGACAGATGGCTGTGGGACCCCTGAGAGGACGAAAGGGCAGGGGGGGGAGGCGGGGGAGGGAGGGTTTGATTGGAAGAACACATACGAGCAGCATATCACCCAAAGGCTGCAAGTCGCAGTAGGCACACATGGGCATGGATCGACCCAGCGACAGATGGCTGTGGGACCCCTGAGAGGACGAAAGGGCAGGGGGTGAAGAGAGGGGGAAGAGCGGGGGGGCGGGCTCAATGTTTGGAATATAGGCCCGTGCCGAACCTCGGCTCAAGCCAAGCCAAGCTGGCTCGGGGCGAACAGGTCCGGCGGCTCACCAGCCCTGCTGGCTTGTGAGCGAGCTTTGCTTCTGGGAGAGGGAAGGAGGGACTGAGATAGTGAATAAGCAACGGGAGTAACAGAGTGAGGAGAGCGGGCTATCGTGTTGAGCATTGAAAGAGTCGTGCCTTGGGAACGCAGTGAAGGGGAAGGCAAAGGGAAGGCAGTGAGGGGGAAAGCAGTGAGTAGGGTGGCAGTTAGTGGGGCGGAAGTGCGTGGGGCGGCAGCAGTGAGTGGGACGGCAGTGAGTGGGGTGGTAGTTAGTAGGAAGGCAGTGAGTGGGAAATTCGTCTCTCTGGCAGCCCGTGCAGCCTCAATGGCATGGGAAACTACGAGTTTGTGAAGGTTAAGTGCGTTACTTCATGTTATGATTGGAGTTCAAAGCACAAATGCACCTCGGGGAGCACGAGGATGCGGTTTTGGTCTCTCTGGCCACCCGTGCCGCCTCACCTCAATGACATGACATGGATGGATGTTGGCGTTGGTGAGTTGGTCTGCTGCTCCTGGCGAGGCGACCATGGTGGTGAGGAAACAGGCGAGCGATAAAAGAATCACGGGGTGTACGGTACCTACCTTGGGTAGGACGAGGATGCGGTTGGTCTCTCTGGCGACCCGTGCCGCCTCAATGACATGGATCTTGGCGTTGGTGAGCTGCTCCTCCACCGCTGCAAACACCAGATACTTGCGATTGGCGAAGTCCTGCGTTGCAAACAAACAGAAAAGGAGAAAGAAACACGAGGAGTCGGGGACAGGTGGGGGGGGGGGGGGGGGGGGGGCTGCTCCTCCACCGCTGCAAACACCAGATACTTGCGATTCGCAAAGTCCTGATGAAGAAGAAAATTAGAAGGAAATTTACAAACAATAACACACACACACACACATACACACACACACACACACACACACGCACACACACACACACGCACACACACACACACACACACACACACACACACACACACACGCACACACACACAATAGCATTAACAAAAACAAAGAGGAAGATGGGAAGGGAATGGGGGGGTTTGTAGGTTGCTAGGGAAGGGAGGAGAGGGGGTTGTCAAGAGATGCATGACATGCAGTCACAGCCAGGAAACGCTTTTGAGACGACTCAAATGTCTGCTTTTGAGTCGACTCAAAAGTAGGTTGTTAGGGAGGAGAGGGGGTTGTCAAGAGATGCATGACATGCAGTCACAGCGAGGAAACGGAGGAAGAAGCGTGGGGGAGGGAGGGAGGGAGGGTAGCTTTTGTAGACATCGTTCAAGGAAGTGAATGAAATGCACTCACCGAGAGCTGGGAAAACGGCATGCCAGGCACAGGCCAGCATGCCTCAGGCCAGTGGTTGCACGGACTGTCTGGGTCACTCGGACTGCTGCCGCTGCTATTGCTATCGTTGCCGCCGCTGCCGCCGCTACCGCTGCTGCTGCTCCCAGAGTAGCTTTTCGCCATCAGCCGTTCAACGTCCTCCACCTTATTGCAAATCGAGTCCACGCCAGCTGAAATACTCTCCAACGACACCCGCTCTTTCTTAAACGCGCGGGTGAGGAAGTGGCTGCCAGGCACGCGGTCCAAAAGGCCCTGCTTCCACGCTCGGCTGCACACCAGTCCCACATCCCCCTGCTGCTGCTGCTCCTCCACCTCGTCGCGACTCAACGGTCGCTTCTGCTGGATTGCAAGTGGGTTCAGTGAACCTGAACCTGAATCTGCACCTGATTCTGAACCTGAACCTGAACCTGAATCTAAACCTGAACCTGAACCTGGACCTGAAGCGGGTTCTTGAGCTGCGGTAAGTGCTCGTTGCGATGCCTGATGAGCTAGGTTCTGCATGTCTTGGCATAAGGTAACGCTGCACTCCGTGAGCTGAATTGGCGTGAACTTCGTTTTCGCGCCAGGGAGCCTGGCTGCTGATTTCAGGACCTGAATGCATGATTCTGATATATTGAAAGCTGCACCTAGGGAAGTCCGGTTGACGTTTGCTACCGTCGGATCGTCGCTCGCCGTCAGTAACCGGCGGAGATTCGCGCCTGGGAACCCGCTGAGAATCCCACCGTAGATTAAGCAGCAGACGAAGATTCCCAGCACGATGACTGGGAGTAAAACGGATCGGATTGAACGCTGTACGGCCATGGATTGCGAACCAGCCAGCCACGGTCGCCGTCGGCAGAATTTGCTCGGGGACTCTCCGAGAGCGGACGGCGGGCGAAAGAAGGCGTCTCCTTGACTTGAGAAACTGATTTCGTCCAGGTCCGACGGGTGCGATGGCCGATTGTACGTTGTCGCCATGGTCGCAGCTAAGACGCGATCAAGGAGCTAAGACGCATCGTCGTCGACGGGTACGACATTCGAAATGCAAGGATTGAACTTTCGCCACGAGGCAACGCTTTCGGAAGTTCCGACGTGGCAGTCGCTATTCCGTACAAGAAACTAGTTTCTGGTGCCGACAAAAGGTTAGTATTGTCGTCGTGTTAAAGTCCTGCTGAAGAAACAAATATTGTCCTCCTGCTCTCGCTAAAAAGGCTTTTCATGCATCTTGTGTCTACCTTTCACGTCGAGTTTTATCTTCTCAACGAAATTGCTTTTCGTGGTCCCTAAATCCACCTGACAGTATAGACTTCTGCAGTACAGTGCCTTGCCAGCCGCATCCTATCCAACTATAATTCTACGGGGTCGAGGCGTCTTCAACGCGAAGTAGTCGACTGAAGTAAGCATCAACTTTCAGCAAGGCGCGCGACGGGACATAAAACGAATCGCAACCTCATCTGTCATCCCGTTCCTATGTCAGCAACCAGAGTTGAGACGAACCCGTTCATAAGACGAACCAGTAAATCCAGTGTCAGCCGTTGAGCTTCTGGATTCTGGAAGGAAATCCAGTGTCCAGCAGAATCCCCTCAGGAAGAGTTTAGTCAAAGGTAGGTAATGCGATATCGCGCGTTTTAAAACGGTACAGAGCGATTGATATAAACTGCTGTATGTTCCCACCCACGCCTGTGATAAGTTGAGTACAGAACACGACAGTAGTCGCAAGTAGTCGTTGAAAGGCTTACGAACTGACAAGTCACGAAATTGACGACGACATGAGGGTGTGGTTGAGCGGCTGCAACCCAACCATTCCCAACCTAACCCAACCTAGCTCAGCCCAACCCTGACGGCGAGACGCGCAACTGCCGATTTACAGGATGGTCGAAGCGGGTTGAATTGGGCGCACAAGTACAACCCTCCTTGGCAAGGATGCAACCTTTATGCAACACATAGCTTACAAATGAATAAGCATACACATATATATAACGTACCCACAGAAGCACACCCATATATTTAAGAGCCACCCTGTTTGTGTGAATCCTTATAATTCTAGGGGGGGGCTCTCTTCTATAGGCCACCGGGGAATAACAACCCATTTCCCCAATATGTTCCTACGATGGAGAAGAATGTCCTTTTCAAAGTTTCGCCGACCACCACATGATGCATAGCCCGCCATGAAGACTGGCGCCTGTGCACATATTAGCTTGTCCACAATGGCAACAACTCCTGCAGCACCACAATTAAATCAAACACGTCAACCATAACACACAGGCCCAATTCCATCAGCACCAGTGGAAAAACAACCACCAATGTGCCAGCATAGTACGGCAATAAAGAGGTCACGTTAAAAAGAGGAAACACTGTTCGCATACCTGGATCCTGCTCGTTCAGCGATGGCATCAGCTCGTCAATCATAACAGTTCCGCTGACGTTATCCCGCAGCCAAGACAGCCAATAATGAGGCACCTCAGTGAGCGAGCCATTCCCATAGGCCCAAGCCATTGCCCCCCAGGACTCAGAGCGGGGTGTTGCTCCCGATTTGTTGTACGGAATGTCAGCGGCGATAAAAACAGTACCGGCATTACGTTTCGCCTTTACACGGTTTATCAGCCGTGCAGCTTCTCTCGTGCACCGCTCCATGCGCTTTTTCAATATCTTTAGCTTATCTGCAGCTGACAACTCAGCCTTCTTCTCCTCTGCCTGCACCAGCCATTCACACGATGGGCATGCAGGAATCAACTCTGCAGGTAGTAAAAAAATTGGACTACCCAACGAATTTACAATGCAAGGTACCAGAACAGCCAGCAGAATCCAAATGGTGTAGCATCTCATAGTATGGAATGTGCACGCATTGAATTCCAAGTCCTACGTACCAGGTTATACGCGATGAATTCGGATCGGAAATGAATGGCAATGAAGGGCTTCGGAAGCCCGGCAACGATCCTGTCAGCCACAGCGTGCCACTGCTTCGCATACGGCATGACTTCATGCGCAATGTTATCTGTTGCCCTGTCAAAGCGGTCAAACGTGTTCTTTGAGTAGATCACCACGTCCTTGTCAGCCCTGCCGGCAAGCCAGAGGGCACAAAAGACAAAGGAAATGGATAGGGTTGTGCGCAATGTCATCTGTTGCCCTGTCAAAGCGGCCAAACGTATTCTTTGAGTAGATCACCACGTCCTTGTCAGCCCTGCCAGCAAGCCAGAGAGGGCACGATAGACATAGAAGATTGCTAAGAGTTGTGTGCAATGTCATCGTTTCCCTGTCAAAGAGGTCAGACGTGTTCTTGGAGTAGATCACCACGTCCTTGTCAGCCCTGCCAGCAAGCCGGAGAGGGCACGTGAAAGTCAGACCGAGGACAGGGGGAGCATTGTGGACAACAAACGGGATGGAAACGTGGTCGCAACGAATGGGATGGTACCATGCCCCATGCCCCATGCCCCATGCCCCATGCCCCATGGCAAATGCACCATGGCAAATGCCCCATGGCAAATGCCCCATGGCAAATGCCCCATGGCAAATGCCCCATGGCAAATGCCCCATGGCAAATGGCCCATGGCAAATGGCCCATGGCTTATGGCCCATGGCTTATGGCCATGGCTTATGGCTCGCCACTGCACGAGAAATGGCTCTAAAGTCGAGTGGCTATTAGACTCACTGGGAGACTCACCACGCGTGGACGAGGGAGCGGATTTGGTCAGGGCGGGAGGGCATGTGTAGCCTGACAGTTGTGGTACGCGAGGGAAGCTGACCCATGGCCAGGGTCAGCAGTCCCCCCAGGCTTTGAATTATCTCCTCTGCACGTGGGAGGGGTACATGATACACGGGGTGTGGTCATGAGGGATAGCAAACGCAGCACTGCACAATCTGACAGTGGTGGTATGCGAGGGAAGCTGCCCAGGGCCAGCAGCGCCCCCAGGCTTCGAATGATCTCCTCTGCACGTGGGAGGGGTGCATGGGGGATGTGGGATGAGTACATGGCGGGTGGTTACGAGGTAAATCATGGTTTACTCTGCAGCACTACAAAATCTGCACTGGGCCATGAGGCATGAGCCATGATACTAAGCAAGGCTGATGATAGCGTTCTTCTGTCACGAGCTCACTTGTGCCGAAGCAGGGCCAATCAGGCTCAGGCGTGTCAACACAAAGGTAGCCCACAGAGGGCTGGATAAAGGCAGCTCGGGAAACACTCACATCTGTGCGAACACTCCCCCCTCTCTCTCCACCACGGATGCTCACTTGTGCCGAAGCAGGGCCGGCCGAGCTCAGGCGTGTCGATGCAGAGATAGCCGACAGAGGGGTGGATAAAGGCAGCTCGGGCGAGGAGAAGGAAGAACTCGGGGGAGACCCACTCGGTGCCGTTGAGGTGAGCCAAGTCGCAGTAGGCACACATGGGCATGGAACGGCCCAGCGACAGATGGCTGTGGCCTCCCTGGGAAGCACAGGCAGCAGAATATGAAAACACACACAAAACAAACAAACCAAAGAAAAAAGGGGGGGGGGGGGGGGGGGGGGGGGGGTGTTGGGGAAGGAAGTCCGAGGAACAAAAAAATGAATTTCCAAATCTGGATGACCAGGTCTTTTGAATAATGTCCTGGTGCAAAAGCATTGTGTGCAAGTGGTTCATGTGGTAGCTCAGCAAGCATTGAACTTGGTTCAGATCCATCAAACTTGGAACATCGAGAGGTTTTTTCTTCTACGTAGGTAAACAGGTCAAATCATGGAATGGGCTGAGAGGCGTGAGAAACCAGGAGTGTGCGAAAAAAAAACAAACAAACAAACAAAATAACAAAACACAAAACTTAAATCACAAATTCACCTTGGGGAGGACGAGGATGCGGTTGGTCTCTCTGGCGACCTGTGCCGCCTCAATGACATGGACCTTGGCGTTGGTGAGCTGCTCCTCCACCGCTGCAAAAACCAGATACTTGCGATTCGCAAAGTCCTGCATCGAAATAACAATAATAAAAGAGGAATTTGACAAACAATAACACACACGTGCGCGCGCGCGCGCGCGCGCACACACACACACACACACACACACACACACACACACACACACACACACGCACGAGGGACAAGAGAGGTGTACAATATTCTGATGTCCTTGTGCCTTTTTCACACAGCAATAACGTAAGAGAAATTGGACTCATCAGAACAGCTATTCCATGATCCGGGAATCCACCCAAGGCCAGCAGGTGCAGCTCATGTGCTTACCGTGAGTTTGGAAAAGGGCATGCCAGGCACAGGCCAGCACGACTCAGGCCAGTGGTTGCACGAATTGTCCTGATCACTCAGGTTGCTGCCGTCGCCGCCGCCGCTGCTGCTGCTGCTGCTGCTGCTGCGGCTGCTGCTGCTGCTGCTGCTGGTGTTGATACCACCCTCGTCTCGTATTGTGGGGTCCTGTAAGAGGTCTTTCGTGAAGTTGCTCTCTATCTCTTGCACTTTCCCGCAAAGGGAATCGATTTGAGCAGAAACGTTGGACACCAATATCTTCTGGGCTTTAACGCCTCGCTTGAAGAAACGGTTCTCAGGGAAGCGACTCATTAGATTGGACTTCCATTCCTTGCTGCACACGATTCCTAGGTATTCGTTTTGAGCGTTCGCCACGTCAGCAGGGGTTAATGGACCAATCTGGTTGCCTAACGCTGGAGAGAAACTCCGGTCTTCGTTCTGGATCTCTTTAGCCGCTCGCTTTGAAGCGTGGATCGCGAGTTGCTGCATCGCCGAGCATAAACTGGCTTTGCACTTAGCTAAGCGCGACGGATTAAATACAGTCCTCCTGGCACCAGGGAGGTTAGCGGCTGCTTGAAGAACCTCCACGCAACTGAATGTAATGTTCAAGCGAACATCTTTTAGACTATTGTCTTCAATCCGCGATACAACGTGGATCTTCTCGGGTAGTAGACCCCAAGTTCCATTGACGTCGCCGTTTAAATCCCGCGTCGCCAATGTGGCGGTCGTTGTAGTCACAGCAGAAAATCGAAGTACACTGGATTGAAACGAGTAACCCAGGAGTAAGACAATGAGAAGGCTCAGAAAAGGAAGCAGCTTGGAAATACGTGAAGTGGCCAGTTTGCGAGGACTGGCCAGCCATGGTCGTCGTCGCACGGATTTGCTCGGGGTTTCAATGGTCGAATCACGCTCGGTTCGGTCGCCGCTGCGCGACTCCTTGTGAAATTTATCGCCTCCGCCGGTTGCGTTAGTACTAGCGGAAGCTATCCGACCTAGTGGTCCTGTCATAACTTGACGGCTGAACGACGATCGACGATTTAGTCAGGAAAAGATGGAATGGCAGTACGGGGGAAGGGCCATCGCGACTACTATCGATTCGCTGCCACGGTTTTATTGGTTGCGAATCCCTCAGTTGGAAAAGTCCGTGTCGAGGGATATTGGAATCGCAGGCTGTGTGAGAGGGAATGCGACGACGAGCTGTCACGAGCCGTCAACCGCAAGGCGATCGACGATCGAGCGACGCAATCGCAATCGCACGTATCAATCGCCGGCGACAAGCACAGGCCAGTGCATCGAACCCAAGAACCGCCGACCAGCACGAAAAAAGAACTCAACGAAGCGAGAATAGCGGTCTAAAGAAAACGATTAGTGGTCAGAGGTGGTCACTGATTAGGACAAGAAAGTGACTTGTGACGGCAGGGCATGACAAGCAGAGAATCGCACACGAGTCAGCTCAGCACTCGTCTAATTCCGAATGGATATGGGAGGATCCAACTCAATTCAAGACTAGCTGAGGAGAACGGGAATATCGGATGAACGGGGTAGGGTAGCTGAGGAGGTTGCGTTGCGAATCGTGATAAGAGGTAAGTGGTCGGTGGTAAGCCGGCACCAGGACGAGCATTCACAACCTATCCTCCATAAAAGGTGCTGGGAATGAATGTTAGCGTCTTACTTCTGAGAACGTTTGTTCTAGCCGTTCCGTATCTCCATTTAGAAACGACTGCATACAAGCATAAGTTGCTTCAATTGTGATGGGGTGGTAACAATCTCCAATATCATAGGCACAATACATCAACAAATTAGCATGCTTTCATCAATATTTCGTAGTCACGCTGCTCGTCCTGCACATAGCAAGATCAGCAGTAAGCAGCAGCCATAAAAATTTGCTGGGTGAGGTATGCGAGTGAGAAAGGGTGGCAATGCTGTACCTTTGCAGGTGAGTGATCTGCGGTTTGAAACCTGCAAAGAGGGGAGAAAGACATTGAATCGGTTGAATATATAAGACTTATGGGAGACCTGGAAAGCCAACATTAGAAGTGCATCAGCAGTGAGGTGGTACGATGAGGAACCACCAAAAACAAGGCAGGGACATGGCAGGAGACAGGGTGATCAAGGACTGCGCAACATTCTACTAGTGGTCCTAAATTTTACGTGCAAAAACCTTGCAGTGGCCCCTTTGGATGCAGCCTGATTCTGATGTTTCTCACCCTAGCTTCTCCATGTAGAGTGCTCTGGCAGATTTATTTTCCTTCTGGACTGTAAGAAAGATGGCTTCGAGCTCACACTGATAAAACAAATGCAAGCGCAAAATGGATACAAGATGGTAAAAGAAACACAGAAGGTGAGAGATGGAGAAGCTTCGAAAAGAACAAGACATAAGATAACATGACATTGAAAGACTTGTCAACGTCACAACATTGTTAGCTGAGAGCGAAAATATGGAACCCGAAAGCCACATATCTGGAAATGGTTCAGCGGTCGTACCTTCTTTGCCATGAGTTAGCTTGCTGCCAATTCCCATCCCTTGATATTCAGCCTCCACTTGTAACTCATACACGTACAGAGAGGCCATCTCATTCTCCTCAACAATGCGGAAGTGCATAAAGCCCACATGCTTGCATTCTGTGGTGCCGTCAATTCCCGTGCATCCCCCATTCGTCGCTTGATACGAGGAATTAGCATTCTGCCGTTGGCTTTTGACACTGCGTGCTGGTCTTGGGTTGGATGGTTTTTGGTGCTGAACCTGTTGTTGAAAACATCTGTCCCCCTGCATCTGAAGTCTGGAAGACTGGCAATCTTGAAGCTGTGAAGGGTTAGCAGGAGGCATGCTCCCTGAAGCCTCTGTGCTTCTGGCCTCAACCATGGCCTCAACCATGGTCTCTGCCGCTATAATTTGCACACCTGTGGTAGCTTTGTTGGCCTTCGGCTGCTTGAGAAAGAGATAAACGGCGTCAGGCTCCACTGCTTCTGTCAGCTTGCCAGAAAGCACTTGGGGCCAGGTGGACGGTACAAAGTGCTGCTCCATGTTTCTCTGTGACGATTATTGGAAGAGCCATCATAAAATGTATGGCACATGTCATAAGAACCTCCCTCAGCTTTGCGACTCTTTGCTCCTGAAATAGCAATTCGCAGTAAGGCAAACAAGAACGGGGGACGCCAAATGAGACGGTCGTACCTTGAGCAGATCTTTCACCCAAATCTCCTCGTCATGACTCAAAGCACTGCTCGCCTTTTTCTCCAGCTGGAAAGCCATCCCTGCAGCGGAGAACGGACAGCTGAAAACGTGCAGATGTCATCTGAAGACATTGCTGAGAACAGACTTATTCTCTGCTGAGCTGATTTCCAGCGCATTTCCATTTTCCGTCGACCCGCAGCTCACCATTTCTGGTTATCATCTCTCGTGGCAGTTCCATAGATTCGACATTTTTGACAGCGCTTCCGAGTCGTTTGCGCAAACTCTTACGAGCCATCTAGGATGTCATATAACTGCCAGCGCAACGGGTAGGTGCAGAAGCTAGTCCAGCCGTGTCTAGCGGTAATACAACTTCTGAGGACCTACTGTCGTACGCTCTGACAACTCTGATCTGACCCTCAAAACCAACCTGGGGCAAACCTTTTCCTGTCGTCACAAAACGCTACGAAACCCATGCTTTCGCGAACTGACTTTCACGCCACCTGAACATTGGTTGTTGTCCGAATCTTCGCGAAATTTCTCCCAAGGTAGTGACGCGAAATTTACATCTTCCGTATTCACTAAAATCTAGGTTCCTGAAATTCTAGACTACAAAAGTAGCCTGGACTTCATTTCAACCACGAAGTTCCTTGATTTTCTTCCTTCGACTTTCACTTTCACGAAGCAACGATCCAGTTGGTCTGATCCTTTCTTTCAGCCAACCGGACATTTCGTGCCTTTTCTAAATGGTCCTCGCAATGGCTGCAGAAGCACAGATCAAGAAAGCTGACATGTCTGAGGAGATGCAGAAAGACGCCATTGCAATAGCGACTGAGGTTAGCCATGTCTGCAGATTAAGCTTCCGATCACCGCACTGCACCATTGGCTAACATGCTGTGCATCATGTCCAGGCAATGGAATCAAAAACAGCTCAACAAGACATTGCGCTGCACATAAAGGCGGCATTTGATGAAAAGCACACGCCTGTGTGGCACTGCATCGTTGGGAAGAACTTCGGTGAGGAATTTTAAGAGTCTCTCGGATGTGTCCTCGGACCGCGGATGTGGAACACGGCCATAAGAACTCCATTGTTTTCACTGCAGGGTCGTACGTGACGCATGAGGAAAAACACTTCATCTATTTCTTTCTCAAGGGCCATGCGATCCTGCTCTTCAAGGCTGGTTTCGCCAACACCTGACTTCGCTGAAACGAATAAATGGCGAGCCATGTCAAGAGGGCATGCCGCTGTATACGGGAAAAGATTGCAAGGGATGCTACGGTATCACTTTGGCAAAGGCTGTGCCATTTCAGAGAGAGTCTGCCAGAAATATTTAAAGCTTTCGTATACATTTGAAAGTGGGAGTTTCAGAAGTTTAGAAATTTGAAAACTGGTTACCCTATTACAGCGAATTTGTCTCGTCCCACAAGGGAGGTGACGGCCCCCGACACCCCGCACCATCTCAAGCCCAGATCTGGTTCAAAACTTTTGAAACCACAAAAGTATACGAATTACCTGTCTACTCAGGACTCAGGCCAGGGTGCTTGATACGCCGCCAACATCGTAGATACGCAGGTCGCCACAACTAGGCCACCAACGCGGGAACCGCGCTCTCACACTCGCCTCGCCCGCATCACACGCGTTCGACATTGAGACAGCGCCTGCTGCGCCCGCGCGCTTTCAAACGCGGCATCCGGAACACCTACCACTCTCTTCGCGCCGCATCAAAACGCTGCTTCTGGCCTAGCCGGCACCAGTTTAGGGTAACCTCGCCTAGGCGATCACAACGGGTGTTGTTTCATTAGCCTCGCCCCGTTTGTCCGTCGCTGCGTCGCGTCGCCGCACCTCGCTGCCTCTTCACACCACCTTGAACGCCCACTCTGCATCTGAAACTGCCTAACAGCGGGATCTCGCACGCCCACAGTCGCCTCCCGCTCGCGCAGCTTCGTTACCCCGGTTCCGCAACGTTTAGACAGCCGCAACGTTTCCGCGACGGACTGCCGAAACGGCCTCCCCGTCCAGCCAATTCTTCTCCCCTTCCAAGCGCCTTCCCATCTCCCTTGTCCGCCTCCCTATTTCCCTTGCGTCGCACCGTACCTCGCGTACCGGTAAGTGCCTCCGAAGCCCCACTTTCAGCCAAACGGTCTCCCTTTCTTGCCACCCTGTTTCGCGTTCCCCTTCTCTCTTTCCCCATATCCCCTTGCCTTCCCGCATCCCCTATTCCCCATTCCACCACCTCAATCCCCCTTCCCTTGTCCCGATTACCCCTTCCCGGCTCCCCGGTTTCCCTCCCCGCCCCGCATTTCCCCTATCCGCCACCCCGATTCCCATTCCCGCAGCAAGTACCCCCTTCACACATTGTAACGTACACTTCCCGCAGCCCATTACCCCTTCCCACCTCCCCGTTGCGCCTTCCCAGTCCCCGTTTCCCTCTCCCTCTCTCCCGCTAAACGCCACCCTATCTCCCCAGCCGTCCCTCCTATCTCCACGTCATGCTGCTCGCCATTCCGTGTGCTAGCCTCCCCATCTTTCATTCCCCCGACTCCCTAAAATGACCCCCTTCCCTTCTCCCTCTCCTTTCCCCCCCTTCCCCCTGAAGTTTCCTGCGCTTGCCCCTTTCATTACCCCCGCTTCTCCTTCTCAGTTACGCCCCTCTTCCCTCTCATCTCCCCTCGTGCTGCCTCTCATGTCCCCCCTTTCCCCTTCTTTCATTCCCCCGTTCTCCCTCTCATCCCCCCCCCTATCCAGTCTGTAATCCCCTCTTTCTCCCTTTCTTTACCCCTCACATGCCCCCTCATTCCACACCCCCCCACCCCCCTCCTACCCCCTCTCGCGTTCCCCCCATTCACCTGCTCATTTCCTCCCCTTCTCCCTCTCATTGCCCCCCATGCTCCCTCTCATGTCCCCCCTTTCTCCTTCTCATTTATCGCCATTCTCCCTCTCATTCCCCCCCCCCCTTTCTCAAGCTCATTTCCCCCCTTTCTCCCTCCCATTTCCCCGGATGTGCCCCCTCCTTCCCCCCCCCCCCTTTCCCCCTCTCGTTTTCACCTGCTCATTTTCACCCCTTCTCCCTCCCACTGCCCCATTCGCGGCCTCTCAGTTTCGCCCCTTCTCCCTCTTATTCACTCCCCCTTCTCCCTCTCGTTTCCCCATCTCCTCCCTATCGTTTCCCCCTTCCCCTTCTCGTCTACCCCCGTCCCCCTCTTATGTCTCCCCATTCTCCTTCCTGGTTTTCCCCATTCTCCATCTCATTCCCCCCTCATTCCCAAGCTCACCTACCCCCTTTCTCTCTCCCTTTTCCCCAGATGTGCCCCCTCATTCCCCCCCTGTCCCCCTCTCGTTTCCCCCCCATTCACCTGCTCGTTTCCTCCCCTTCTCCCTCCCATTGCCCCACATGAGACCGGACCAGGGTTCCCCTTTTGTCTCCCTCATTCAACCCCCCTGCGGGGTTCCATATCCACCAGTTTTGGGTTCCCCTCCCCCCCTTTATCCCGCTCATTGCCCTCCCTTCTCCTTTTCATTTTCCCGCCGTTCTCCCCCTCATTCCCCCGTGCTCCCCCATCGCATACCCTTCTAACCCCTGCCGTACCCTCCGTCACACACGCTCCTTCCTCCAGGGCGCCCACGCTCACTCCCCTGCCACCCACGCGCAATCCCCTCCGTGCTGTTTAGTAACAGCACCCCCTGTCCATCTCCCACATTGCAACCCTAAACTCCATCTACCCCCTGCTTCCCCTCTGTCTCCTCCCTTCTTCCCCCTTTTAGCGTTCACTGTCTTACCCCCTTCTCTTCCCTCTCCCTTCTCTTCCATACACTCTTCTTACCCCTTACCCCTCTCTTCCGTACACCATTCTACCCCCAACTTGCGTTCTCTGCCTTAGGCCATGCTTCCCCCTTCCGGCCTCTCTCTTCCCTACACCCTTCTTCCCCATCTCCCCTCTCTTCCCCACTTCCATCCACCCCTTTTTCCCACTCCTCGTTACCCCCTTCTTCCCCCACAATGCCGGCTCAGAGAAACACCGTGCTTCCCCCTTTTTCCTCTCTTCCTTGCACCTATCTTCCCCCTTTCCCCTCTCTGTCTTACACCCATTCCCCCCCCGTGCCCTCTCATCCTTACACCCTTCTTCCCCCACCATAAGGTCTCTGCGTTACGCCCTTCTTCGCCCTTTCGCCAATCTCTGCCTTTCACCCTTTTTCCCCCTTTGCCCACTCTAATTTACCCCCTTCTTCCACGTTTCCGCCCTTGGTGCCTTACGCCTTGCCTCCACCTTTACCCTCTCTTCCCTACACCCTTCATCCCCCTCTCCGCTCCCTTGCCTTACACCCTTCTACCCCCTTTTCCCCCTCTGCGTTGCGCCCTTCTTCCCCCCTTTCCCCTCTCTGTCTTACACCCCTCTTGCTCTATACTCCACTCTGCCTTACCCCCTTCTACCGCCTTACCACCCACTCTGCCTTACGCCCTTCATCCCCCTTTTCCCCTATTCCTTCCAAGCTTCTTCCCCCTTTCCCCTCTCTGTCTTACACCCCTCTTGCTCTATACTCCGCTCTGCCTTACACCCTTCTTCCACCTCTCCCTTCTCTACCCCACACCCTTCTTCCCCCACCGTGCGTTCTCCCCCTGATTTCCTGCTAAACCCACTTTTCCTTCTCTTCCCTACACCCTGCTTGCCCCTCTCTCTTCTCTGCCTTACGCCCTGCTCTTCCCTTTCCCCTATCTTCTCTACACCCTTCTTCCATCCTTCCACCCGCTCTGCCTTACAATGGTCATCACCCTTTCGCTCTCTGGCATTCACCCTCCTTCTCCCGTACACCTCTCTTCCGTACCCCCCTTTCGCCCCCACCTGTCGTCCTCTATTTTACGCCCTTCTGCCCCCTGTCCCCTCTCTGCCTTACGCTCTTATTCCCCCTCTCCCCACTCTGCTTTACCCCCTTCTTCCATGTTTCCACCCTCGGTGCTTTACGTCCTGCTTCCCCGATTCCGCTATCTGCCCTACCCCCTCTTTCCCTTCTCCCCACCCTCCGTTACCTCTCCTTCCGCCTTTCCACCCACTCTGCCTTACACCCTGCTCCCGCCTTTCCCCTTCCTGCCCATCTGCGCCTTCATCTCAGGTGCGCACTCCTCTCTGCGCCCTCATCCCAGGCCTGGTCATATCCCTACTCTAGCTCCAATCTTATCCCCTCTCTCTTCCCCGCCTTCCCGTACTTTGTCTGCAACTCTTTCCACCCAGTATGGAGTGTGGAGCAAATGTCACATCAAGGAGGCACGGGCAGTGGCACGGCCAAGCGCATCCGGACTGGATGGCCTGCTAGGTAACCCGTTTACATTGTGAATATTACCCATTCAGCTCATAGTCCCATGCCGCACATCCTTCAAGCGCATGTTAGAGGTTTTGACTCTGTCAGTGATACTTGGCAATGTTTTTGGCAGGCCACGCTGTAGAGCGCTCATGCGTCGCCAGCCCGAAGGGGTACGCATGGATGAGCAGGACGATCTCGAAGAGAACGAGGATGGGAGCCAGCGTGAGAGTGCATCCGAAGCACCAGCAGCGGCTATTCAAACAAGCAGCGTTCGGAGCACACCGACGCCCGGGCCCACTCGACGCGTCCGTGTTCGCTCCGGTCTACCCCCGATCATTAGCACTCCGTTGTTTTGCTGGTCGATCCCCTCTTTTGCTGCGATTCCCAAAACAGCATGATGTGCTACGCAAGTGGGCGACTGGATGGCTAGCATTTCCCACCGAAGATAGTGTTGGTCGTTTTGCCACCAAACGTACGGTAGAGAGCGTGATACGAGTAGCTTGTGGCGCAAACCTCGAGGTGGGCGTGGACGACGTGCCGGTGGAGCCGAAGAACCACCGATTCCGCTGTTACGTGGAGTACTCTGATTTGTTGGGGGATGACTCTGATGACCAGGTGGTTCTTCCATGGCTGATATACGTAGTAATTGCCTCGTTGTACCCAGAGTCAGGCACGGAGGGGTATTACGTGCGATGTGACAAGGACGACGTGGTGTGGTTCAACGACTGTGACAAGATGATGCCAGATGTGATCGACTTTGAATGTGACGGGCTTGTTGGGTTTATGGGTAGTCATTATGGTGATAGCCAGTAAACACATAACAGTAGTAGTCTTGAGGAACGAGTACCTGTATTTGAGCCAGGGTGACCATAGGGAGCATTCACATGCCCGTTGTACACTTGCATGCCACAAACATTATATGGTGAGCCGATAGGTACCAAAGTGTAGGCATGGGGAGCCATAGCTCTCCGAAGCACCTGGGGAAGCTACGTGGCTTGGTGATAAAGGTTTTGCCACGTTTGTCTTTTTACATTTCATTGTAAAGGTAGCTACTCGGCGGGCAAATATGCAGTGATCAAAGTGGGGTTCTTGCAATCCTGAAAACCATCAGAGAGCGCTGGGTCAGGACATGGGACGGAGGGGATAAAGGGAAAAAATGGGAGTGGGGGAATGGTGGTTGAGGTAGGGACATGCGCGAGGAAGGCCAGAGCAAAAGGGTGAGGCAGAGGAAGTATATTGGACGGCAAGCGCGGTACATTGATACATCACACTTCGCGCCTCTATAGAGTGCATCAAGGGGTTCAGGTTGCTGGTCCAGTCTGCCACCGCCACTTTGACTTTACCTCTGCCACCGCACACAAATGTAACGGGCGAGAAGTGAACCTACATGACCAATGGGGAAGGGCCACGTGTCCAATGGTCCTTGCTTCAGCTGCCGGATGCTGCCATAGTGGATCATGACGTTCACTCCCTCCACCTGTGAGGGAGCGACATGTGGCACACAATAGAGACAAAGGGGGGGGAAGAATCAAATAAAGGAACAGGGCAGGAAAGGGATGGGTGAGGGATCTAGAAAAAAGAATGAACGAATAGTCCCCTTTCAAAATGGCTATCAACAGTTACCTCCATGTTTCATACCCATTCCTATCACTCTAGCAGTAGATTACGATGAAACATAGAGCACTGGACATGGAACCCAAAGTCAAAAATACCATGCTCTTGCCACTGATGTATGCCACTGTGGAGGCTATAACAAACATGCGTACAGCCGTACATGCGTACACCATTCTACCCCCACGAAGTGCAAGCACCCACCTGCAGCACCCACTTGCTTCTGAGGCGCCTCATAAGTGAAATAACCACCTGCAGCTGTTCTCTTAGCTCCACCCGCTCCTTATCCTCCAGGTCAGCCCCCTTTGTGTCACAAAGACAGAGCGCGCCTTATTGTCACAACTCTCCACCCTCACTCACACCTCCTGAACGGAGATGGAGCGAGAACGGAGGGAGATGGAGGGAAGAGAGGAGGGAAACAGAAGAAGGAGAAGCTCTGAGCATGTCCAAAACTTGTGAGGGTCGCATCGCGAGAAGTTCTAGTCATATCTATTTGACTAGACCCCCTCCCCTCCCCCCCACCCACATGCGACGAAAAAAAAAAACGAGGCAAGTTTTCCCTTTCCCACATAGGATGAAAAGAGGGCCAGGAAAGAAGGCAAGTCTCGCCTTCCCCACATAGGACGTGAAGAGGGCGAGTTTCTCCTGAGTGTACTGCTCACTCAGTTGAACCCTCAACGTCTCCATTGCTCCATGTCCCACCTCGTTTCCCTCTCCCTCCTATCCTCTCTCTTCCCCTGCTCCTTCCACTCTCCCCTATCCTCCCCTCACTTCCACCTCTTTCTTCCCTTCCCCATCTTTCCTTTTCCTCCACGCCTTCCCCTCCTGCTGCTTCCCGCTTCCCCACTCTCTCCTGCCGCTTTTCTCCGTTGCCTCAAGCAGGTTCGGGTCGTGTCCATTGGCTCGGAGCCAGCCTCGGAAGCTCCAGCGGCGCAGCTGGAGGTAATACACTTTGAGTGAGAATGCAGTCAGGGGTGGGATGCGGTGGAAGGTTGAACCTGAAAGACCTGTGCCGAGTGAGTGCAGATACACCCGTGCAAGGCCGATGGGAGTGGTGTGGGGGGTGGAAGGCAAGGTGCCGAGCAGCGAGTGCAGATCCACATTGGGAAGCAGCAGGCAGCAAGGCATACCCAGCAGAAAGGGGTAGCAAGGGAGGGACACACCAGGCAGGAGCAGGAGGGGTCGATGGAACGGTAGTCATTTGCCATAGCAGCATAGAAACAGCACAGACGCATCAGGAGCAAGGGATGCAGGAAGGCGCAGCATGCAGCAGGCAATGCAAACCAATCCATACTTGAGTAGATGGGTGAGAATGGAGCTCACATACGGGCGCAGTCCCCAATGTTGCATGCTGCCCACCAGGTTGAATCATCTGACGTTGGAGACGTCTCCTGCAAACAACACAAATGGAGGTCAATTGTCACAACTGCATTGCAAATGTGTTGTCTACTTGTATGTATAATGCACCACCATGCGCGTTGAGACATATGGGGGGACTTACCAAAGAGTGTACGTCGAGGTTCAGATGATCCACTGGTGATGGTACGCCTTCGCTTGTTGGGTGGTTGGGGAGTGGAAGGAGCAGCAGCACCGCCGTTGGCGGCGATTGGACTCGTCACAGGGTCAAGTGTCATGCAGTTCCAATCCCGCATTATATCGTCTACCCAGGTCCAATCCATAGGCCCTAAGGTCCGGGATGTCTTTCCCCGTCGGACCCTAGTTGCACGCTGCATTCTGATTTTGGTGGCTCGGACCTCTCGCTCCAGAGAATGATTCCAGTGCATTACGGCCAATCCAACCCTTGCTTGCATGCTTCCGCGAAACAAGGTGCGCTTCGGAGCGTACTTGCAAATCAATGAATGAAATGACTCATTCATCCAATTGCACTCCCCACTCACGTATGGTTTCATCTCGTCAGCCCCACAGTTCTCGCTCAACCACTTCCTGAAAGCAATGTGCGTGCGGGAACCAGGCTTATACAATGCACTTTCAGCACCCCACTTCTCTCTCACGCATATTGGCCTCTCGGAACCCCGGCCACAGCGTGAATGATCTCCAGCCCAATGCTCGGCTGCAACAGCAATCTCATCAGCAACGTCCTGCGCCGTCATCGGCCTGCCCGCTCGCCAGAGTGTAGCACAACGTGCCATCACGTGATGGAAGTGTACGCTGAATCGCTGTGCCACTGTCATCTCCTCGATTACCCCTCCCTGCTCCTCGCCATCTTCCTCAAGCGAATCGTCTGCTCCCCTCTTCCCACTGCGGGGTCGCTTATTCACCCAGCGACGTGGTCCACCGGACGGCGCAGTGTTGCCCTCACCTCCCACCGTGGTGCTGTCACCATTAGTACCTTAGGAAACAACAGATTCGGGATGGGGGTTGTGGTATTGTGTAATTCAACGTAGAGGCACTTATATGGCATCCAAGTAGAGCTGTGGGTGTAAGCAAAGCGAAACACAAATACTGCAAGCAGTTGCTTTGCTCGGGCCTCACCTGGCGGTCCCAAAGTTGAGCTGGTTCGTGTCGCGGCACCCGTCATGCCACGAGTTGCATCGGCATGGTTTGACGCAGCTGCCTGCATGAGGAAGAACGACACCACAGAGCTTGGCCGCACTCCATGCTCTGGATGTGGATCGTATCCCCACAACTCTCTCACGTCGGAGTACTGTAAATCCACCCCTCCTGGATCAGCCGGACTCTCTGTGATACCATCATCCAGAATATCAATTGCAACAAACCCTTTCAACGCTTCATTCGTGACCCGTTTATCCCCGCCTTCCATGTGCTGAGATTGTGCAACAGGCACATCCACAACCTCCCGTGACAAACCCTCCACCGTGCAACCCCCATCAGGACCAACCGACATGGCATCAGACGTTGTGCGGGTCGAACCTCTACTGCGCACACTCCGCACATACGATACACGACGCATCTCTGGGTATAAATACGGCGAGCTATCGCCGGAGAGATCCACAAAAGTCCAGCCCCGAACACGACAAACAGCACCAATCAATTCCCTTTTTGGCGCTCTGTGTAGACCCTTCAAGCCATGACCTGGATGATCTCGCAACCAGGCCCTGAGATCATCGAGCTTTACATCCCACAGATCCTTAGCAGTGTTCGCGTCTTTGGTGGATAGTGCGGCCTTTCGTGCATTCACAAAGTGCTTCACAAACTTCCGTGATAACGAACGTCCTTTGTGCCACACGTCCATCTGGTGCTCGAGGTCTGTCTTAATGATAACGGCTTTGAAACTCGACCCGTCATCACTGATGATACCTTTCACCGGAAACCCCCAATTGTTCAGGTCTTCTAGTCCCTTAGAGAATGCCTGACCCTCTAGCTCAGTCGACGATACCTTTAGCATGGATCTCGACACCGTCACACAGTGAAGTATCTTACGTGACCTGGGATCCATAAATGCAACACTACACCATTCCGCCTCTCGTGGCTGGCCCCACCTTCCGTCAACACACAACCAAAAACCACGTTCTCGCCGAGCTAACATAGCTGTACGCACCACCTCCATGCTTTTGTTGGCATGTTCTACGATCTTCTCCCACAGCCCACCTACCCCACTCATGTACCTGTAGAAGGTTCTCTTACATGGGATGGGCAGACCGAGATTCCTACCAACCTCCGATAGCGCAGTATACCCAAACCCTGCTAGAGCAAAAGACGCAAGGAATCGCTGTAACAACGGGAGACGTTTCCTTCCTGGCTTGTCGGTCGTGCAACCCAGTGGCTGACGATCAACCGACCACAGCGACGTCGATTTTCCACACTTATCACAGCTCCAAACCATTCCAAATGCAGCCCACAACAGTTTCCAAGAGCGCAACCGCATCGAGCCCCCACATCCACCGCTAATGGTGCAATGCAGCGTCACCACCATGAAGAACCGAATGATGTGCACTGGGCTCAGCAAACACACGACATCCCGCAGTCCGTCAAGTGTTGGGAGTGCCGGCCATCGCCCGGGCGAGGTCTCGATCGGGATCGCATGATCATGCGAGTTCCTAATGAGTGGGAGAAATGGGGTGTATAACCTGATATTGAGTCGTGGAGTGGGATTTGAAGCGGGAGCGAAGACTGCCTGGGTTGGGGTGGGATGAAAATATGTTGGGCTTTAGGGTACTACTTGGGCTTGCAAAACCCATCATGGGTTAGATTGATGTAGATGATCTACCTCTTACCCTTCATTTCACGTGCATACGCTTATTCCAGTACGTCACCTCTCATTTCACTTACACTTCGTGTGTGTGTCCGTCCTCTTTGCCAGATGTGGCAGTGGGCTGCCCACTCCCTCCTCCCATCTCAAGATCGATCTCCACTTGGACATCTCCAACTTGTACCGGAACTTCATCATCTATTTCAATCACCACGTCATGCTGCTCCTCTTCCTCCTCGCTCACATCGCGCACCGTAGGCGTGGCAGCAGTGCTGTTGGCCTCTCCCGCTGTACATTATTGAGATCATAGAAAAAAGTCACACACAACATCCACACTATGTGCGCTGCCAAAGACCGATTGAGTGAGGCTCGCCGTACCGAAGGGTGGAAAACGTGCGATGCCCATGCCTCATCACTGGGGTAGGGGGTGGACGGGGCAGAGGAGGAATCGAGGGGAAAGGGGGAAATCCCATCGCCTGAGTGCGGAAGTGATGTAATGGGCATGGAAGGCTAGACAAAATGGACCTGCCCATGTTGCATCCTTGGGGCAGGGGAGGGTAGGGGCAGAGAAGAGGATGATCACACTCACGTGGATCGCACTCTACCTCATCGTCCGCGGTGTGTGCCCCTGTCCAGATTACAGGGTCACTCGCAACGTACACACTAACAGCGCTGACATGGTATCATTTTGCGAGCTGTGCAGTGTAGCTAAACTCTGATTGGGAGCGCATACCTTTTTGCTTTAGCTCAGCATACGCTGCACCCCGACGGGCCCCACCCTGACGGAAAACGGTGGTGTCGCGTCGTAGAGTCTCCTCATCGCTCCAATGATCTATCGGGAAGGCATATACCAAACCCCTGATAGCAGCTGGCTGTCCTCCCACGAGGGCATCAGGTCGGCCGGCCATGCGATCCTTCCCCCCCTGAAACTTTCCAGCGTACTTTTCCAGGCAGCCTTGCACTGCCTTCTCGGCCGTATCGCCGTCCGCACCTGTACGTTGGGTGAATGAACGGTAAAGGGCACCATCTTCAGCATGGTGGAGCTCTAAAGTCACGTTTTTCGCTATGGTAATTGCTAATAGACAAAACCAATGTTGGGAATTTGGCAGCCCATGAGTAGATGGTCACTTACCGGCCTTCTTCGCTGCGGTCATAAGTGTCTCGGTTGCCCCTGGGCCAGCGTGTAACAGAAAGTACACAAGGTCTGAAAGCGTTGCCGTACGTCCCTCTCCCATCAAAGTGCTCAAGCCACAACGCAAGTAACAAATAGGGATCTGCATGTGCTTTGATATTGCTAGATTCCTCTGATCCTTTGCTTTCACCAATTCCTTCACCCTCTTTGTCCATGTCTCCACAGATATTTTTCTTGGATGCCCCATGAAGTGCCCCTCCCGTTACGAGTCGTGCGTGGTTTGGACAGCGGAGGGAATGGAGGGGGAAAGCAGGGCCGCAAATCCGCGCGGCGGAGATGGAATGGATGATACGAAATAGACGGTGGACCGAGATCTCGTGATGGCGGGCTTGTAATTATGCGCGGTCACGTCGACCATGTCAAGGCGGGCTCCTGAAATAAGGCACAGGAAGGGCGGGCAGATGGGATTGTGGGGGCATGCAGGGCTCCAAAAATAACCTATAGATCATGTGGCATGGGAGGCGAGATTACTCTGAGCTATGGAGGGGTGAGGAAGAAGTGTGGTGGATAAGATGGACCCATGGCAACGATGGGTGTGGGGGCCAAGATAACGTCGTGCGACGTTAACTACTATCGGAAAATGTGTCCCACCCTGGAAGGGAGGGATGATGTGAAGCCGAAATGGGGAGGGAGGGAAGGCAATAACAGGGAAGGGAAGGGCAGTAGGGAAACGGCATGGCAGTCGGGGAAGGGCAGTGACGGGGGGATGGATTGGCAGGGAAGGGGAAGTATGCAGCTCACTCGTGATAGACCACGGCCTAGCCGTGTTGGCCCGTAAATGAGGGGGAGAAGCAGGGAAACGATATAGAGAAGAGGGGGGGGGGGTGGGGGGGGGGGGGGGGGGTTGAGAGGGAGAAAAGGGGGATCTGAGAGTTGGGAGGGGGGAACTTGAGTCGGTGAAGGGGTTGAAATGAGTGGGAGAAGGGGGAGAAACGGGGGGGAGACAGGGGGAAATGAGGGGGAGCCGAAATGGGTAATGAAAGGAGCAGGGGGGGAAATTTCCCGGAGAAGTGGGGGACATGTGGTGGAGAAGGGGAGAAAATGAGTGGGAGAATTGGGGGAAGTGAGAAGGAGCATGGGGCTGTATGAAGGGGATCAGGGGGGTGAAAGAGAGGGAGAAGGGGGGAAAATGAGGGAAGCAAGGGGGGGGGGTGGGGCTGAGAGGGCGAAACGGGGGAATTGAGATGGAGCAGGGGAGGAAATGAGGGGGAGAAGGGGGGAAACGATAGAGAGTAGAGGGGAGAGGGATGAAAGGGGGATATTAGAGCGAGAAGGGGGGGGATTTGAGTAGGGGAAGGCGGGGGGGGGGGGGGGGGGAGGAGGGGTAGAAGGGGGATAAATGGGGGGGAGAACGGGGGGTAGGAGGGAGAGACAGGTAGGTAATGAGAGGGCGAAGAGGGGGGGAATGAGAGGGAGAAGGGGGGGACATGTGGGGGAGAAGAGGGGTAATGAGTGGGAGCAAGGGAGAAACGAAAATGATGGTGAGGGGAGGGGGGCTGAGAGAGAGCAAGAGGCGGAATGAGATGGGGCAAGCGGGGGGTAATGAGAGAGAGAGCCGGGAGGAAATGAGAGTTAGAAATGAGGTGGCGGAGAGGGGGTGATGAGATGGCCTCATGTAGCTACATGAGGGGGAGAAGGGAGGGATAGGAGGGAGAAGGGGGAATCGAAGCGAGAAGGGGGCCAACCTTGCGTGGGAGCAGAATCCGAAATGAGAGGGCAAAGGGGATAAAATAAGGGTGAGAAGGGGGGGAAACGTGCTGATCTGAGGGGGAGAAGGGGGTGAAATAAGGGCGAGTGGGGTTGAGAGGGATAAGGGGGGATTTGAGAGCGAGTAGAATGGAATCTGAGTGGGGGAGGAGGGGGGGGGAACTCAGAGTATGGGGGGGGGGGTTTTGGATGCCTTGATTTCGGGGGGAAATGGGGGTGTGAAAGGGGGGCAAATAGAGGGGGAAGTAGGGGGGTAATGTGAGGGTGGAGGGGGGGCTAAACAGTGGAAGAATGGGGGAAACGTGGGGGCGAAGGGATGGGAACTGAGGGAGATTTTGGGGGGAAAGCGCGGAAGAGGTGATGCCAAAGGAGGGTGCGTACGGGAGGCAATGACAGGGCTAAGCGGGGAAAACATGGGGATGGAAGGGGGGGTAATGTGAAGATTATGCGCATGCGCAAAGTGGGAAGCAGGCGCGCTGCGTGTGATGCGCTTAGCAGGAAGCATGCGCGCAGCGGGTGAGGCGCTAAGCGGGAAGCAGGCGCTAAGCGGGACGGGCGCTTAGCGAGAAGCAGGCGCGCAGCGGGTGAGGCGCTTAGCGGGAAGCAGGCGCGCAGCGGGTGAGGCGCTTAGCGGGAAGCAGGCGCGCGTAGGGTGAGGCGCGTAGCGGGAAGCAGGCGCGCCGCTGGACGGGCGCTTAGCGGGAAGCAGGCACGCAGCGGGTGAAGCACTTAGCGGGAACGCGCGCCGCGGGTGATGCGCTTAGCCCTAAGCGGGCGCGCAGCGGGACGGGAGCTCAGCGGGAGGAAGGCGCGCAGCGGGCGAGGGGGTAAGAGGAGTGGCGGCGTCGCGAGATGCATGCAACGCGCTGAGCTCGACGACGGATTTTGAATTCCCTAATCGCGACCTAGGCTTACTCTATCGCGGCGACCGCAGGGTGGTGATGCCACCAGAGGAGGCGCCCTTGATGCCTCGACTCTGCCGATAAAGGCTGCACCGCCTGCTGTTTCGTATGCACAGCTGAGCCCGTCCGATTGTTGAAGGGCGCTGCGACGGAAGGGAGCTGGCGGCCAAACTAGATGCCCCTTGTACTACCCAAAGCGTACAATGTAGGTAGTCCCGTAGCTCTAGTTCGTACTTGCGCGGTAAATTCCTTTTAGTATACGCCGCTGCTCCCCCAGGTCTCCTATGTCTATGCTATGGCTATGTTATTAGACGCTTATCATGCTTGCTTCGGGCTGTGAGTGTCACTGCAAGGTTGAGTGACGGGGGAGCTTTCCGTGTCTCGCACCATTCATTCTCCCTTTTTTCGCCAAACCCTCACGAACCTCATTTCTGTTCGTTTGGGCGAAGTTTTCAGGGCTACTGTACAACCCTAAACAGTAAACGCAAATGTATACAAAAGCTTTAAGATTTTGCTTACACTCCTGTGTACATTTTGAAATACTTTGTAACATGCAGAGGGTTAGAGAACAAGACGTGAAACCATCCATACAGCCTTCAGGAGAGTGACACAGGCCTGGAGATGAACCTGAGACCCTATTGGCTGACAGAAGAGGGCAGTGTCACACCATGCCATGCCACCATAGTGACCTACGGAATCAATTACAATTTATAGACCTTAACCAGAGTGTTTTGGCACTAGGGCTTTTGTTGTGGACCTTTAAGACTAGCTAGCTCGTCAGTTAGATTCAGGCACCTTCATGCCGCCACCGCGCTTCCTTGTTTCCAGCCTGCGACACGAAACACATAACATAGCGCAAAATGGACATAGCATTACATCAAGTTTTGATGGCACTTATCCATCACCCACTCTATCTCCTCAGACACCCATTCAGCACACCCTGCCTGCCCCTTGTCCACCCCACATGCTCCTGGAAAAAGCCCCCACTCCTAAATCCTGTCTCACCCATCCCTACCCAAGATACAAAAGCCACCCATGCATAAATCAGGGAAAACAAAAACAACAAAAAAGGTACTCACGAGGGTGCGAGCTTCCCCAGGCTGAGGAGGTAGTCACCCGTCTCCTCATCATACACGCTCCCATTGATCTCCACTCGGTACGACATGTTGGGCTTCGAGGGCAGCCCTCTCTTCATAAGCCGATCCAGGTCCTTCTTGTGCAGCTCCCTCCCGTTCACATACACCCGCGAGGCACCTCCAGCACAGTCCACCGGAATCGGCGTCCCAAACTCAATCCCCGGCTGCAGAGGGGAGGGAAGGCACAGGCAGCGGAGATGCGGGTAAACAGATGTGAAATGAGGACAGCAGTCAAACGAGAGGCCTTGTGGTCGCCCCATGATGAGCCCATGACGGTCCTTTTCAGGCAGGCAGCCCTCTCTTCATAAGCCGGTCCAGGTCCTTCTTGTGCAGGTCCCTTCCGTTCACATACACCCGCGTGGCACCTCCCGCACAGTCCACCGGAACCGGCATCCCAAACTCAATCCCCGGCTGCAGGAAGGCAAGGTGGAAGGTATCAGGAAGATGGGGGTGTAAGAGGTCAAGGAGATGGATTAACAAGAAAGTGGATGAAGGAAACTCTGTGGAGAAAAAGAGGGAATCTGGCAGGATGTGGGAATAACTCGGGAGGAAGAGGCAAGAAGGAACGGCTGGATAATTTGTTTTGGCGAGTTCGGAGGCCCATGGGTCATGCATGGTTATGCATGGGTAGCGTGCATGGGGTATGCATGGGGAGGATGCATGAGGTATGCATGGGGAGCGTGCATGGGGGAATGCATGGGGGTATGCGTGGGAGTATGCATGGGGTATGCATGGGGAGCAGAATGCATAGGGTATGCATGGGGAGCAGAATGCATAGGGTATGCATGGGGAGCAGAATGCATAGGGTATGCATGGGGAGCAGCATGCATAGGGTATGCATGGGGAGCAGAATGCATAGGGTATGCATGGGGAGCAGAATGCATAGGGTATGCATGGGGAGCAGAATGCATAGGGTATGCATGGGGAGCAGAATGCATAGGGTATGCATGGGGAGCAGAATGCATAGGGTATGCATGGGGAGCAGAATGCATAGGGTATGCATGGGGAGCAGAATGCATAGGGTATGCATGGGGAGCAGAATGCATAGGGTATGCATGGGGAGCAGAATGCATAGGGTATGCATGGGGAGCAGAATGCATAGGGTATGCATGGGGAGCAGCATGCATAGGGTATGCATGGGGAGCAGAATGCATAGGGTATGCATGGGGAGCATGCATGGGGTATGCATGGGGAGCATGCATGTGGTATGCATGGGGAGCATGCATGGGGTATGCATGGGGAGCGTACATAGGGTATGCATGGGGAGCGTACATAGGGTATGCATGGGGAGCGTACATAGGGTATGCATGGGGAGCTTACATAGGGTATGCATGGGGAGCGTACATAGGGTATGCATGGGGAGCGTACATAGGGTATGCATGGGGAGCGTACATAGGGTATGCATGGGGAGCGTACATAGGGTATGCATGGGGAGCGTACATAGGGTATGCATGGGGAGCGTACATAGGGTATGCATGGGGAGCGTACATAGGGTATGCATGGGGAGCGTACATAGGGTATGCATGGGGAGCGTACATAGGGTATGCATGGGGAGCGTACATAGGGTATGCATGGGGAGCGTACATAGGGTATGCATGGGGAGCGTACATAGGGTATGCATGGGGAGCGTACATAGGGTATGCATGGGGAGCGTACATAGGGTATGCATGGGGAGCGTACATAGGGTATGCATGGGGAGCGTACATAGGGTATGCATGGGGAGCGTACATAGGGTATGCATGGGGAGCGTACATAGGGTATGCATGGGGAGCGTACATAGGGTATGCATGGGGAGCGTACATAGGGTATGCATGGGGAGCGTACATAGGGTATGCATGGGGAGCGTACATAGGGTATGCATGGGGAGCGTACATAGGGTATGCATGGGGAGCGTACATAGGGTATGCATGGGGAGCGTACATAGGGTATGCATGGGGAGCGTACATAGGGTATGCACTCACTGGAATGATGCCGAGGCATGGGCCGCCCATCTCGCCCCAGAACCCAGACTCAGGCACACCATCAGCATGCAAGCTTCTCAAAGGATGCATTGGGGCAGCATGCATGCATCAAGCAGCACTCCTGGCACTCACTGGAATGATGCCGAGGCATGGGCCGCCCATCTCGCCCCAGAACCCAGACTCAGGCACACCATCAGCATGCAAGCTTCTCAAAGGATGCATTGGGGCAGCATGCATGCATCAAGCAGCACTCCTGGCACTCACTGGAATGATGCCGAGGCATGGGCCGCCCATCTCGCCCCAGAACCCAGACTCAGGCACACCATCAGCATGCAAGCTTCTCAAAGGATGCATTGGGGCAGCATGCATGCATCAAGCAGCACTCCTGGCACTCACTGGAATGATGCCGAGGCATGGGCCGCCCATCTCGCCCCAGAACCCAGACTCAGGCACACCATCAGCATGCAAGCTTCTCAAAGGATGCATTGGGGCAGCATGCATGCATCAAGCAGCACTCCTGGCACTCACTGGAATGATGCCGAGGCATGGGCCGCCCATCTCGCCCCAGAACCCAGACTCAGGCACACCATCAGCATGCAAGCTTCTCAAAGGATGCATTGGGGCAGCATGCATGCATCAAGCAGCACTCCTGGCACTCACTGGAATGATGCCGAGGCATGGGCCGCCCATCTCGCCCCAGAACCCAGACTCAGGCACACCATCAGCATGCAAGCTTCTCAAAGGATGCATTGGGGCAGCATGCATGCATCAAGCAGCACTCCTGGCACTCACTGGAATGATGCCGAGGCATGGGCCGCCCATCTCGCCCCAGAACCCAGACTCAGGCACACCATCAGCATGCAAGCTTCTCAAAGGATGCATTGGGGCAGCATGCATGCATCAAGCAGCACTCCTGGCACTCACTGGAATGATGCCGAGGCATGGGCCGCCCATCTCGCCCCAGAACCCAGACTCAGGCACACCATCAGCATGCAAGCTTCTCAAAGGATGCATTGGGGCAGCATGCATGCATCAAGCAGCACTCCTGGCACTCACTGGAATGATGCCGAGGCATGGGCCGCCCATCTCGCCCCAGAACCCTGCGACCTGGTCGTACCTGCAGCAGCATCATTCCCACACCCAGGAGAATTCGAATCAAAGCACAGTTACGTCACTTTCCTTGGTAGGTGTGAAGTAAAAAGGCATGAAGGCGTAACACAGACATGCAGAGGCAAGCAGTTGGGGAAATAGATGCTTCATAATTGGGGAAGAGGGGGAAGAGCAGGTGGAGAGCAGAAAAAGGAGCGGAAAGAGGGGGAAGAGGAGGGAGGGGAGGGAGAATGGGAGGCGCGGGAGTGGGGGAGGGGGAGGGGAGAAAAGGCGAGATTTAAAAGCATGCAAGAAATCAATTGATTTTCTGAATTCCTGCACTCACCAGTAATTGCCTGGGTGGATGTTTCCTGCCCGTTGCTCCACCACAGCAACATAGTCATCCCGAATCGGCTCCCCATTCACAATCACTCTCCGGGAAAACGTTGCCCGCTCCTCCCCCCCACTGCCCCCTCCTCCCCCCATCCCACCCCCCTCCCTCGCCCCGCGAGGGGAAGGGCTCGGCATGCCTCCACTAGAAGACATATCTCCCGATTCGAAGCTGCTCTGTCGCTGGTAGATCATCCGTTTTGGTCCGCTCACGCCTCCCCCCCTCCCCCCGCCTCCCCCTCTTCCGCCTCCCCTTCCGCCCCCATACCCCTCTGCTCCGCTAACAGGGGAGCTCAGATCCGATTCTGATTCTGGCCGCATGTGGTGGTAGAAACTGCCGGCCGCGTGCCGCCCGGCCGACTCCTGGCGAATCACAACAGTGCTCTCCGAATCCGCGTTGGACGGCGTGCGCCCGTGCTGACCTGGATTGTGCATCTGCTGACCTGGATTGTGCATCTGCTGACCGCCAAACCCCCCACCAGGACGCTGCATGCGCGGAGACAGCGGGGGCGCTCCCCCTCCGCCTCCGCCTCCCCCTCCCCCCATCCCTCCCCCCATGCCTCTCCCAAACCCTCCCCCTCCAGGTAACCCTTGCAACAGCCTAGGAGACCTGGGAGGTGCGTGTTGCTGCTGCTGCTGCTGCTGCTGCTGCTGCTGCATGTAATCATTCTGCTGATACTCATTTCCGCTATCTGCCACGTCAGGGTTATCCGAAAACCCTTCCCCACCGCTAACCCCGCCGGCAGCAGCAGCAGCGGCGGCAGCAGAGCGTGGGTCGGCTGGGTTGACTCGGAAGCGTGAGACGCGCATGCACTTGCCGCAGCGCAGCTTCTGAATTCCCTTCTTGGCCGGCGGGAGGGCTGCTGGGACCTCTAGAAGCTGGGAGCAGCGCTGGCACTGGTGGGGGTGAAGAGACACAAGCAGAGGGGAAGGGAAGGAAGGACGAGGAGGAGGAGCGCAGAGAGGGGAAGGAAAGGAAGGAGAGGAGGGAGTAGAAGAGATGAAAAGAGAGAGACGGGGTGAGACGCGCATGCACTTGCCGCAGCGAAGCTTCTGAATGCCCTTCTTGGCCGGCGGGAGCGCCGCTGGGACCTCTAGAAGCTGAGAGCAGCGCTGACACTGGTGGGGGTGATTGGGGGGGAGAGGAGAGTAGAGAGGAGAAGCGAGGGAGGGGAAAGGGGTTGAGTTGAGACGCAGCACAACTCCTGTATGCCCTTCCTGGCTGGAGGGAGGGCTGGGACTTCCAATGGCTGAGAGCACCGCTGACAGTGGTGGGGGGGTGATTAGAGGTAGACAGGTGGAGAGGAAGAGAGGAGGAGGGGAGAGGAGAGGGGAAGAGGTGAGGAGGGGAGAGGAAAAGAGGAAAGGAAGTTAGACGCGCATGCACTTGCACGCATCAGTAGAAGGGCCGCTTGGCTGGGCCTTCCAGCCTTATATCGGAGACACTTAAAATAATTTTCATAAGTGACCTTCGGTCAGTGCTGGCGCTGTGGGTGGGTGTGCTGGGGCCGGAAGGGGAGGGGCTGAATCTGCGGGAGTGGTTTTTATATGAGGCGAGCAAAAACGAACTGCTCGTTTCATAATCCCAACGAAAACGACGCGAATTGTTGCGTGGCTGTAACCAGTCCGCGCGGAGAAGAGAGACCCAACCTCGCGAAACTCGCAATGGTGCGCAACCAACCAGGGTTCTTTCTTTCCGTCCACGAATCTCCAGCTTCGTTCGCAAAAGTTTTCGCGCACAGAGGGGGTTCGTTTCAGCTTTCCACCTCAAAATTTCCCGCCGATGTTTAGCGCGCGGCTAATAACAGGGTATATTTCCGACGGGCTAAAAGCTGCCCGCTAACCTCGTTAAAAGTCGTTCGCGCTATAGCACGCTCTTGCAGCGTTCTTGGCCTCGACTTAACCAGGCGTCCCGAGTTTGCAAACAGCGAGAAAGATAAATATGTTACCTGGTCTGTTAATATCGAATACCAGAAACCTAACGCAATTTCTTGTGCATGTGTGCACGCGCGAGGTAGGAAGAAAGAATGAAAAAGGAGAGAAAGCAGAGCAAAGGACGCCAGGGAAAGCAGTGGAAAGCAGAGAAAGGCAGTGAAAGTGAGTGAGCGAGAGCGCGTACCTGCACGACTTGCGGGCTGCCCGGGGGGGGAAGCATGGGCAGCTCCGATGGGTCCACCTCCGCCTTCCCCGCCTTCCCCTGCGCCGCCATTCCCCCCGCGTCCCCCGCGCCCTCTAAGCGCGGATTCACCGACCGGCTGCGCGGATACGCGCCCCCGCCGGCCCCCCCTTCCGACGCGTCCGAAGTGTAGTAGTGCTCTTCCCCCATGCTCATGCGCCCGCTTCCGCCCATTCCCCTTCCCCCAGGCGCATGCGGGGGCATTCCGCCGCCCATTCCCCCCATGGCCATGCGCCCGCCTGCACCCATCACCCCCATGCCGGTGGATCGCGAACGCTGCATGTTCTGGTGGTAACCATCTTCGCCGTACATCCCGTCGCTTTCTTCGCCGTACTCTCCCCCTCCCTCCATGTACCCGCCTTGCGAAAACCCGCTCCCCGCGCGTTGGCGGTACGGACTGCCCGGCGCGCCCCCCATCCCCCCCATTCCGCCCATTCCCCCGCGCCCTCCGCCTGCCACCATCTGCTGCGCCTGGGTCCTCCGCGGAGTAATCATCCCCCCGACGCCCATTCCCCCCGTCGCGTGCGGGTTCTGTCTTAACGGCGACCGGTGCCGGCCGTCAGTGGCCGTTAACGACCGTCCGATCTCCGGCTCTCCGCCGCCAAACTGCCCCCCTCCGCCGCCTCCGCCAGCGCCTCTCCCCGCACCAGGTCCGCGCGGAGTGGGCGCTTTGGTTCCGACCGTCATGCTCCGCCCGAACTGGTCCGCCAGGGGGTCTTCCACCCCCGCGCCAACCGCGCCCACCCCCCTGCGCATTCCGCCTTCCGGTCCGCCCACGAACGATGAGTGCGGAAGCTTCCCCCGCCCGCCCCTCCCCGCGCCCATGCCTGGCCCTCCGGCATGCGGCCCCCCCGCGCCTGCTGCTCTAACTCCGCGCGGAGGGGTTTTGTTGTTCGGCGCGGGGGCGACCATAGACATAGTGCGCTTATAACGGGGCTCTGCCGGTTGTTCTTCTTGCTGTGGAGACGGCTGGTAGATCATCGAGTTAATCCGCGTGAATTGCGCCTGAGGTGCGCCGCCGCCGCCGGCTACGCGGCGTCCGCGGCCAGGGTTGCGCGCGGGGGGACCGTCCCCTCCTCCTCCCCCTCCGCCGGGGGCCATTCGGCGGGGCTGCGCGTAGGGGGACATGGGCCCGCCTTGCTCTTCCCCGCCCGACAATGGTTGAACGTAACCACGTTGCCGACTGGTGGCCATCTGGTTACCACAACCCAACGAATATCTGTTCTGTTCAATAATAAAAAGTTGAATTATCTGAGTGTATTTTCAGGCAGAGCGCTGATACTATCCTTAGTGGGAAGCTGCCTCTTGAAATAATGATTACAACGGATGCGAGACGGTGGGAAAGAGAGGATGTTAGCTACTGGGATGGTTCAAGACACTTGCCAACCCGTGGCTGACTAGAGTGAGTCGACTCAGAACGGTCCTGCTACGAGCCGATTTTCGCTACGAGCCGAAACTGTGAGAACTAGGGAAGTTTAGGAGGGCCGAAAGCGCCATTCCGCCGTGCTCTATACTGTAATGAAGGGAACGAAAATAGAAGGCGGATCGTGAAGTCGACAATAAGTGACCCCGCTATCAGTTCTGCAACGAAGCACGACAAGATCGTAACATAGCTTGACTGCTATCAGCCAGGTTTAGACGCACGTGAACTCTACGATTAGCTTCATAAATACAGCTCGACCACGACCGCAGACGACGCGACTCCAGCTAGTCACACATGCACCAGCACAGCAAATTAGGTCTGCGGTTCCGCGATACAGTTAGCAAATTGCACTGCACACAGTCTACGCACAGGCGAACACTAAGGAGGAAACCAGGGAAGTGAACTCCAGCGGAGAGTGACCGACCTAACAAGTGCGCTGAAATCGCATTGGTGTTTAGTAACCTCTAGTGGTTAGGTTAGGGGACTCCGTTCATAATGAACTGAACTGAACTCCAGTGGCACAACGCCTCGAGTTGCGGCAACTATTGACGTTGCGTCCAGCTCATTGCTCTGCTGGCTTCCGCAATGAGACAACACTCTCCACCTACTTTCGCTGGACCTGCTCAAAGGTGCACAACCTATCAGCCTGCCAGTGATTGGGTCCGTGCGTGTATGCGTGCAGCTCAAACTGCTTTCCTTCTCGCTCCTCATTTTCTCGTTTTCTCGTTTTGTGAAATGGCGGTGGTTGTTTGTGGTGGTGGAGAAAAAGAGAGGCAGAAGGGGGTGCTTATACGCCCCCTTCACAAGGCAACCGGGAGGGGCTCAATCAGGCATCATGTGTATGCGTGGCGGAGAGAGTAGAGGTTGTTTCAGGTGAGATGCTTTACATTTGTCGGTTCTGTGCCCGTCATTCTCCTCGGCGTGTTGTGGCGGCTTCAGTTCCGTACCACCCACCATCCCACTGGATGCTTAGTTTTTTTCCTACTCTAGCGTTTTCTTTTAGCTTCTCTCGTCCATTCTCCGTAAATCGGAAAATATAATGTGTATCTCCATATTTCGCATATGACAGGGAGGGGTTCCCAAGATCTAGATTGTGTTCCTGGGAATCAAAAACAGTAATTTCGAGAAAGTGTTCATTTTGGAACCCTCCATCCTCGTCTACGGGAATTGTCGTCTCCCGTTCCTCCATCCTCCCACACTTCCGCCACACTGCTCTGCACCAAACCAACCATCGGCTTCGCATTCCCCTCATATTCCCCAAACCGCGTGGGGTGGGGGGGCAACCCCTCTCTCTTTGGTACAGTACAGTACCGACCGACGTGGGATCCCCGACGCGCGCGCATTGCGAATCTTTGCGCTGCGCACATCATTCCGCTTCAGCGCCTGCTAGCCTGACATCCACGACGTGCGCGGAACGGGTTCACACATCACGGGAGTAGCCAACCACTGCTGCTGCTTTCAGCGAAAGGACAGCCACAATTGGTTCTGACAAGTGATGTTTCGGGAAAGCACAACGCTCCTTTCACAGGGTGCCACGTCGTACTGAGATTTGGAGCAGGACGGTTGAGGCTGCATCATGTATCTCGTTATGGGCTATTTCGTGATAACGTTGGTTTAGCTAATGTAAGTCTACGTATTCCAATCTATGGGTGAACTATCATTACAATTGCCACCTACATACGGCGCATCATGGAGCAAAATTGTTATGAGTTGTACTAAAAGAGTGTGCAGAAGACTTTATAAAAAGGATGAAAACTACAGAATCACGAGAATGATAAAGAAGCAAGCATTTATAGGGTCGAAACCGTGCTAGGCGAGGACCTCGTGATGTGCGAGGCTTGGATGCGTCGCGATTGGTGCGGGGCGACTCGGAATGTGGTTCGGGCCGAAGTGTAGGCCGAACCCAAACTGACGCGAACAGTTCGGGCTGTACTCGCTAGGAGCAGCCTCTACAGTAATAAATTCACATTCATTACAAATATCTTCCATCTTGGTAACAAAAAGCAGACGAGTGAAATATATATAAACAATTGCCAACCTACACCAGTCCTACAAAATTGATGTTGGAAGTGGTCCATGCTGGTTGTTTTCTTCCAGATCATAACCAACTCTCCCCCTCCAGCATTAAGTGTGCTTAATTCCCTGATTAACAAGAGCCGTTCCAAGCAACCTGTTGACAAGTTCACCCTGCATCACTGCACTCCTGCCATCCGCGCCCAATCCACGAACTGGCTGCTGCCATATATGTTATTAGCAAACCTCACTGCCACCGTGAACGAGCCTGATAGCCACGGCAGGCTCCGAGCCACTGCCGAGCCATCAACCAGCCTCTCCAAACCTGTGACGACCTGGTACCTAGGATTGGAGGATATTGCCATGAAAGCTCCCCAAAGGAGGGCAGTTTTGAAGAGCGGTGGTGGTTTGATGTGGCTGTCCTCTGTATGAGCAGGCTCTCCCTTCTGACGCACGCTTCTGAAATAATTGCGAGAGCGGGAGAAACAAGGGGGAGGATATTGTTAAAGGTCTGAGAGAAATGCTGTGGAGTGAATGGAATATGCGAATCCACATGGAATGCTCAGGTGGGATGTTTTGGGAGCAACAGGAAAGGAGGAATGTGTTGAAAAGAAAATGAAATGAAACGCAAGCCTTTCAGCGCTTCCAAGCAAGCAGTACCTCAAGATGCTGTAACATTGTAACACAACTACCGTATAAGGTTACTCCTCCAAGAATAAGGCTACTCTTGAAAAACGAAACTACAGCGCGTACCTCTTCAGATTCATCACGCCATTAGCGATTCCCTGGCCCAGAAGGCCCGATGCGAAGCCAAACCCTCCATACTCAACGCCCTGGCATTGTGAACAGAGGTAGGAAGCAGGGAAAGGAGGGAGAGGAGGGGACAGAGGTGGATGGGCAGAGGACAACTTCTAAAATGCAAGCTCATGACATTTGAGGATGTTGAGGGGAGCAGAAAAAAGTGGAATAACTTTGGTAGTTATGTGGCAAAGTATAGCCATATGCATGAGATTGAGAGGAAAGTGAGGGCTTGGGCCTTAAAGCCCGCGGCCCAAATTGCGGGCCGCGCGGGTCAAGCTTTTAAAACTTGACGAACTAGTGTTTGCAAGGTTTGAAAAAAAGCGCGCCTGCAATTTGGGACTTTCGGGGACTGAACCAACCCCCAGGGCGAAATACGAGGGCGGGCTGGTTTTGGCGAAAAAAACGAAAGAACCGAAATCTAAAACGTTCGCCAAACCCCAGACCAGAAAAACCCCCTCGCGTCAAGCTTTTAAAAGTTGTGCAATTTGGGCTGCCGGCTTTAACTGAGTGGGTCGGGCAGATTTATCACCTTGACAAAGAGGGTGACAGTTCGTTGGGCAGCTGAAAACTTATGACCTGGAAGGGATGCCTCAAAGACACTGTTATAGGAAAGGGGGCGAGGGAGAACGGAACAAAAGAGACCAAAGGAAGGTAAGAACCAGCATACGAGAAAAAGAGACCGTTTTTGTAAGTGCTTTAAATATATAGTAACAGGAGGCTGCAAAGGGAGGAGGGGAGCAGGAGTCAAGGCAAGAGCACACAGTGGACCTTGGCTCTTGTTGTATTGGGTTTTAGGGTTCTATTCACATCAACGATTCACCGTACTGACCTGCTTGGGAGCGCCAAGAGCGCAGCGGAAACACCACGCGGTAAAATGCGCGGGAACCGTCCACCAGCTGCTGACGTGGCGAATCTCGCGGCCGGCGCGAGCGAGCCCACGACGGCGCCCCCGAGGATGATTCCGACGAGCATATCCGAGAGGTAGAGGTCGAACTCCTTCCAGAAATCGTCGCCGCGCTTCTGCACCTCTGCGAACGTCGCGCACGCGCAGTCGATGGCGATCTGACGAACAAAAGAAATGAATAGATAAGTAAATAATTAGAATCAGAAAACGAAAAGCGTGAGTCGGATGTAGCTTGGATAGAAAAGAGTGGGATGCAAGCGGGAAAACAACCAGAATTTGTATTCGCAACTGAATCCGTCAACCACCTCCGTTACTTAAAGCCAGGGTCTCATGTAAGCTAAGGAGCCATCGACCCTGTAGTACGTGAGACCCTGGCTTTAAAAGACTCACCTCCGAGAAAACCTTGAACAGGAACGAAGGGTCCATCAGCAGGCGGTTACGAAGCGCGGCGCAGTTGCTTATAGCGGGGCCCAGCGACGAGTTCTGCAGGTCCATGAACCTCTGAAGAATCACTTCCGATATACCGTGCTCCCGCGCGTGTAGCAGCATGTCGTCCGGAAGCGTTACGCCCTTCCGCAGCAAAACCGCCTCGACGCGCGGCCATCCCAAGAGCGCGCCGAAATCTCCGCCCCTCCCGCTCTCGTCTCCGCCTGCGTCTCCCCCGCCGCCTCCGCCGCCTCCGCTTCCCCCCGACCGCCCGTCCCCGTTGTTTCCGCCGTCTTCGCCGTCTCCGCCCCGAAACGATCCGCCGTCTCCCCCTCCTCTGCCCGTGTCCGTCATTGCTTCTGGCTCTTCCGCAACAGGCGGCGGCGGCGGCGGCGCAAGGATGGTGGCTTGCGCGCGGAGAGTGGTTCCGCGATGGCCCGCGTCCTTCCTCCAGCTTTTTACAGCCGCGGGATTCACGCCGGAACTGACTGCGATTTCGCGGTCCATATTTGCGACGACGACGAAGTTGACGGCGGCCGGCGAGGCTGTAACGGTTAGCCGACTGGGGAAGGTAGCGGAGAACGAGCAAGCGTCAACTCCGGGCATCCGGAGGGTGCTACTGAGCGCAGAAACACAGGCGGAACCTTGAGCCGCGGGAAGCGCGGAACGACAGGCGACGACGGGCGCGGGGAGTGCTGCGGAGAGTGTTCCTCGCGTGTGCGCGACTGAGGAAACGTTGACCAGAACAGCCATGGCTATAACGAGGATAATTTCGATGAACGGTGTTGTAAGGAAACCTAAATGTCTCACCAGTGGTGAACACTAATATAAGCCGCTTTCGCTCTTGACTGACGGTTCACGCGGCCACAGGCTCGGGAGAGAGTACTGAGTCAGTCAGTCAGTCCTTTAACATTTCGAGTTTTCAGTCGTTTCAACGCTTCGGTTTAGGCAGAATGCGAGCTCACGAGGAATTAAATACGGCCACGAGGTGAAGTACGGACGCAGTTTTTTAGGGTGTTTCACTCTGACGCTCCTATGCGCTGCGGCGTTCAGTGCAGTCGCAGCGTACGCGGATTCACTGCCGGATCAACGTATGACGTGTAACTTGTAACCCCGCGATTCGCTTCCGGAATCCTGGGAAGATTCGATTCCACGTTTTGACTTCGTCCCGTTTCCGTTTCGCAAGGCCGTCCGCTCCGTTTCGGTCGAGGTACCACCGCCGCGACACGCGACACAGGTTGCTTTCAGCCAATGTTCACGCTTCACGTCGGCTACGTTCTTTGATAGTAGTAATAAATGAGGAGTCACCTGGACCAAATTGGCTGAGGGCGACCAAACGATGCTAAAATGGCTCGATTGAAGCGACGAAGAGAGCCTCGCAGAAGGTGCGTGCACTATCTCTGTTGAGAGCAGGAAAAAAGGACCGGATGGTCTGGCCTTCTGAAATCGTGAAAGCGGTTTTGCTTGTGATCAGTTGAAGCCGAAGCATATACCTTCAACACGACACGTGATCAGAAACGGACCAGGAGCGGAATGAGCAAATGAAAGACGAGCAGCGAGGAACGAGACGAGAGCGAGAAAGAGAGAGATGTAGTGGCGAGCATGAGGGAGAGGCGACTGACCAGCCATCGGCTGACATGACGTATCATGTGGCGGCGGCTGGCGCTGCTGCCATGTGGAAATTCGCAAACGATTCTGAACCAGCAGTGCGCCAGGCGCCGCTTGTTCGCCGACCTGGAGGGAACCAACGGGCTTGCAGAACCACCAATCGCGCTGTATGCGAAAGTTGTAGCGAACTAACCCGGCACGATGGCCAAGCGAAAATGTAACAAGTGTGGAAACTGGAGGCTGTGATATAAAATTGTAATGCGACGCGGAAATTCGCGATCCGATAGAGGGATGTGGTGTGGTGTGGTGAGGCATTGCTGACTCGTTTCCGCCGCTGCGCGGCTGGAAACTGGGACCACGTGCAAGGTGATCGAGGGAGCAGAGAGCCCGGTTCCCAGCTTTGCTGGAGCTTTGTTGGATGTGGATGACAGTCCGATATAGGAATTGCAATAAAAGATATTAGGTAGCCTTCCAACTGGACACCATCAAAGTTTCTTCACCGCTTTGCCAAAACATCCACAACCAGTGATGCATGATGCTAGGCAATGCCACATACAGCACATGGGCACAATATGGATGCTGCTGGAATGGGAAACCAGTCATTATCTATCAGTAACCATAAGTTACAGATTTGCTGTCGATCATCTTAGCAGCGAGTCGATTTCATCCATACTATTCTACGTTGTGCTGATCATTTGCTACCAGCATTCTGATAAGTGGGCGCGCATAGCCCACAGGCCTCCCAAAACCCAGATTAACATGCAAACACACAAGCACCTCAGGAGCTACTGTAATATAACGTACCCAAAATTCTCACAATTTGTTTTTCACCATCATTGCCAAGCACTTCAGGGCGTCTGTGATCTTGAACGGGCCTCTTGCACCATATCGTACCCAGGCATTTACTCCTTAGCACGCCCTCAACATGTCGGTGTCCCTGTGAATCGACTCTCGCCATCATGGCATGCCATCCTTTGACGCGCCTCAAAAGCCATCATGGCATGCCATCTCATCTCCACATGTCCTCTCCTCTCCACATGTCTCCCCGCTCCCTCCCCCTCTCCCCTTCTCACCTCCCTCCCCCCACACACCCACATGGCTGTCACTCATGCTTCGTCATGCTTCCCCTACCGTCTTAGCACGTTCCCCCAACGTCATGCCTCCCCTAATGTCACTTGTGTTTCCCCACGGGACCGCTGCTGAAGGAATCTGCGAGCATCGTCTCCACCTCCTCACACGCCAGCACGCGCACGTCCAGAGAGCGCTGGTTGGGCAATATGTTGCTGGACAGGGGTGGAGGGGAGGGGAGTGGATGGGGGGAACTAGCCTGAGGGCAAAGAGAGGAATATGTCTACCTCCTCACACACCAGAACTCGCACATCCAGAGAGCGCTGGTTGCGCAGAATGTTGCTGAGAAAGGGAGGGCAGGGGATGAGAGAGGAAGGAAAGGGAAGACAGGGTCTGGTGTGGGCATCCCTAAACCCTCCTCACATGCCAGCACTCGCACGGCCAGCGAGCGCTGGTTGCGCAATATGTTTCTGGAAAAAGGGGCGAAGGGGGGGGTGAGGGGAGAGGAGAGGAGGAGGAAGGGGGAGAGGGGGGAGGGGGGGGGGGGGGGGTGCTGGTTGGAGAGATTTCTTTACTTCCTCACTTACCAGCAGGGAGGGCAGGGAGGAAATTTTGCATGGAAAGGGAGCGGAAGGTTCTTATCCAAACCGCCTTCACCCACCCGTGTCGAATGATGAACTCGCGGTATTTGTCAAGCAGGCCTGACAGGGTCTTGGCCTTGACATGCGCTCGCAACTCGCGATTGGTGATGGTCCATGCCATGTGGCGCTGCCTCATTTGCTCCAAAATAATGTTGAACGTCTTGAGGCTGAAGGGGAAGGAGAGAGCGGTGGAGATGGGTGCAAAGGAAGTGATGGGCGTTGAGGCATGGCAATGTGGTTGGTGATGGTCCATGCCATGTGGCGCCGCCTCATTTGATCCAGAATGATAGTGAACGTCTTGAGGCTGGCAGGGGGGGAGAGGTGGAGATGGGTGCAAAGGGATAAGGCACGGCAAGGCGTGGTTGAGGATGGTCCACGCCATGTGGCGCTGCCTCATTTGCTCGAGAATGATGTTGAATGTCTTAAGGCGGAAGGGGAAGGAGAGGGCAGGAGAGAGGGAGGGGGGAGGGGGAAGTGGGCAAGGGAGCAGAGGAGAGCAGGCGTGATGGGATGGGAGCAAAAGAATGTAACGGAACAATTTGAGGCTGAGGGGGAAAACAAGCGGTGGAGATGGGTACAAAGGAAGAGACGGGGGTTGAGGCATTGCAAGACATCATAGGCCATATGCATGCCGAATGGGAAGGTCAAGTCACACAGGAAGATGTTGAACACATCTAGCGGCTGATGGCGTTAAGATTAGAATGGCGTGCCAAGTCATGTATGCATGCAACTCTTGAACACGA